>JAQFVV010006232.1:6997694-7555194 GCA_028023455.1 Epiperipatus broadwayi
CAAGAATCTGCAACAACAACACGAAATACATATTTATAAATAAACCTCAATTACATAAATACCTTCATCTTACATTAACATAAACAGTAACAAATATATCAATCTTACATAATTATATTTTACATAAATACCCTCATCTTACATCAACATAAACAGTAACAAACATATCAGTCTTACATAATTATATTTTACTTACATCTTTCTCCCATTAATATTTTTTATTACACTTCATTTATACATTATTTAACTACAAAACTTAAAATCATCCAAGAAACTTTTTATACAAATTTAAGCATCAACCCTAATTTCAACTGACCTCCTTTTTTTAAATCTAAAAACCCTTCTCAAACTATATTTCTAATCTATAGCTTTAAATGTATATAAAACAAATATCTTTCTTTTTTTTTATAAAAAAAACTTTTAACAATTTACCTAAACCCATTTAAACATTCTATTTTAATTATACATTATTTTACATTCCTTATCTACTCCATTAATTCTATTTAAAATAGGATTGTATTCTTTTATGTAAAAATATTCTTTTACCATCCTTTCCCTGTAAAACCCTTTCCAACATTTTAATATTAAATTCTTTATGCCCTAAAAGTTTACAAGGTATGTAAATATTTGAATTTTTGTCATATAAATATAGTCTAAGTCTAGTTTTTAATGTATTCTTTGCTAACCCGGGACAACTGCTTGTAAAGCTGCTGTTGCTGACCTCTCGACCACCAATGCTTGACATGTATTCTTTGTTGTACCAATATATGAAATCTTTTTTTCTATATAGAAATGGAAAAAATGAATGGAATTTATTTAATTGAATGCTTAAATTGTAAGAGGGAGGGGGGGATTTCATATATTGGTACAACAAAGAATACAATAAAAACTAGACTTAGACAACATTTACATGACAAAAATTCAAATATTTACATACATTGTAAGCTTTTAGGGCATAAAGAATTTAATATTAAAATGTTGGAGTTAAAAATTACAGGGAAAGGATGGTAAAAGAATATTTTTACATAAAAAATACAATCCTATTTTAAATATTTGAAAATCAGGCACTCTTCACAAACCTGGGAGCTGAATTGTAAGTATAGGGATTTGAACTCAGATTTTTAAGCACCTTTCAACTATCCACACTATCTCATACAACCGATACACATGATCACACACATGTAGAAAAGATAAATAATCACCAATATCTGTATTTCGTGCTAATCCAGCACTCATCAGATGGACCAGATTATCATCTCCCACAAATATATATAATCAATGCTCAGTTTATATTCAGATAGCAAATCTTCATACTTTAATGGACAAGCTTCAATCCACTCCAAACTCCAATTTTTCAGCCATCCATATCATTGAAAATATGATGATGAAAACTCAAATCTCATGCTGATGCTAATATTATTGCCATGCCCATGTTGACCTGAAGTCACTCTGACGCCTCATGTATAGGACCGTATCCATTTAAATACAAATAGAATGGAGTAGATAAGGAATGTAAAATAATGCATAATTAAAATGGAATGTTTAAATGGGTTTAGGTAAATTGTTAAAAGTTTTTTTTTTATATATATAAAAAAAGATATTTGTTTTATATACATTTAAAGCTATAGATTAGGAATGTAGTTTGAGAGGGTTTTTTTAGATAAGATTTAAAAAAAAATGAAGTCATTTGAAATTAGGGCTGGTTTTTAAATTTGTATAAAAAGTTTCTTGGATGATTTTAAGTTTTGTAGTTAAATAATGTAAAAAGGAAGTGTAATAAAAAATAGGAGTGTGAGAGATGTAAGTAAAATATAATTATGTAAGATTGATATGTTTGTTACTGTTTATGTTGATGTAAGATGAAGGTATTTATGTAATTGAGGTTTATTTATAAATATGTATTTCATGTTGTTGCAGATCCTTGAAAATGATTGTAAGAAGGTAAAAACAGTTGAACCGTTGGAGTTTGTATTATATAAATGTATATATATGTTCAATGTTGATATATAAAATAAAGTTTTTGAAAAGAAAAAGGAGAATTTTTTTAATTTGTAGATATTATCGAAGAACATATATATTTTAAAAGAAAAAGTGATTGTACATTTGTTATGTTATAATGTATGATAGAATTAAAATATAAAAACAAGTAGGAAAAACTTAATATGCATTTTAATTTTTGGTGAATTTATCAATATTAATAGATGAAACTTTTAACAGGCTTATAAAAATTGGATGTGAAATGTGTTTTTCACTTTGAAAAAAAAATGAAAGTATAGAAATTCAGTTATATATATTTTTTGCAGGGGAATTATCTTATTAGATTTGTAAGTTGTTTTAATGATTCAATTTATGGTAAACTAAACTATAGTCTACACTTGTATTACTGGTGTCCATGAGGGTTAAGAAGTCTATGATATTTTAAGCAGAATAAGATAAAACTTACTATCATAGCTATTATAGAAGAACTTTTACTTATATGAAATTCAATTATACCAGTTTGCTAAAATGTAAGCTTGTTGTGAAACCTATAATAAATGGAAATTTCAAAGTCTGCTTAATAAAAATCTTTTGAACATACCAGATGATCCAGCCATAACTTTGAATACCTTTAATCACTTGTAGACATGTTTGAGCAATAACAGATACTTATTTCTCTATATTAAGCATAAAAATGAGAACTATATAAAAGAAAAAAAGAGTAAAATTTGAAGAGAACTGGGGACTACCTTGAAAAGAAAAAGCATCATATTTACTTTTCTGTCAGGAACACTGAAATAAATACTCTAATATAATCTAAAAACAATTCCTGTGTGTGCTAATTGTTCAAGAGTATGTAAAAACAGTACTGTTTTTATTTTTTTTAGTCTAAAAATTAAAATTAAAGTTACATAGGTGACAATTTTATTTTGTCTAATTCTATTTAATAATCAATTTTTTTAAATTTATTAATACTGAATGTAAAGTATTAAAGATTTTAAGACTTCTCATTCGATAATTTAATATACAAAATTAACAAAGCGTATGCCACACTTGAATGAGAAGCTATAAAGATACACAGAAATTATTACACGCTAAGCGCTTTCGAGGTCTTTTGCCTCATATTCATAGTGGTACTGTGAGCTGCAGAAATACTGTTTTGTTTCCCTTGCCCTGTTTTTTCATTCTGCAGCTCACAGTACTGCTATGAATATGAGGCAAAAGACCTCGAAAGCGCTTAGCGTGTAATAATTTCTGTGTATCTTTATAGCTTCTCATTCAAGTGTGGCATACGCTTTGTTAATTTTGTATATTAATACTGAATGTGTAAAACATTTTTATTTTTTAGCCTCATATGTAATTTTTTTGAATAGAAATATTGTATTGTAAATATTTTTTTTGGTTATGTATACATATTTCTATTTGAGATTTTCGCATTTTATTTAACAGAATATATATAATAAAACTGTTATAGATTTCATGGCATACAACATAGTAATGTGTGTGCATATATATATTATAACGATCCAAAAGAATGTGAAGATCGAATCTTACTGCATCTGCACTACAAGGGCGCCACCTAGGCATTTGAACCTAGAAAATTTATAAAAATAGGCAGATACGTGATGTTAAGATTCCACTTTATTTAAATATTTAGACCATTAGCCCAATGTCACTAGCTCATGGAGATGCAGAGATAATAAATAACTTGTTTAATTTGTATCTTAAATAGCTCATGGGAGATGCAGAGATAATAAAAGCCACTGCTAGTAATTAACACACAAACATTTATTTACGTACATATAAATTTTGAATCATTTTAAATTTTGAGGAATATTTATTATTTTAGATTTTAATATTCTTTTAATTTAACTTGTTATTTTAAAATTTTAAATCATCTATACAGATAAAATTTATATTTATTTTAAGATTGTCGAGTATGAATAAACTACATAGATTTGCATTTGAAAAGAAAATATTCTATCCCTTATTTAACCTTAGGCCAAAAGTTCGCAGTCAAACCAGCATCAATTCATCTGATACATTGATGTATTCAATGTAGCATGAAAATACAACAGCACAATATACTATACTATCAGGAATGGACATCTGAACAGTATAGTTAGAGAAGACATTGACTCTTGTCTAATACAGGAATGTTACATCTGTATGGCAAGAAGAACAATAAAATAAAAACTCCATAGGAAGGGACCGTGGTCCTTTTTGCTGACTTACAATCCCATCCATAGGCTAAATGGTTTGTGCAGTGTATACAGCGATTCTGCACGTAGCGAACCTCATACTACATCTACTAATTATACCAATATATCCAATCCATTGACCTAATTCAACTACAAAACAAATAACCTAAGATTACCCTCACTTAATATAACTTTACAAATCTATATAGCCATTCATGCCCGACTTAAATTTAACATTTAGATATGTTCGCACAGAGGAATTTTATAAAATTTGTTTTATAATGTTGAGTGTAGATCAGCTGCATAGATTCCACAGTCAAAAACATTTCAGTATAAACATAACCGATCAAAATACAAAGTCATCAATAATGTCAATTGCAGAGGGAATACAAGAAACCCAATGGCATTCATCAAAAGATGCCACATTGACATCGATGACTTATATATTCTAATTGAATATGAAAACCACAACATAATTAACCACTAACGAATCCATGCAATGTCCATACCCAACTTAAATTTATGCATTTAAATAATTTATACAAAAATATTAATAAGAAATGAAAATGGAAATGATTTTAGCAAACTTAACTATGTAAAATTTAAACATCAATAATTGATTTGGAAACTTTAAGTCAGATAAAAGTTCACTAAAAAAAATTATGCTTAGCTTGTTAAATCTTTAAAGTTCTTAATTATTTGTAGTCAAATTTTTCAATTTACACCTTACAGTAGAAGAGCTCATTGTTCCTGTTGTCAATTTCCATGAAGACTTTCATGGAAGACCAGTCTGATATTCTGGAGGTAGCCTTAGCTGGTTCCATTCTGGTATCAGTCATTTCATTTTTAAAATAAGTGAGAGAGAACGACAAGTGCGTCTTATTGTTCTTCTCACAAAATCAAGTTGGAACTGTCAGGAAACTGTCTTAATTTGAATCGTTTTCCTTTTATAATCCTCATATGGATTCCACAAACAAAAATGTCACTGTTCCATTTTTTCATTATGGTCCAGGCCTTTATTTGCTGCTTCTATATTGGACAGGCTAATTCTTTATTTTCTTATCTATCTTTCATCAGACTTTTTAATTATACAAGAGCCCAAGGGCTAGCTTGCTTTTCAATTAATTTATAAAACAATCATTTCCATTTATAAAAATATATAAATCTTTTTACAAAAATATACGTTCAAACACTTTTTTCATTTCTTAAAAAAAAAATTTTTTTAAAGTTTTGCATCTGTGCGAATATATATATGTTTAACAACTCTTTACTTTCAGCTTTTAGATTTTTAATAAATGTATTTTTATTTGCGAACTTAGTTTTTATTTTAAATTAATTTAACGGCATATTTATATACCGTTACAATATATATATATGTAAATTATTAATCAATGTCTATATTCCAATTATAATAAAATATATATAATTATTCAAACCAATACAATAATTAATACAGTAAACAATATTCCAAAAAACAAATATATACTACAATTTAATAGAAGTACTTTCAACTATCTGTGTTTTTGATTTTGATTTTAATAAAGTTAAGATTTTGTGTAGTGAAAGAAATAATAATAAACACAAATTTAAAGAAGCTATGTTAATAAAAAGTGAAAAGCAACATTTGATAACTAGACAGGCTGCCAATATAAAAATTAATGAATTGTGGGAAAATTAACGTATGACGTATTACATTTTGTTTACATTTGTAATGGTTTTTTCTAATATAATTTGAATCTAATTGATAATGACTACACAGATAGTTGAAAGTACTTCGATTAAATTGTGGTATATATTTGTTTTTTTTGGAATATTGTTTACTGTATTAATTATTGTATTGGTTTGAATATATATATATATTGAAGCAGATCTGATGCTTAGATCCTGCTTCACAGCCCACATCCAATCTCCTACCATCTAACTGTATTCAAACCCGCCTTTATGCACGTATATACATAGCTACTAATATATATATATATTTCTTTTGGTTAGTATTATAAACATAAATAATGTAAACATGTATTTTAATTTAAAAATATTTTATTTCATAATAATATTCTCATGCATATGCGGGCGTAAATAATAAATATCTATATATTTCAGTGTAGGAGATTGTGAATAAATTAATTAAGTTATTATATTATATATAGGGTATCATATATATAAATGTATTATTTTTTTCATATATAATTTTGTAGCCAGGAATGATGCAATCTTGTTAATAAGTCTCTCAAAAAATAATTACCCAGAAGACCCCTTAGATTAAAGTAAAAGATTACGAATTGGTAATAATAAAATAAATCCATTAGTGCAGGGGTGGGCAAATAGCGGCCCGCTAAGTGGTTTTATGCGGTTCTCCAAGACAATCAGAAAAATCTGCCTTGAACTGAGATTTCTTTTTTGTGTGTGACTGAAGATTCATCTCGTATTTTCCATTATGATGGCCACATCAATACACATGTGCAGTGTAGATATGATGTGTAGTGCTTTTCCAGTTGATCTGGTTACTTTCAATGGTGTCTTTGCATTAGCATATATATACATTTCCAACTTTAGTGAAACCATGAACCCTCTGAAAAAATGTAAAATCAGTGATGAATATCATGTGTTTAATGAAGAATCAACAAACAAATATTTCTTTGGCAATACAGTGAATAAAGCAGTGTGTTTATTGTGTCATGAAAAAAGGTGTAGCCCTCCGCTAAACTTCGCTTCCACAAAGTGGCCCCCAATGCGGCCCTCTGTCAACCTCTGTGGCCCCTGAGCCAGAACAATTGCCCACCCCTGCATTAGTGGAAATTGTCCATGCTAGCTTGTTTTAAAATCATAAGATATATTTTAAAACAATCGTTCAAGAAACTGATAACAAACTTGCATTGTTTCAAACATCTTACTAGATAAGAGTATCCAGTCAAACTATTCCAAATGAAACTTAAGTGCTTAAACCACCTCAGGTCCAGCAGTAGTTGCTAAGTTACAGCTTCAAAATAAAAGTATATATACTGCTGGATTTGAATCCACTAAGGAGGAGACCATTAAATAACTAAATTGCTATACATATTCCACGCCAGTTTTAATTCTCACTCAATGTGTCGTGAGTAGAAAATTTCACCTTGTCCCTCCGTTCTAATATGCTGTTCCCATGAACGAAGCTCTGCATCCCGTACTACTGAACTTTAGATATTTTCCAGTAAAATGAAATGCTATCTCTCAAATAACAATGCTACCTGAGATCTCGTGAAATAATACCAATGGACTGATTCCTAGTGAAACGCTCTTCCAAATAATCAAGGTAAAAGAACTTTGACCACTTATAATTCCTAAATCCTGCCTTCTCTGTAATAGTTATATTTTAAATCATCTATATTAAATGTCTTCAAATATGTATTCTATAACTCTATATAACTAATCTAGATTAAGCCTCCTATAAAATGTTTTTCCTTTTCTTTTATTTTCAAGTGGCAAACAATTTTCATTTACATTTATGTATGTATATTTTAAAATAAATGCTAATAGTATTCTAAAATTGCAAGCATATAACTCATTTTCGTTTCCCCACCCATCATTTACTGGGTAAATAATTTATAAAGTGATCAAAACAAGTCTTATTCAACTTGCCCAGGTGCTCGCGATTTTAGATAAATAAACTAATTATATTTTCATGTTTACTGTAGAAAAACAGATTTGACGTCTGTTTTTCACATTCTCCTTCCTAAATAATGCACTATCTTTTATTCTTAAATTATATTATATATGTAAAACCCATCTTAGCTATTACCACCACCCACTTATTTTGTAATCAATTATATATTTTCACAAGGGCATTGATTAACCAAAATTGAGATTTATTAAATGTGTAAAAAAGTAATGAATAATATTAAGTAACATAATGTAAGGGGGAGGGGGATCTTGAGATCTTAGTTTTATATTTAAGTATAATTATTACCCATGTTTGCTTAGTGAAGCCATATCATTATGCAAATATTTCATAATTTATGGGCAATAAATATGTTTCGATAATCTTTAACTTTAGAATTATATTATATCATTAAGTGTTTCATGCACAAAGGCCATTTTGTATATATATATATTTGTGCTTCTTTCTCACATGGAGGTATTCGCGCAGTCGAGCCCCATCGTCATTCTCAATGTCCTTAAACCAGGCTGTAAAACCACCCTGGGGACATCCTTGGTCTTAAGTGCATGCTTTATACGGGGATCACTCTGGAAAATCCAGCCCGATAATGACATTGCCGACCACTCTTTGTCATCCATGATTCGCCTGTACCTCATTCCAGGGAATCTTGGACGCTTTCGTTCGTCAAACCGACCCTGCCTACATTTGCAGAGGAAATCGGTCCATTTCCTTATTAAAAATTCATGAAGCACACTCCAGGATCCATAATTGGAACAACCCTATCAGCTGCCATGCATGCACTGCCTTTCAGTGTCTTATTAGTCACCTGGAAGTATTCATAAGCTGTAATGAAATGATTTCTTTAAACAAACATATTTTCATTACTTTAATATACATATTAATGCGATAGATTTAGTATCGTTTATAAAATTATTCATTACCCGTCCTGCACATTAATTATCTATAACTCCAAATTAATCATAATATTGAATGTAACCAAAGATAATATCTGCTTGTAAAATTGTTGTTTAAATTAAGTAAATGTTCTTCATCTCTGGGGGTGTAATAGTATTCCAGTAATGTATTCTAATAGCGCTAATTTATTAAGTCATACATATATATTATTGGCATAGCCGCAAATCTATTGTTATTATTAAATATGAATCAAACAAATACAATACGTACGAGGCTCATGTCAGGTAAATAACCCAACATAATTTTTTTATTAATAAATCTTAAATATATATATCAAACTCGAACCATTGCTTTCTTTTAGTTAAGATAAAATATTAAGTTATTACTTATGCTAAATATGACTAGATGATCCCCGCTCAATACATAATTAATATGCTAGGTCATGAGCCTTCATTGCTCATCAAATATAGCTAGTTATTAAGTTAATCTATCATATAAGTTTAGCCTAGAGTCTTTTTGTGTCTCCGATGATCGATGCCGGCGGGTGAGAAGTAAATTAATTGATGTCATCGAGATTGTTGCTCATAATGTTATAGATCTTGGAAATAGGCAAATAGGGCAGAATTCATAAGTGTTCCTGACCTGTGTATCTTGCACATGATTGGATTCGAGGTACTTTTGCCTAGATGCTAGATCTTGTTATGTGAACATACAAATCCGACCGGCACAGATTTTTTTCTTTTCTCCAGGTTTGGCACATCAACGTAGGGCTTCGAATACAAACACCCATATACCTGAGATAGTAGTCGATAGTGATAGATATAACATATGTTTAAAAAAAAAAATAATAATTTTTTTGGAAAATTTTTGTTTTTGAAAATTTTTTTTCGGACACCCAGCTTAAAATTTTTTTTGAATATTAGTACACACTCCCTGTGAGTCATTGTTAATATAATTATAAATATTTTTCTCTCAGTATATATATATATATAAATATGTTGCAAGTAAATAGTATGTCATATACTCAATATTTTTTTTCCACATAAAAGTTTTAAAAGTTTTTTCGTTTTCACGAATCTATAAAATAAATTAGTGGCGGTTTTGTTTTGATTTCTTTCACGTATATGATTTGAATAATGATGATGTTATATAATGTTTTATTCCTTGTCCGTAAATATTTATTACATGTAAAATTCTCGTGAGTTTTTAAAAAGAAGAGAAGTAAGAGCTTTTAAGGGGCTTTTACTTTCATATTAATTAAAGATAAAGAAGTGCTTTCCCAAATAATGATTATAGTTTTCGTATACATGTAAGTTTCCAGTGATATCAAAGAGTGACAGCTTTTAAGGGGCTCTCATTTTTATAAAATAAAATGTGTTTTTCAAAGAAGTGAATAAGATGTTGTATAATGTTTTTTTTTCTTGGTCATAAATGTGAAATTACATGCAGGATGTCCGTAAATAAAATAGTGGTAGTTTTAAGGGACCTCCACAGTTATTATAATAAAGTAAAAAGTATGTTTTAAATAGTGTTTTTTATATATAAAATTTTCCATAAATGATTTTAATAACATAAAAGTATTTTCGAGTTTACAGTATGATAAAATAGTGTTAGCTTTTAAGGAGCCTTCACATTTATAATAAAAATAAAGTATGTGTTCTAAATAGTAGCGTTTATATATATAAAAGTTTCCATAAATGATTTTAAATAACCAAGTATTTCCGAGTTTACAATGTAATAAAATAGTGACAGCTTTTAAGGGGTTTTTCACATTTAAAGTAAAAAGATGATAAAGAAGTGTGTGGGATATAGAATAATAATATTGAGATTTATAATAATTTTTTTTCTCACTTTAATAAATATTTTTATAAATAAATATAATATGCCCAAGTTTTGAAATGTGCGCTAAATAATATATAATAATTTTTCATAAATGCTTTAAATAACAATGTTCTATATAATTTTTTATAAATGTCTCAAATAATAATATTTCCAAGTCTGAGAGAATTAAATTAGTGTCAGCTTTTAAGGGGCTTTTACATTTAAAGATAAAAAAGATAGTAAAGTAGTGTGTGCGCTAAATAATATATAATATTTTTTCTAAATGTTTTAAATAATGATGTTAAATATAATATTTTTCCTTGTTAATATATCTTTTAAATAAATATTTTAAATTTATATTTCCAAGTCTTAGTTAAATTAGTGACAGCTTTTAAAACACTTGAAAATAATAAAATAAAGATTCTAAATAATCACAAATGTGCAGATTTTTTTATGAAATGTTTTAATAATATATAATGACAGTTTTTGTTACACTTTCAGCCTCTTAATAGGTGCTAAAGCCATAATAATTTTTTTTTGTTAAAGCTGTAAATGTATAGCGATTTAAGTATAGATCTTAGAAAAGTATACAACCCAATAATAGCGGATCATCTGGTCAGAACATATAGCCCTATCCCTTTGGCTGGCGCCCGGTATTAATACTACTATAAATTTACCAATAGGTGATCGAGTTATCAAATTTAAAAGCAATGATTCATAATATAAGTTATATAGAGTTTTTTTTCCCCCAAAATATGTGTATAAAGTGTATCAATGCAATCATTGATCAATCATTTTGTTAAAATGTTTCAGGTGCTGAAGAACAACTCCAAAAAAAACAGACAACGAAAGAAGACATAACAAAGAAGGCCAGGTAAAAGTTACAATAATTTTTGATATAATTTGCATTAAAGAGCTAAATAATAATCATTATAGATATATGTTTCCCAGTAAAAATTAGATCTAGAAATAATTAATATTAAATAAAAGGTAGGATAGCAATAATCATTTAAATAAATAAAAATTAAGTACAGGAGGGGGAGAATAGAGCAAGGGGGAGAGTGCAGAATGGGGGGAGGAGAAGCTGGATGGATAGAACATGACGGCATGGATATGCAATGGCAAATGATTTAGGACTATAATAATTTGAATATATTATACCATAGTTTTTTTATATTTTATTCAATTAAGCAAAGCAGTTTTTTTAAGACAGTGAAAAAAAACTTTTTCTAGTAACATAGCTGAGAGGATACTCTATCATAAATGAAAGTCATAAATTTCTAATATAACACAGAGTTAGGATATTCGATCATAAATGAAAGTCATATAAATTTCTAATATAGCAGAGAGAGTATTTTAGCATAAATAAGTCATAAAATTCATAACATAGCAGAGAGCTATTCTATCATAAATGAAAGTCATAAATTTCTAATATAGCAGAGAGGGTATTCTATCATAAATAAAAGTCATAAAATTTCTAATATAGCAGAGAGTTTATTCTATCATAAATAAAAGTCATAAATTTCTAATATAGCAGAGAGGGTATTCTATCATAAATAAAAGTCATAAAATTTCTAATATAGCAGAGAGGGTATTCTATCATAAATGAAAGTCACAAAATTCCTTTTAGATACATCGCCAATCCAAAGTTGTTCTTTAGTTACCTGGACATCAAGTAAAAGCTTTTTTTTTTTTTTTTTTAAAACATTTTTCATTTTTTTTCGGTAAGTTCAGGAAAATGAAGCAGATCTGATGCTCAGATCCTGCTTCACAGCCCACATCCAATCTCCTACCATCTAACTGTATTCAAACCTGCCTTTACGCACGTATATACACAGCTACTAATATATATATATTTCTTTTGGTTAGTCTTATAAACATAAATAATGTAACACACATGTATTTCATAATAATATTCTCATGCATATGCAGGCGAAAATAATAAATATCTATATATTTCAGTGTAGGAGATTGTGAATAAATTAATTAGGTTATATTATATATAGGATATCATAAATATAAACGTATTATTTTTTTTATATATAATTTTGTAGCCAGGAATGATGCAATCTTGTTAATAAGTCTCTCGAAAAACAATTACCTGGAAGACCCCTTAGATTAAAATAAAAGATTACGAATTGGTAATAATAAAATAAACCCTTCAGTGGAAATTGTCCATGCTAGCTTGTTTTAAAATCGTAAGATATATTTTAAAACAATTGTTCGAGAAACTGATAACAAACTTGCATTGTTTCAAACATCTTACTAGATAAGAGTATCCGGTCAAACTATTCCAAATGAAACTTAAGTGCTTAAACCGCCTCAGGTCCAGCAGTAGTTGCTAAGTTACAGCTTCAAAATAAAAGTATATATACTGCTGGATTTTAATTCACTAAGGAGGAGACCATTAAATAACTAAGTTGCTATATATATTCCATGCCAGTTTTAATTCTCACTCAATGTGTTGTGAGTAGAAAATTTCACCTTGTCCCTCCGTTCTAATATGCTGTTCCCATGAACGAAGCTCTGCATCCCGTACTACTGAACTTTAGATATTTTCCAGTAAAATGAAATGCTATCTCTCAAATAACAATGCTACCCGAGATCTTGTGAAATAATACCGATGGACTAATTCCTAGTGAAACACTCTTCCAAATAATCAAGGTAAAAGAACTTTGACCGCTTATAAATTCCTAAATCCTGCCTTCTCTGTAATAGTTATATTTTAAATCATCTATATTAAATGTCTTCAAATATGTATTCTATAACTCTATATAACTAATCTAGATTAAGCCTCCTATAAAATGTTTTTCCTTTTCTTTTATTTTCAAGTGGCAAACAATTTTCATTTACATTTATGTATGTATATTTTAAAATAAATGCCAATAGTATTCTAAAATCACAAGCATATAACTCATTTTCGTTTCCCCAACCATCATTTACTGCGTAAATAATTTATAATGTGATCAAAACAAGTCTTATTCGACTTGCCCAGGTGCTTGCGATTTTAGATAAATAAACTAATTATATTTTCATGTTTACTGTAGAAAAACAGATTTCACATTCTCCTTCCTAAATAATGCGCTATCTTTTATTCTTAAATTATATTATATATGTAAAACCCATCTTAGCTATTACCACCACCCACTTATTTTGTAATCAATTATATATTTTCACAAGGGCATTGATTAACCAAAACTGAGATTTATTAAATGTGTAAAAAAGTAATGAATAATATTAAGTAACATAATGTAAGGGGTAGGGGGATCTTGAGATCTTAGTTTTATATTTAAGTATAATTATTACCCATGTTTGCTTAGTGAAGCCATATCATTACGCCGAATATTTCATAATTTATGGGCAATAAATATGTTTCGATAATCTTTAACTTTAGAATTATATTTATATTATATCATTAAGCGTTTCGTGCATAAAGGCCATTTCGTATATATATATTTGTGCTTCTTTCTCACATGGAGGTATTCACACAGTCGAGCCCCATTGTCATTCTCAATGTCCTTAAACCAGGCTGTAAAACCACCCTGGGGACATCCTTGGTCTTAAGTGCATGCTTTATACGGAGATTGCTCTGGAAAATCCAGCCCAATAATGACATTGCCGACCACTCTCCATCATCCATGATTCGCCTGTACCTCATTCCAGGGAATCTTGGACGCTTTCGTTCGTCAAATCGACCCTGCCTACGTTTGCAGAGGAAATCAGTCCATTTCGTTATTAAAAATTCATGAAGCACACTCCAGGATCCATAATTGGACCAACCCTATCAGCCGCCATGCATGCACCACCTTTCAGTGTCTTATTAGTCACCCGGAAGTATTCATAAGCCGTAATAAAATGATTTCTTTAAACAAACATATTTCCATTAGTTTAATATACGTATTAATGCGATAGATTTAGTATCATTTATAAAATTATTCATTACCCGTCCCGCACATTAATTATCTATAACTCCAAATTAATCATAATATTGAATGTAACCAAAGATAATATCTGCTTGTAAAATTGTTGTTTAAATTAAGTAAATGCTCTTCATCTCTGGGGTGTAATAGTATTCCAGTAATGTATTCTAATAGTGCTAATTTATTAAGTCACACATATATATTATTGGCATAGCCGCAAATCTAATGTTATTATTAAATATGAATCAAACAAATACAATACGTACGAGGCTCATGTCAGGTAAATAACCCGATATAATTTTGTTATTAATAAATCTTAAATATATATATTAAACTTGAACCATTGCTTTCTTTTAGTTAAGATAAAATATTAAGTTATTACTTATGCTAAATATGACTAGATGATCCCCGCTCAATACATAATTAATATGCTAGGTCATGAGCCTTCATTGCTCATCAAATATAGCTAGTTATTAAGTTAATCTATCATATAAGTTTAGCCTAGAGTCTTTTTGTGTCTCCGATGATCGATGCCAGTGGGTGAGAAGTAAATTAATCGATGTCATCAGGATTGTTGCTCATAATGTTATAGATCTGGGAAATAGGCAAATAGGGCAGAATTCATGAGTGTTTCTGACTTGTGTATCTTGCGCACGATTGGTTTCGAAGTACTTTTGCCTAGATGCTAGATCTTGTTATGTGAACATACAAATCCGACCGGCACAATATATATAAGTATAGAGGATTTGAACTCAGATTTTCAAGCACCCTTCAACTATCCACACTATCTCATACAACTGATACACATGACCACACACATGTAGAAAAGATTAATAATCACTAATATATGTATTTCATGCTAAACCAGCACTCATCAGTTGGTCCAGATTATCATCTCCCACACATATATATTTTAATAAATGCTCAGTTTATATTAAGATAGAAAATCTTCATACTTTAATGGACAGGCTTTAATCCACTGCAACCTCCAACTTTTCAGCCATCCATATCATTGAAAATCTGATGATGAAAACTCAAATCCCATGTTGATGCTAATATTATTGCCATGTCCATGTTGACCTGAAGTCACTCTGACCCCTCATGTATAGGACAGTATCCATTAAATACATATGAGAGGGATGGACAGGGTACAAGCTTGATATGTAAATATTTGAAAACCAGACACTCTTCACAAACCTGGGAGCTTAATTGTAAGTATAGAGGATTTGAAAGATTTTTAAGCACCCTTCAACTATCCACACTATCTCATACAACTGATACATATGACCACACACATGTAGAAAAGATTAATAATCACCAATATACGTATTTCATGCTAAACCAGCACTCATCAGTTGGTCCAGATTATCATCCCCCACACATATATATAATCAATGCTCAGTTTATATTAAGATAGCAAATCTTCATACTTTAATGGACAGGCTTCAATCCACTGCAACCTCCAACTTTTCAGCCATCCATATCATTAAAAATCTGATGATGAAAACTCAAATCCCATGCTGATGCTAATATTATTGCGCCCATGTTGACCTGAAGTCACTCTGACCCCTCATGTATAGGACAGTATCCATTAAATACATATAAAAAGAATGGACAGGATACAAGCTTGATATGTAAATATTTGAAAACCAGGCACTCTTCACAAACCTGAAAGCTTAATTGTAAGTATAGAGGATTTGAACTCAACTATTCACACTATCCCATACAACTGATACACATGACCAAACATATTAAAGTATGAAGATTTGCTATCTTAAAATAAACTGTGCATTGATTATATATATATGTGGGAGATGATAATCTGGACCAACTGATGAGTGCTGGTTTAGCATGAAATATGTATATTGGTGATTATTAATCTTTTCTACATGTGTGTGGTCATGTGTATCAGTTGTATGAGATAGTGTGGATAGCTGAAGGGTGCTTGAAAATCTGAGTTCAAATCCTCTATACTTACAATTAAGCTCCCAGGTTTGTGAAGAGTGCCTGGTTTTCAAATATTTACATATCAAGCTTGTATCATGTTCATCCCTCTTATATGTATTTAATGGATACTGTCCTATACATGAGGGGTCAGAGTAACTTCATGTCAACATGGACATAGCAATAATATTAGCATCATCACGGGATTTGAGTTTTCATTATCAGATTTTCAATGATACGGATGGCTGAAAAGTTGGAGGTTGCAGTGGATTGAAGACTGTCCATTAAAGTATGAAGATTTGCTATCTTAATATAAACTGAGCATTGATTATATATATGTGTGGGAGATGATAATCTGGACCATCTGATGAGTGCTGGTTTAGCATGAAATATGCATATTGGTGATTATTAATCTTTTCTACATGTGTGTGGTCATGTGTATCAGTTGTATGAGATAGTGTGGATAGTTGAAGGGTGCTTGAAAATCTGAGTTCAAATCCTCTATACTTACAATTAAGCTCCCAGGTTTGTGAAGAATGCCTGGTTTTCAAATATTTATATGTATACTGTAATGATTCACATTCCCTTAAAGAATAAGTGTGAGTGCATCTAAATATAACCGAACTTAGGTTCTTTATGTAAGATGCCATGAATGATATGATAACAGTCTAATCCATTATTGCAACTATTTCAAATATGATAATTCATTGTTTAGACATTCAGTATATATACAATTTAGACCAATTCATCCAATCTTCATCTCTCTTTATTGTTCTGTTACGCTCAGTATTTGAACTCAGGGTTAATTTTACACTTAACTCTCTTCAGGGATCAATTGATATCCTGTAGTAATAATAATACTTTATATAAGTTTGATAAATTCTCAAAATTCATTCTAACCAAGTTATCATGATATAAAGTTAGGATGATATGTATATGTGAGTATATGTATTCAATTTTATTTTATTATGAAAATAAAATAATTTAAATAAATCAGATATCTCCTTAAATTTAAAATAAATTTAACAATATTTATTAATTGAAAGCAATTTAAATTTATCTTTATATAACAATTTTTTTTATTATGAGTGTTTTATATACATTTCTACCATATTAGTATATAAATTTTAAAATTATACCTTCCCAATATCCCATAGTAGATATGTATCATAACACAAACAATATTTAATAGGTTGTAAAAATAAACAAAATTTTGTAATTCGAAAGATTGTGACAACACTAGCTAACTAAATTTAAGTTAAACAGTATAAATATAAATGAGAATCCATTATAGATAGTTTTTTTCTTGAAATTTGATTGAAAAATCAAGATTTCTGCTTTATTCAGTCTGCATTAAATCATTATTAGATGATGTAGTAGAATAGAGAAAAAGCCACTGATTGCCAGAAATCTAACCTGGATCTGTCATGCATCTAACAAAGTTAAAGAGATCTCTAATCAAACTGAAAAAAAAAGCTTAAACTTCAAATATCAAAGATCTGGGACTGTTAAAGTATACTATAGAAATTGTAAATAAAAGAATATATATAAATGGAATCAATTCATAGAAGGCATTGTGGGAGAAATATTAATCCATGAATAAAAAATTATCATAATGACCTGGAGATAATGCTAGTTAGAGAACTCATGTTGTTTAAGTTTAAAAAATAACTATTTAGGCTGTTATACTGATATATTAATCATTTTAAGTTTTATTTTACAATCTCTTAGTGAAAATTTAATTCTAACAAATTATGTTTTATTAGGTATAAGTGTTTATATAACATAGTTCTTCATTGATTAATTAACGGGGGAAATGATTGTTTTAAAACAAAAAAAAGTTATCATTTGTTAACGAAGCATCTATAAATATTTAAACTGCATTTTAAAACAGTTGAAATTTAAAAAAATTGTATTTGAAAAAAAGTTGCTTATCTTGTTTTTATGTATATTGAATCAGGTGAAAGTTAGATAAATAAATTAAAAAATAGAATAAATTTTACTCTTTAATAAAATAGAATTATGAAAAATTTGTTGACTTCTTTTTATACGACAAAATTATTTATTATAAATTCGATCTAGTCTTGCTGCAATTTAGTATTTGCATCACACCTCAGGCAGAGAAGCATAATACCCAGAAGGTACCTATAGCTAGACCAAGATTATACAAGTTATAATTTACAGCCACATTTCCAAGCTACAGAACTTCTCCTGCTACTGAATTCACACCCTGACATTCAAAGCACTTTATTTGTTTTGAAATAAACTTCAGGAGCCAGTTAATTACAAGAAGTAACTAACATGCTCTGGATGACAGCCCCTAGTTCAGCACCTGAATATCTCAACTAGCTCAATAGAAAAAATAATATATAAACGGCTTTAATTAGTGGTATTAGTAAAAGAATTGACTGACAAATAGTAATTTCCAAAAAATATTTTATTTTAAATACTTTAAAATTAATTAGAGAACTAAGTCATCCCTTTCTTGAGTAAAATAATATTACACCATGTTCTAGGCACACACACATTATGATAAACATAAAACATTAAATAAACATAAGCATTAAAACATTATATACCATGTACACATATTCTGTCACACAAGCTGTTGATTTGTATGATTTGACAAGTTCTAGGACTAACCTGCGCATAAATATTTCATTTTATGCTGGTTATAGAGTTCATTTCTGTTGACTCTGGATATCTCAAAGATTGCAACAGCTATAACAATAAATTACTGACATAATAGGAATGGGAATAAAAATAATTATTATTACCTATACATTTTTTAGATATGCATCCCTCTGGATAGACAGCTGCTTCCGTCTCCTTGTGATGTGTATTCTACCAATTGTTTGGAATTTAAATTGTTGAGGAATGTGGTTTCTTGCTGCATTTCAGTCTGGCAGACCAATGTTCGAATGGCTCAGGTTGTTAGATATTCATCTAATTTGAGATCTTCAGATATTCTAGGGCAGTCAGAGACTGTAATACAGCAGCATACTTTGACTTCTGATTAGCTGCATGTCTTTCTTGGTGTTCACAAAAATAAGTTTTATTTGCACAAACTAAAATAACACTGTTAAAAGAGATCTGATGATGATAAGGTTTTTTAAAGGCCTATTTATATGTGACTCTCCTATTGTTCTTATCTTTCCAAATCAACTTTATTAACATTTAAATTAATTAAATTTATTAATTAAATCCCCATTGTTTATTTGTTCACATTCCTTCTTTGATTAATCTGATTGTGGATAAGATATAACTTTTTAATTATTATCATTGTTTATGTAGCCATTGGTAATTAGTTATTCCCATTCCATCTTGGTTTATCAGTTGAGCAATTTTTGAATTTGATTTAACTTTTATACTACAAACTTTATTTTTTTGTTTATTTAATTCGACTTTTTATATATACACACACACACATAAATATATGCATTTTAATGTATTTTTAAAATCAACTCTCATTTACGCACATATATTCTGACTTCTATACGTAATTAACTTTGACACGTATATTTTCAATTCTTTTAAACAAACAAAAAATGAGCATTTTAATTTTCATGTAAAAGATTTTTTAATTTTAAACTTTACCTAATTATATATTTTCCTCCCCCTTTTAACTGCTTTTCTATTTTTCTCTTCTTTTTTTTTAAAACTTAGCAAACTTCTAAGAGCAGTGACACAGCTTTCTTTTTTTTCTTCATTTTCCCTCTGGGCAATATATGCTAGGTTTTTACAACAAACTTAAACAAAACTTCTTTTAAAATTTTTAAGTTGTCTTGCATTGTTAGCCGAGAGGTATCGCAGTCGCCATGCAAGCAAGTAGTTGGTTGCAGACGGTTGTGGGTTCGCGTCCCGGCCGATGCTATGACATATGAAAAAAAAAAAAAATTTTTTAAGTTTGACTTCAGATTTTATAATCATTATTATTTTTCTCTTACCTATTTTTGTATAAAATTTTAATCTTATTATAAAATTTGTAACACTTAAATAGTCGTACTTTACACCACTACTCCAACAAGAGTAAAATGCTTCAGTTTGACTATTTTATCTCTGATAACTTCCTTAACAATTTTGAGCTATTTACATTAATTATTTATTACTTACTAATTTATTTGATATACTTTTCTTTTTTATTATTGGTGGTTGTTTTTCACTTTTTACTAACCTTAATGACTGGATGTTATAGGCTCCCTTTTCTTTCATCCCCTGTGCTACTACAAACACATTATTATCATATTTACACTTGATTACATATGGGCTGTTCTAAATTGGCTGGAATTTCTTGTATATATGTTTTTCAGGGTGACTCACAGGATGAACTCTCACTATGACCTCATCTATTTTGAATATGGTTTAGCTTCTCCCTGCCTCTTCTGCCCTAGTTTGCCCATTTTTTAAGCCAGTTAAATGCTTGCTCAGCATCCATTTTCTTGTTTATTGGATTTGTGCCCATTGGCAACTGGTCTCAAATGGGTATGCAATATTTCTTCCAAAAATGAGTCAGATGGGTTCAAATCCTGTGGATTCATTCCTTGACCAGTTTATCATGTGGGGTTTCTTTCACCCATCTGCAATGACCATTTTGTACATAAACAAGAAACAAATGCCCCAAATCCTTCATAATCCATTCACATGGATTAGATTGAGGGTTACGAATTTATGTAAGTACATGTTTTAGCCATGGTTGTTCATCCATTTCTTCCATTCGCTGGATACAAAGATCATTCCATGATCTGACAAGATTTTGTTCAGAATTCCTGCAGTCTTAAAAGTGCTGTTGTTCCAATGCCCGAATAGTTTGTTTTGTGTTAGCTTGAGTTACTGAATATGCAGCTACCAACTTCAAAAACAAATCATATGGCACGATGAGATATTTCATTTTATTGAATGGAGGCAAGTCCATAGAAGTCTATCACTACTAAGCTATATGGGCATTGGGTGTATATAGGTTGCAGTAGCCAGACTCCCAAGGTGTTAGATGGCTTGGTTGTTGAACATACTGTGCATTTGCCAATGACATTTGCAATACTGGCATACATTTCTGGCCAGTAGAACCAATGACTTAGCCATCCCTCAACTTTACTTGCTCCATAAGGTCCGTAATTTTCATGCACATATTTAATTATCTGCTTCCTCATTGTGACCAGAATAATAATACATGTTCATTTTTTTCTAAAATATATGCTGTAAGAGCCTCCGTTCAAGGAAAAATAATTTCTGTCCCTCCATAGCAGATTATTTGCTGTTTTTGTTACAGGCTGATGGTATAAATACTCCATTATTTGTTTGCAGTCATTATCTTGTCCTTGCTGCACCCTTAACATATGCAAATCATCTTCTATCCCATTTCTTTTATATATTTTAACTGCAGCTATATATGCTCTGTCACAACTTAGGGTGTTGTTCTGAGTTATCAGATATTGGCTTAAAGTGTCTGCCACAACATTTTCTTTACCATGACAGTATGCCACTTTGTAATTAAATTCCAGTAGGAACAAGCTCCATTTTATTAACCTGCTATTATTCAGGAAGCTATGATTAAGAAACTTGAGACTCTTATGGTCAGTAATTACCACTACCTCAAAGCCTATTAAATACTGCTGGAATTTCTTAAATGTGCATACAACTGCTAGGGCTTCTTTCTCAGTTACAGTATAGTTCACTTCCAGTCCCTTCAATAAGTGGCTAATAAAACAAAGGACCCCACCTGACTCCCTTCTTGTATCTGAAACTGCATGGTCCTCAATCCAAACCTGCTGCTATCTATTTGTACAAAGAATGGTTTGTTAAAATCAGGATATGGCAGCATAACTTTATTTTAAAACTCTGCCTTCATACTTTGGAAATTATGCTCATGTTGTTTGTTCCATGCCCACATTTTCTCATTTATTAATAACTGCAATAATGGCTCCATGTCAAGTGAAAAATTTCTATAAAATCAATTATAGAAGTTGCATAGGTGGCACTATTTCGAAACGGCCAAGCTGGTAAATCAGTGGTTAGTTGACTATGTGGGTTTTGGTGACTTCACCATCAAATCTTCATTTGAATTTGTTAGAAGAATCAAGGATATATTAATAGATCAGAATTTTGTAACTGCAGCCATGGACGTGACCGAATTATATGGATCGATTAATAGGAAATGGTCAATTGAAATCATCCACAAAGAATTAATAAATAAGCATTGCCCAAATGAGCGCATGAACTTCATTTTATCCTTCCTCAACTGGTTGGACAATAACATCTTTACAACTTTTGAGGGTCGTTGGTATGATATGAAAGAAGGTTGGCCTATGGGTCTTCCCCTAAGTGGAATAATATCCAGCATCTTCTTAAACTTTTTTGAAAAACATACTATTATTAAACACACTGCTAACATTGCTGGATTAATTTACGTGTGCTATGTAGACGATGTATTTATAACAGCGCCAAAAAATGTAATTGTCAATATTCAAAATGAATTACAACTACAATCTAAATTGATCATAAACACCACTTGGGAGAACGAAGGGCAGAAGCTTAAATATTTGGATTTGCTGGTCCATAGAGAAAACAGAGATCTGCATTATAGTATGATAGTTAAACCCCTTGAGATCCGAGGCTTTACTCACCCGAAATCCATGTCACCTACTGCACATAAATTCACAGGGCTCAATGCGTTTTTATTTAGAAATCAAAATTTATGTAAATTTGAAGCCGATAGAAAGACCAACATTGCAATTTATATAAAAGATTTGCTTAGCGTAGGTTTCAGCTACAGATCAATTGCAAAGAAAATTAAGCAATTTCACAGTAAACTAATAGCTAACCACAAAAATAAGGATAAGCCTCAAATTACACTCCCTTATATTCCCAAAGTATCACAACAGATAATAAAGACTTTAACTGGGGAATTTAAGGTTGGTTTTCGTACTCCCCCTAATTCTAACAGACTCATTAATAATTCAAAGGATAGAACAGACCCATCTCAAACACCCCAGGTGATTTACAGCATGTCATGTCCACAGGCCGGATGCAAAGCCATATACTATGGGGAAACTAAGGCCACTGTTCACAACAGAGCTGCTCAACACTTGTATACCTATAGAAGAGCAAAAAAGAACAGCGATAACTTTTCAATATTTCTGGAACATGAAAAGCAGACTGGCCATGTGTTCGAACCAGGCAACCCCAGGATTGTATGCCCTGAAACCAACGACTGTAAAAGAAAGATCAAAGAGGCGTACTTTATTGTTTGCGACAACAATTCTATCAATAGACGCGACACGTGTTTTTCCATTTCAAAAAAATGGTCAAACTGATTTGCATTTACATTTGCATATTTGTTATTTAATAACACTACGTAAAGATTTATTACTTTCATCGGCCATGAATATGAGGGCAAACCTCGAAAGCGCTTGGCCCATTTAATAGTTTTAAGCGAAATTTGTTTTGGTTATTTGAAGCTTCTTCGTCAGCGAGTAAATCGTTTTTAGGCTATTATGTTTTTAGGAGAAGTATATTAAATCGTTTTACAGATATGAATCATACTAAAGCGAAATTTATTCTACGTTTAGGAATATCTATTAAATTATTCCAACAGAGACTTGAATTCTTATCAAAATGCAGAGATTTCTTTATTGTTCCGAATTGTTGTAATCTAAATCTTAATAGATCTATACATAATCATAACAAAATTACGAAGCAACTCCAAACGCAGCTTCTCGTCTTTATCATTAAAGGGTGCAAATGCGCACTGAAGAAAGAAAATAAAAGATGGAGAAGAATAACTGCAGGAGAAGTCTTGCCGCCTTGGATTACAGAAAAAATTGAAATTTCTGAAAAAAAGTTCGCAGTTAAGTTCGAACGCAAATTAAGGTTTTTAGCGGGAAAACAAAATATTAACATTCATACACTGAAAGAGAACTTTGTTAACAGAGCTACTGTTGCTCCTTCAGCAGAAATTAAAACTGTTTTCTCATTGGGTCCTAAATTTGTTGGAGGACAATGGAAACGCCCAAAACTGGAGTTAATTGCAGACGCAGAGTCTAATCTTCTAAACAACCCTCAGAGAGACAACATTATTACTAATATTGCTAAATCTATACGACATAAACAAATATATGCGAGATCTGACAATTGGAACAACAACATTGAAAAAACTAAACAATTTTTAAAAAACAACAACATTATATGTTTAAAAGAAGACAAGGGCAACAGATTTGTGCTCTTAGATTATAAAGATTATAAAGAAAAAATGACCACTGAAATCGTAAAGTTAAAATTCAATTTAGTTGAAAATTTTAACAACAAGCTGAATAGGGAGAAATTCATTTCCACAATTCTTAGAGCTCACAAAGATAAAGACATATCGAGAGCAGAATATTATAGGATTTATCCTTCTGCTACCAGTCCACCTAGAATGTTTGCCAATTTTAAGCTACATAAACCCCAAGAACCTTTAAGACTTATGTTGGATTTTGGAGGTGTGCACTATTTCGAAACGGCCAAGCTGGTAAATCAGTGGTTAGTTGACTGTGTGGGTTTTGGTGACTTCACCATCAAATCTTCATTTGAATTTGTTAGAAGAATCAAGGATATATTAATAGATCAGAATTTTGTAACTGCAGCCATGGACGTGACCGAATTATATGGATCGATTAATAGGAAATGGTCAATTGAAATCATCCACAAAGAATTAATAAATAAGCATTGCCCAAATGAGCACATGAACTTCATTTTATCCTTCCTCAACTGGTTGGACAATAACATCTTTACAACTTTTGAGGGTCGTTGGTATGATATGAAAGAAGGTTGGCCTATGGGTCTTCCCCTAAGTGGAATAATATCCAGCATCTTCTTAAACTTTTTTGAAAAACATACTATTATTAAACACACTGCTAACATTGCTGGATTAATTTACGTGCACTATGTAGACGATGTATTTATGGCAGCGCCAAAAAATGTAATTGTCAATATTCAAAATGAATTACAACTACAATCTAAATTGATCATAAACACCACTTGGGAGAACGAAGGGCAGAAGCTTAAATATTTGGATTTGCTGGTCCATAGAGAAAACAGAGATCTGCATTATAGTATGATAGTTAAACCCCTTGAGATCCGAGGCTTTACTCACTCGAAATCCATGTCACCTACTGCACATAAATTCACAGGGCTCAATGTGTTTTTATTTAGAAATCAAAATTTATATAAATTTGAAGCCGATAGAAAGACCAACATCGCAATTTATATAAAAGATTTGCTTAGCGCAGGTTTCAGCTACAGATCAATTGCAAAGAAAATTAAGCAATTTCACAGTAAACTAATATCTAACCACAAAAATAAGGATAAGCCTCAAATTACACTCCCTTATATTCCCAAAGTATCACAACAGATAATAAAGACTTTAACTGGGGAATTTAAGGTTGGTTTTCATACTCCCCCTAATTCTAACAGACTCATTAATAATTCAAAGGATAGAACAGACCCATCTCAAACACCCCAAGTGATTTACAGCATGTCATGTCCACAGGCCGGATGCAAAGCCATATACTATGGGGAAACTAAGGCCACTGTTCACAACAGAGCTGCTCAACACTTGTATACCTATAGAAGAGCAAAAAAGAACAGCGATAACTTTTCAATATTTTTGGAACATGAAAAGCAGACTGGCCATGTGTTCGAACCAGGCAACCCCAGGATTGTATGCCCTGAAACCAACGACTGTAAAAGAAAGATCAAAGAGGCGTACTTTATTGTTTGCAACAACAATTCTATCAATAGACGCGACACGTGTTTTTCCATTTCAAAAAAATGGTCAAACTGATTTGCATTTACATTTGCATATTTGTTATTTAATAACACTACGTAAAGATTTATTACTTTTGTCGGCCATGAATATGAGAGCAAACCTCGAAAGTGCTTGGCCCATTTAATAGTTTTAAGCAAAATTTGTTTTGTTTATTTGAAGCTTCTTCGTCAGCGAGTAAATTGTTTTTAGGCTATGTTGTTTATTCAAAGCATGGGAAACTCCTGAATTGCTTGAATTTTTTTCAGGATTAGGCAATATTCTTCTTTCACTGATCATATGACCTAAAAACTTGACCTTGGTAGCCATTATTTTACTCTTATTCAAATTAATTCAGAATCCCTTTTTCTCACATTCAGCCAGCAACATTTCCAAATGCACAAAATGCTCCTCTATAAGTTCCGAAGCCACCACAAGGTCACTCTCATACATTATAACTAAATTCTTAATATCCTCTGACAACACCTGATATAGACATTGGACAAGCCCTGCTCCACTATTTTTAAGCCTGAAGGGAATTCGGTTAAAATTATATGCACATCTGTTATATTTAAATGCAGTATATTTCTGATCCTTTGGGTGAAGCTTAATTTGCCAGTAACTGGCAATTAGGTCAAATGTCAAAAATAATTTTTTCTTTGAAACTCTGTTAACAATTCATTCATAGGCAGAGGAGCATTAGTATCAAGTACTGTTATCTTATTTAGCTGCTGGTCATCTAAAGACAACAGAATTGATCCATCTTTTTTTACTGTTACAATGAAGTTATTAAAGGGAGGCAAACATTTAGATATGATTCCCCATTTAAGCATTTTGTCTATCTTTTCCTCTACTTCATATTTATATTGATGTGGTATAAGATAAGCACAGGCTTGATTTAGCCGATTTTTTGTGAGCCCTATCCTGTGCTCATACCCTTGGATCACCCCAGACATCTCAGAAAACATGCTCATATTTGTTTAGTAGCCTCTTCAATTGATCCCTTTGATTATCATTTATGTATCTTGATTCATCCACCTTTACCCCTATCTCTATTTCCATACCTGTGCTTTGGGTGCAACCTTCTTATTAACTTCATTCTTTTGGATTTTTGTAAATGAATCATTGCATTGTTTATTTCTGTCCAACCTAATTTATAATCCAATACACAGCCTGTTTTGCAAATAAAGTCCAAGACTAATATGACCACATGAATCAGGCCCTCCAGAATCAACAATATGTAGCTATATTCTTCCTCTGCCATGTGCATTTTCACCCATGCCTGATGGATGCCAGCTTCACCCTTTTACCATTCGCCAGCAAGACACATACCATTTTCAATGGTAATATTTTAATTTCTGGGTCAATGTCACTTATTTTAATAAACATTTCCCATGGTATTACCAATACCTGGCTTCCCTAATTAAACAATGTGCTAGTTAGAATCTCTTATATTTTTATCTCTATCTTCAGACAACTCTGAGATGCCATTATTGGTATGCTCTCATTTCCACTATATACCAGATTGGCTTATTGCATGCGATCAATTTCTGCATTTCCATTCCTCATCCTGACATTCCATGACCCCCCTATTGTTGTCCAGTGCCATTAATACTTCAAGCATCTACTCCACCAACTGCTTGCCAATCATTTTTTATTCTACATTCCTAAGTAAAACACACCTAACTATTCACACAATCTGTTGCTCCAACAATGGATATATTGTGATTGCTGTCAATTTCACTACTTGTCTACCAAAAATGTAAAGTAACTCCCCCAGCTGCCACCTATCCTGCTTGACCTGGAGTATAACCTTTTCCTGAAGATCCTCCCCCCAATAATTTGCCAACAGTGACTACTTGTATTCATTGAACATTGCCAGTTTTAAATGTAATGAGTTTCATCAGTGTTAAGCTTCTCCCTGTAAGTGACTGCAAGCTAGGGCAATTTTTACTTCCTCACTTAACCTATTCAAGGTACAATAACATTCCACATTCTCTAAGTGCTCATTTGAATCTTCCCTTCTGTTTTCTGAAAATGTTTTTATTTTTAGCAGCTGATTTACTGCCTCCATTTTATGTATGTGTACCAATGTTTTTATATTCTCCTGTTCTCTTTCTAACATATTTATTCTTTTTATTAATCCCTACAGCTCTATATCTTTATCCATTATTTCTGTACTCAAATATAATTGTTTTAATATTTAAGTTAAATATAATTGTTTTATTCAAAGCATACAGCTGACTCTAATCTCTTTTAGTCCTATCATCTGTACCTGTCCCTAAACACACTTAGCCAGCCTAAACATATATCTGCTGCTGATTATATTATATACATGACTATTATTATTTCTTTTAATTTTTATGAAAAATTCTATTCATTCGACTCTTTACAGCTAAGGAAATTTTTTATTTTCATAATTTATTCTAAAAATATTACTGTTTTCAGCAACACAACTTTCATTATATATATATTTTTTTAAAAAATCTTTATTTAGAAAACCCTTTAACCATTTTATTCTCTTTTCATTTAGAGAGAAAAAAATTTGTTTCAGTCAATTCTTTAATTTAAATATATACCACTTTAGGACTCTAATTATATGCAGTTTAACGTTTCTTTAAATTTTTATTCTTTAATTTTATTTGACATATGATTAATTACTGTCATATGTGATGGTTCTGCACCCATGTTGGAAAGCCGGATGGGAGTTAGATCAAATAAAAAAAAAAAAAAAAAATTTTTTTACTCTTTAATAAAATAAAATTGTAAAAAATGTTGACTTCTTTTTATATATAAAAATATGACAAAATTATTTATTATAAATTTGATCTATTTCTGCTGCAATTTAGTATTTGCATCACACTGGCCCCTCAGGCAGAGAAGCATAATACCCAGAGAGTACCTATAGCTAGACTGAGATTACAAAAGGTATAATCTATAGCCACATTTCCAAGCTATAGAACTTCTCCTGCTACTGAATTCAAACCCTGTCATTCAAAGCACTTTATTTGTTTTGAAATAAACTTCAGGTGCCAGTTAATTACAAGAAGTAACTGACATGCTCTGGATTACAGCCACTAGTTCAGCACCTGAATATCCCAACTAGCTCAATCGAAAAAATAATATAATAAACTGCTTTAATTAGTCGTATTAGTAAAAGAATTGACTGACAAATACTAATTTCCAAAAAATAATTTATTTTAAATACTTTAAATATTAATTAGAGAACTAATTCATCTCTTTTTTGAATAAAATAATAATTACATGATGTTCTGAGCACACACACATTATAATAGACATAAAACATTAAATAAACATAAGCATTAAAATATTATATATCATGCACATATATGCTGTCATATAAGGTGTTGGTTTGTATGATTTGACAAGTTCTAGGACTATCAATTAATTATATTAACCTGCACATAAATAGTTCATTTTATGCTGATTATAGAGTTGATTTCTATTGACTCTGGATATCTCAAAGATTGCAATGGCTACAATAATAAATTACTGACATAATAGGAATGGGAATAAAGAATAATTAATATTACCTATAGGTTTTTAGATACATGTTCCTCTGGATAGACAGATGCTTCTTTTTCCTTGTGATGCATGTTGTACCAATCAGTTGGAATTTGGATTGATGAATGTGGTTCCTTTTCAGTCTGGCAACAAATGTTTGAATGGCTCTGGTTATTAGGTATTCACTGCAATTAATTAGAGACCTTCAGATATTCTAGGGCAGTCATAGATTGGAATACAGTGGCATACTTTGACTTCTGAATAGCAATGCATGGTTTTCTTGACATTCACAAAAATAAAGTTTTATTCACACCAACTGAAATAACACTGCTAAAAGAGATCTGATGATGATAAGGTTTTTTAAAAGACCTATTTATATGTGGTCTACTATTGTTCTTATCCTTCCAAATCAGCTTGATTAACATTTAAATTAATTAAATTTGTAAATTAAATTCCCATTGTTTATTTGTTCACATTCCTTCTTTGATTAATCTGACTGTGGATGAGATATAACTTTTTAATTATTTCCATTGTTTATTTGTAGCCATTGCTAATTATTCCCATTCCATCTTGGTTTATCAATTGAGCAATGTTTGAGTTCGACTTAACTTTTATACTACAAACTTTATTTTTCGTTTATTTAATTCAACTTTTTATACACACACATCTATATGCATTTTAATGTATTTTTAAAATCAGCTCTCATTTACACACATGTATTCTGACTTCTGTATGTAATTAACTTTGACACCTATATTTTCATTTCTTTTAAACAAATGAAAAGAGAGTATTTTAATTTTCATGTAAAATATTTTTTAATTTTACCTAATTATATCTTTCCCTCCCCCTTTTAACTGCTTTCCTATTTTTCTCTTTTTTTAACTTAGCAAACTTCTAAGAGCAATTCTATCTTTTCAAAAGACTTTATCATGTGGTTGAGTGTTAGTATTCATTCATTTATAGTTAAAATCTTCAAAGCGCAGAGCAATAATGCAGCTTTCTTTTTTTCCTTCATTTTCCCTCTGGGCAATACATGCTAGATTTTTTCAACAAAATTAAACAAAATTTCTTTTAAAACTTTTAATATTGACTTCGGACTTTATAATCATTATTATTTTTCTCTTATCTATTTTTGGATAAAATTTGTAATGCTTAAATAGTGGTACAATATATAGCATAACGTGTTAAAATTTTATTTTTTAAAAAAAGATGTTTTCTTTAATGTAAAATTGTCAGCAAATATGTAAAATTATATCAAATCAATGCTGTAATATTTATTTTAAATCACATAAAACATCACATGATCATCATTTCCTATACTTACACAAGCTGTTAAGTAGTAGCAAAGTCTTCCAAAGGTAAGGCTATGCAGTGCAAGTCTTAGTAATCAATGAATGGACTTTATAATCATTATTATTTTTCTCTTATCTATTTTTGGATAAAATTTGTAATGCTTAAATAGTGGTACAATATATAGCATAACGTGTTAAAATTTTATTTTTTAAAAAAAGATAGTTTTCTTTAATGTAAAATTGTCAGCAAATATGTAAAATTATATCAAATCAATGCTGTAATATTTATTTTAAATCACATAAAACATCACATGATCATCATTTCCTATACTTACACAAGCTGTTAAAATAGTAGCAAAGTCTTCCAAAGGTAAGGCTATGCAGTGCAAGTCTTAGTAATCAATGAATATAAGAGTAGTTTTGTGCATAAAATCATTATCTAGTGCCTACTCACCCAGTGTCCTTAATCTAGCTTCTAGCTTGTAACTTTCATCAGTGAAGAACCTTTGATCTGAGTACTGCACTTAGATCTTAAAATTTAATGCAACCCTGCAGCAGCTTTTCATTGATGAAAACCACAAAATAAAAATTAGTCTGGTGATATTGGATGAATAGGCCCTAGACACTTTTATTCACAAACCTTCTTGCATTTATTGATTACTAAGGATTTCACTGGGTGGCAACTATTGAATGGAGAGTTTGCTAATATTTAATCAGCTTGTGTAAGCATAGAAAATGGTGATCATGTGATGTTTTAGTGGTTTTATATCAACCCTGCTTGTATGATAATGGTGACTGTGGTTTTTAAAAAAACAAAATACTAAAATGTATTGATGCTAAACGAGGTTTAGAACTGTATAACTAAGAATGAGCTTGAACAGAAATGATTGTGTTTTCATCTTGGACTCATAACTTTATAGTTAATTGAATAGGTAAATGATGGATGCTAAAGAGTTGCATTGGATCATAAGATCTAGGTGCAGTTTGTTCAAATTTAAGGTTTCTCACTGATGAAATCTATAAACTAGAAACTAGTCTGGGATATTGGATGAGTATGCACTAGATAGTTATTTTATGTACAAATGTTATTGCAGCCATTGATTACTAAGATTTACGCTGAATGGCACTACTATATAGAGTTCATTTTAAATACACTAAATAAGCAAGAATATAAAATCTTTAAAGCCAAGTGTCCAAGAATTAAAAATAATGGCTATAATGTAAGTAGTAATATTATAAATTAAAGGTTTATTTTGAATTTCAATTCAGTTCATTTGTATGTAAATTAGCCCTCCTTTTGATTATTATTAGAGTTTATATATATAGCACTTATAAAATAAATGCAGTTGTTAGGCCATTGTGAAATGGTTAAAATATTCTATATTTACATGATGGGGTTATTTATAGTTTTATTTTGTAAATTTGGAATCAGTTCCAAAAGATAACCTCAGTTAATTAAGTATTAAACCATTAAGCATCACATGATCACATTTCCTATACTAGCACATTAATTGTTGATAAACAGAGCAAAACTCTCCATACAGTATTGCCACCTGTGCTAAACAGAGTAATCAATGGATGCCAGAAGGCTTGTGCATAAAATCCCTATCTAATGCCTACTCATCCATTATCCCCAGACTAGTTTCTGGTTTGTGGCCTTCATCAGTGAGGAGCTTTGGATCTGAGAGCACTGCATCTAGATCTTAGGATCTAATGCAACCCTCTAGCAACTACCTTTTATCTCTACTTAACTACAAAACTATGAGAATGAAATTGAAAACACAAAAAATATTTTCAATCTAAGCTCAATAGCTTATATAGCCATATGGGTCTGAACTCAGTTCAGCACCCATACATTTTGGTGTCTTTGGCTCTTTTACAACCATAGCCACCACTATGCTATTAGGCAGGATTGGTGTTAAACCATTAAGCATCACATGATCACATTTCCTATACTAGCACATTAATTGTTGATAAACAGAGCAAAATTCTCCATACAGTATTGCCACCTGTGCTAAACAGAGTAATCAATGGATGCCAGAAGGCTTGTACATAAAATCCCTATCTAATGCCTACTCATCCAATATCCCCAGACCTTTGTCAGTGAGGAGCTTTGGATCTGAGAGCACTGCATCTAGATCTTAGGATCTAATGCAACCCTCTAGCAACCACCCTTTATCTCTATTTAACTACATTAATTGTTGATAAACAGAGCAAAACTCTCCATCCAGTATTGCCACCTGTGCTAAACAGAGTAATCAATGGATGCCAGAAGGCTTGTGCATAAAATTCCTATCTAATGCCTACTCATCCAATATCCCCAACTAGTTTCTGGCTTGTGGCCTTCATCAGTGAGGAGCTTTGGATCTGAGAACACTGCATCTAGATCTTAGGATCTAATGCAACCCTCTAGAAACCACCTTTTATCTCTACTTAACTACAAAACTATGAGAATGAAATTGAAAACACAAAAAATATTTTCAATCTAAGCTCAATAGCTTATATAGTCATATGGATCTGAACTCAGCCAGAAACTAGTCTGGGGATATTGGATGAGTAGGCATTAGATAGGGATTTTATGCACAAGCCTTCTGGCATCCATTGATTACTCTGTTTAGCACAGATGGCAATACTGTATGGAGAGTTTTGCTCTGTTTATCAACAATTAATGTGCTAGTATAGAAAATGTGATCATGTGATGCTTAATGGTTTAACACCAATTCTGCCTAACAGGATAGTGGTGGCTATGGTTGCAAAAAAGCCTAAGACATCAAAATGTATGGGTGCTGAACTGAGTTCAGACCTATATGACTATATAAGCTATTGAGCTTAGATTGAAAATATTTTTTGTGTTTTCAATTTCATTCTCATAGTTTTGTAGTTAAGTAGAGATAAAAGGTGGTTGCTAGAGGGTTGCATTAGATCCTAAAATCTAGATGCAGTGCTCTCAGATCCAAAGCTTCTCACTGACTAAGGCCACAAGCCAGAAACTAGTCTGGGGATATTGGATGAGTAGGCATTAGATAGGGATTTTATGCACAAGCCTTCTGGCATCGATTGATTACTCTGTTTAGCACAGGTGGCAGTACTGTATGGAGAGTTTTGCTCTGTTTAATTAAGTATTGTTATTATTAAATTAGTGATCATATTCCAAAAAGCTACCTTTGTAATTAACTTGGGTTATTACTAAATTGGGATTTGAACCACATGTGGCCACTCTTTAGAATTATTCTAGTGACAATGGGTATTGATTAATATAATTCCATAATAGATATATGTGTGTGACTATGATATAGAACTAGTGATATAAATAAATGTATTGTATTTGTGAGATTTGGCCATTTGTAGGATTATATCCAGGGTCTATTAAAGGTCAGGGATTTATTCCATGGGAAGTGTGCTCCATCAAATAATTATGTTAGTATTTGAATATGTAATTAAAAAATTAATGATAAAAATTAATCAAAATATATCATGGGCACTTTATTAATAACCACTATTCGTTTCTACCTTACAATAATTGCATTTCACAAAACGTTTTTAAATCTATACACTATTTTAAATGTTTAAACAAAATAAACCTTTACTCAATTTTATATCTAGTTTAATAAAATGCCAAATAAAACAGAAACATTTCATTTGTATCTTCCAATAAAGCGATAGATAATTATTGCTTGTTATATTATAAAATGAAATACTCCACAAAAATTTATTATCAATAAATCTCATTAGGGAATTTCTCAGTCCACAGTATCCAATCACATTATATGAAATATATCTTAAGTTTCCATTGAATGTTTATTAACTTTTAATCATTATTAATATTATTCATTTCCATCTTCAATCAATTGAATATGAAATTGATTCTGGTAACTAAGTTATATAACAATAATTGACAGTTATTCAATTCAAAGATGATATTCAATTAAGCTAATCAAAGAAATTTGTTATCTTTACTTCAGAGAAATTTAAAAAGTATTTAAGATAAGTCATTCTAAACTAACGACAGAACACATCACTTAAGATTTTATAACTGGACAAAATAAACAAATAAATAATCAACTTTAAACTAATAACGTTATTTTACTAGTAATATGGCTTCAAATAAATAAACAACTATTCGAATGCATTAATAAATATTAAATTTCATATATAATAACATAAAAAATGATGATGTATAAAACATACCATATTTTATATTCTAGTTCACTTACCAAAGTGGGTTTGAACTCGTACCAAATTTTAAGTAACAAAATCAACTTACACAATCAAAAGAAAAAATGTGAACAGATTCATAGCATTTAAATCAACTCAATTTATTGGATTATAAAAAAAATTGGTAAAATTAATAAAATACAACAGACACTTAATCGATATTTGTAATTGATTGAAATTAATAAAAGTGATAAGATTTATGTGTGTACTCTAAAATGTGTTGTGAAACAATAAAGACACATGAAAAAATGAATGAAAGGAGAGATTTTGAATAACTTAATGAAAATTTTTAAATAACAGATACCAATATATATATTCTAACCTCTCCCCCCTCCGCTCTCGTCCGTCCTCTCCAAAATTCTATATATACTGTTTAAAATTTACGGGTTCTAGCTCAGTCTAACAAATAAATAAATGAAATATCCAGCATTAATTAAAATGATTACTAGCTCTAATCTTTAAAATACAAATACGGTTATATTTTTTAAAATGAATTAACAAATATTTACTATTTTCATGAGACATGGAGTGACGACACGGGGAACGAGATAGACTACATTGAGATATTATCCACATGATACTACCTCAATGGCATAAGAACACTATTCCCCTTTTTACTATATTAAATAACTAACTCATAGTATTCTTACGACTTTCTAAGCTCTTTTCACTACGATTAAAATAATAATCATGTCTTAATATTCTTTCTAATAAGAATCTAGCTCAATTAATTAAAAATGAAGAAAATAAATAAAATGACATAAATCTCAGGTTCATAAATTGTACTCTAACTGATTTAAAATTACGGTAGTAAACTATGAAAAGGGAATTTTATGTCATAATTCACTACGCAGTAACTAACAATAATAAATAATAATAATAACAACAATGGTATAATATAATCTTATTACTTCCTAAATGAAATAAATAATTACGTACGTGGTAGTATTTTAATAATCTGACTACAGAATACGTGTGGCAACATTAGCATATAATTTAATGTAATATTGTGGCAACCGACTTATGACCAATAAATGATATAATTATGATCTTTTAAATTTTTAATATACCAATAAATTCTCAAAAATTATTATAACACTTTTATGTTTACCTTTTTGTGCAAAAACTATATGTCTGTTTCAATTATAAGTGTATTGTGAGATCATGCATCCATGTGGAGAAATAACAACGAAGACACAAAGCTTTAAAATAAATTTACAACAAAGTTTATTAATAACATAAACAAATAACAATATTTTACATTATGTACATTGGATATCCTTCCTCTCCTATCACAAAATTATTTACCAGTTTATAAAAATGAAATCAAACTTCTACTTATTCTTTTATAATTAACTCTTATCTTTTAAATGCTTAAAAAAAAATACAGTATTATTATTATTGGATTTCTGATTATGGTTATCTTGTTACAAAATGTGTTTATTATATAATTATCATTAACACTTTGTATCCCTACTATTTAAAAATTATATTTTTTAATTTTACAAATTACATTCGTAGTAAACATTCTACAAAAATAATAAAATTCTAGTTTTATATTAGTAGTATGGAATCCTATAAATTCAAACATTCTTCTACATTTGGTATTAAGTTTTATAGTTCATTATCCGATGTTTATTAGTCCTAATATACTCATTAAAGCCTTACTTCGGATGATATAATTACAACCATTAACATACCATGCACAAGTATATGTTTATTACACACTATTGAATTATTTTCTTAATAAATATGCAATATTTATTTTCTAAATATTATTTAAAACATTAAAATTTTATTATCACTTTTATAAAAAACTTTGTTTTAGATTTCTCTTTTAAAATCTTATATTCGTTTCCGAATTAATTTATAACTGTATTATATGATTCTTTCTCTCTTTATGATATTTTGTACTTTCACTTTTAAAATTACACAATTCTAAACATTCCAGCAAATAAATTATTCTTACATAAATGATAACATCTCTGCAATTCTATTTTATTCATTATTTCTTTGAAAATATCTCTCTGGCGATGCAGATTCCCAAAACAAGGATAGCGAAAATAGATGCACAGGATCAAAAATATAACTAGAATATTATCCGTCATAAACCTTGACAATAATGGCACAGTGAATTAAAACACTATAGAGGAGTGACCTTTGTCTGTCTACCAACCTCTATTATAGGAGTGATGCTAAAGCTATTTCTTCAGCTTTATATAACATCAAACAGTTTAAAGATACGCAAAAACACTGTCCAAAATATATGTGTTCAGTGATAGGGCTTAGTTAGCTATACTGAAATCACACAAACTAACTATGATCCAAATACTTTATTTTTCCTATTTCTTAACAAAACATCATCTTGGTTTCCTCTCCTCCAGTACTACCAAGTCACTATCCGATCTTATTTCTCATGATTTTTCTATACAGTACATCGACAAATTCCTATCTGCATTTCTAACAATAATAAAATTCATTTTATTTCAAAAACTATACCGCTGTTCTTTAAGAAAATCTTTTACTACTTTTCTCGTATATTTATCATATACAAACTATTTTAAAATATCTGAATACTTTATTACATGAAAGTTCAAAAGAATCACACAATTGTTCTGTTATATTATATTATTAATTATACTTTAAATAACTTATTGCATGCATATTTAAAATTACTCCTATCTCATAATATGTTGTAAATGTTGTATAAAATGTGTACATAGAATTTAAACTTTCACACATCATTCTTAATCAATAGACGATCTATAAAAAAAAATACATTATGCATTATAAATAAATATCAAAATTACCAAACGATCTTTATCTTCTCGATCGCGTTCTGTAGGCTTCACCATCCCATTGATTCTTGTAGATATATGATTTCCATACATACTCTTTATTTTAAAACAATATTTCTATCATTCTATTAAGCTATTATATTTAATTTTTCAATATTACTAAAATTATGTTTATATGTTTTCCCTAATCTCACATAGCATTTTATATTTTTAAAATAAATTAATAAAAAATATTTAAATTATATTTACGATACTTCTTCATCAACTTTCTTGAACTGTTCATATTAAAGCTAAAAAAAAATATTTTATTTCTTCTTCAGTCACTTAATGTTCTATTTTAAGTAAAACAATTATTACTCTATTTAACAAATATTTATAGACGACAATCCTTGGTTTCCACAATATTGTATACAATTATTAATTCATGATATTCTCTTCTAATCTTGTCTACTAGTATTTTCCCGCGCGACTTTTCCGATGCATCTTCTAGGTACTTTTTATTTAAATCTTCAATAAAATTTCTGTTTCCATGGCTCCATTTTCATTAAGTAATTTAATTTTATCTTTTCTAAATCAAACATTTCTTCCATTGAATACTTTATAATATTTTTTAATTAGATAAAGTTTTCGGCTCCTTTTCTATAAACATAGAATAGCACTTTCATATTATTCTTTAACTTTTTTCTTTATTTGAAATTCTGGAACTATATTTTATAATATCTCTTTTAAAAATAAATACTCTTTCTTCAGTATACATTTCCATAATTTTCTTTATAATAAAAACGCATATTAAATTTTTTCATAGAGAAGAATAAAATAACTTCAAAGTAGCCTTATAAATTTGTGCGTCATAATTTTTCATGACGGCAAGTAACTTCTCTTTTAAATTTTCATATAGCGTCCCAATTATATTTCTTTGAGTGACAAAAATAAGTTTCTGGTTGAGCATAAATAAAACTGTATTAAGGCACTTTCCAAATATTTTTCCCTTAGCAATATTTTTAGGTATTTTTCCTTGTACTTCCATCTTTACTGTAGGCTTTTGGTTAAACTTGAATAAAATTCCCTGGTAAGATAACTTTTAAAATTAGCAATCCATGTAGAGGCAGTCAAAATATATTATATGTTATAAAAGAACTTTTAAAATAAATACGAAATTTTAAATTTATATTACTTTTCTAGCTACGGTGTTATCAGCTACAAAAATATGTTACTTTCTCTTTCACTTTCACATTACTTCTCCCCCCGCTTTGTATAATTCTTATATTTTGTCTGCTAATTTACCTCTGTTGATTGGTTAATGACTTTTTAGCGCGAACAAATTTACACATTTAGTTATATAACAGATTAGACTTTTAAAATAAAGAATTGATGACGTAATGTCTCAAATATTATTTAGACTATTATTTTTTTTTTTTAAATTCAATTTTAGTTTTATCAAAATTATTTAAACTTTAAAAACAATTATTAAAACAATATTTAATATTTTAACTTTTACTTTAATGATCGATGGCAATTATATTTAGTTTCAAATTCACAAACTTTATTATTATTTTAACAAGCGTGTGTGTGAAGGTATATAATATACAGTCACGTGTTTACTAATTTTATCAGATGATTTTTTATTTACGTCTCGGTCTAAATTACCAAAACTGATATATTTTATAATAATTTGGAAAATAATTAAAAAATATTGAACTAAATATAATTCTCACCATTTTAAAGTCTTTTTTAAAATAGACTCTATTAATTTTGACTATTAAATATACTTATAACACTACATATAGTATTTATTTAATTTATTAGTTTTAAAAATATTATATTCAAATTATTAATATACTTTTAACTATTTATAGCTGTATTATTTTATATGGCCAGCTTTCACAACCATAAGCAAGAATATTATTAAGTTTTATTTAACTGTTTTCTCTTAAATAATCTATTACATTTTTATATACCAGGTATTTTCAGCTTTAAATTGTACTATAAAATTTAATTATCCTACTATTATTTATATACCATACAAATATAACTTAAAATTTAAAATTTTTTAGTAATTGACCTTTCTACCTTATTATGACCTACAGATAAGGGCACAATATATATAATCAAATAAAAATAAACTATATATTCATTAATATAATAATAATTAAACAAATATGAAATAAAGCACTCTATTTAAACCTCTTTTCTGTCCGATATTTCAAGCTAAATTTTGAACATACAAAAATCAAATTGAATATTTAAAAACATCAGGTCATATTAACATATACTGTCAGACAACAGTTTAAATAATCAGTAAAGGAATCCATCCGAGCTTTTCATTGCCCTTCACTGCATAAATCCTATTATACCTAAATATATGCTATTTATGATTTAAAATAAACTATAAACTCTTTTTTTAATATATATATTATATGTACACATATGCATAAAAAAAACATACCCTAAGTAAAAGTCTGTCCATTTTCATTATCCATTGATCCATTGTAGCTTTTTTATTCTCAGTCCTAAGATGTAGAGATGAGTTTATTTCATGGAGTAGAGAAAAGATAAGTTGAATTTTTCAATGTTTCCTTTCAGATATATATAGGTCCAGCTTTCAAAACAATGTAAGCTTGTGGTTAAACACCTGTAGAGGTCCCTACTATCGCATTTTACATGCATATTCTCGAGGTTATAGCCTCAGTAAATTTTACATATATATATATATTGTAACTCTCACTATATGACTAATGAAGAATAAATGCATAAAAGAATATGTATTTGAAAATTATGTACAAATAAAATATTACTTTCTTAAAGCCAACCTAGCTAGCATGAAACAATAAATCTAGAGAAGGTCACAAAGTTTTCATGAAGATAAGAACTAGTTAAACTAGCCTTAAAATCCACAAACAAAATATGAAATAAATTTAATATTCGTCAAACTAATAAATAATTAGTAATTGGGACTATGGAATGAATATGAAATCAAAATTATGAATTAAGTAATAAACAAATTAGGATGTAGAAAATTAAATAGATGATGAAAATAAATAATAATTAAGTAATAAAATGAAATGAGGCTAAAAGTGAAGAGAAAAGAAAGAAGATGTGTTAGAATAATGAATGATTAAGATAATAATAGAATAAGAGTTAATGAATGATTAAGGTGATAATAGAATAAAAACCAGTGAAGGGTGAATCAATTATGATAATGAATTAAGATCAAATGAGAATGAAGAAATGAAAGAAAGATCAAGATGAATCATGGAAACTGAGATCTCAAACTATAAACTAATATTGTATTAAGTGATAGTAAGATAAGCTAAAATAAAATAGGGATTCCAAGCTTGAAAAAACCAGAATATTCACCAATAATGTCAAAACAAACTATAAGTTTTAAAATGCAAAAAGTTTACACATTAAAGTTTAGTTGACGTTAATAAAACGGTGAAACTAACATAACTCAAATCCAAGTATAATAAATAACTGTAGATATAAAAATTACCATAAATGTCACATTTATACTGCATATTAGTAATTTATTCTTCTCAGGGTTCAAATAATTTAAATATTATTATTTTACAAGATATACTTGGGTCAGTGAGAGGGATTTTGTCACTACCCAAATATAGCAAACAAAATGACTCATAAAACAAAATCTGATTAACAAACAATATTTAGCAATTCCAAATAAACTTTATAAATTACATAAATATTATAAACTTTAAGCTTCAAGAAATACGAATAAACTTTTAATAACTAAACACAATAACTTACCAACTTTCTTTTATTAAATAATTATGGGCAATGTGATCAAGATCGGTGAATGATATATCTGATGGTTCAAATAAACAGGTTAAATCAACCCTAAAGGTTTTCTCTTTTAATATACTATTTAAAATAATATACGCACTTCAGGTTAACAATATTTTGATCATTAAGTGATAATGCCTTAAATGTAATTTTAAAATATAAGGGCTTAACAACATTATTATGATATACCAATGTCTAGTCAAATATACTATATTTATTGATGATGACTTCACAGTAATAAGATAATGTGTCGATAGCAATAACAATAATAATGTGTACAGTGATTAGCAATAAGACTACAGACAACTAAATAAACTTTTAAAACAACAAGATTTATTTACACTATTTACAAATTTTCTTTAAACATCAGAAATAATTGAATATGTATCTTTCAGAATCATTATAAGAAGCAAGACAGAGACATTATATAACACAAGGTATATCCCATTAAATACATGCATTATATATAAAATAGTATAGTACAGTGATACCTTCATTATCACTATCATTATCAGTTGTTTCTTTTATTTTATATTCTAGCACAGGGGTGTTGGTTACCAAATAAAAATATTTAGGATAAGTGAAAACTTTAAAATTTAAGACTTAATGTTATAAAGTAGTATGTTACTCTATAGCTATTTTATTTATATCAGAATATGATATAGGGCAATTATTATATGCAGCATAAATAATTATTATTATTATTCGATATCAAGGAATTTATTATATTAATGTGGAGACAAACATCAGAAGTTACATGTATACATGACACCAAGTCTTGCCTATGTCCATAACATAATCATTCTAAGTATTAACCTGTCTTACTGATCCATCGGTGAATCACTGCTTGATGGAAATAAAATGACATTGCATGTGTACCTCTTGCTATGCCATACAGAAATTTTATAATTACTAATAAGGTTTGATTGGTTTTTTGTAAACTGATAAATGTACTACAGCATCATACATACACTATTCACAATTAGACAAACACTATAGATACACAAGTGTCCCTGAATCTAACTTTATCATTACTATATAATTTTAAAATACCCAGAACTTCACCATACATGGTGAAAAATAACTCCATACATCATGAGGGATCAGACAATATAGAGAGGCTCTACAAAACAACATTATATAGTTGTACAGTAATATGGCTGATTCCAATACCTTTTTCCTAGATACAAACTGTGTGGGCATTGTCTCATCACAGGAAAATAGAATGCATACCATGAATATAATCCTATCTAGGGATTAACTGTGCTAACTAAGCAGCCTCGACAATATAATCCTCTCATGGAATAAGCAATGGGAGAGTGCTCCATCTACCCATGCACAATATCAATAATACAATGTTTGATGCCATTACATGTTGCACATACTTATCAGATGAAATCTGTCATAAATCCTTATTAATATAATAGCAAGACAAAATAATTCTAACAATAAAAGTTAAACTATAAATATCCCATTTTACAATGCATAAACTAATAGTGTATTAAACAAACCAACATTGTAAGTCAAACGACCATTACTTATATTAAAAATAATGATAATGTTTTTGTTATAACAGGAAACACACAAGTAGACAATGAAGAATAGCCTACATTCTATAATTAAAGTGGACATGCGAATTCATAGGCAAAATTTAATAAATGTAAAATGCTTATATAAAATATTCCATATAATAAGTCAATTGTGTCATTATACCATACCTCTGACAAGTTATTCTGGCTGTTTACCTATCAATAGAATATCAGAAGCTATTTTCAAAATGCAAGAGATGAATATATATATCTCTCTCTGTCTAGATAGACGAGATTTAATATTATATTTTCAATCAACTGGTAAAATAACAAAAAATAATATAATATATATATACCTTTATATTAATCTGTCCTTAAAGTAATTATATATTCATACCCCAAATAAAAAAAATACCTCAATAACATATTACAAACAAATATATTATAATATTAAACATGAGTAATAAAAAAACATTTTTATCCGATTTTACTTTATTCCCCTTAGTTCATAGTTTGTTCCCTTATTATGAGCTGACTGACAAGGGAAACTGACATCATGGGCAAAAAATTTTATGAGTAATGCATCCATATATTTTTATTATTATTATATTTGATCCAAGTACAGTGAAACAAAATCAAACACTCAAAACTATATAGAAAGAAAATAATAATACAATAATGTTTATTAACATTTTTTGCAGACAATTTTCTTTAAAATTAAGCTATAGGTTCAGTAAGGTCAACAAAATAAAACTTTTCAAAATCATTTATTGATTTTTCCATCTACGTTAATATCTGAAATATTTCTAAAATGATCCTGGCATTTTTAAAACATTTAACGCTATTGTTGACTCACATGTTCCACAATAGGGATTAAGAAGTATATACTCATTTATTTCTATCAGTAAATTGTAATATGTTCTTTAATAATACTTGGAAGAATTATTATTTTCTTTTATCAAAATTTATTAAATTGATTGAAATTATAAATACAACATCCTTTGCATTTATAAATACTGTAACATTTCCATTTTCAATAACGAAGCAAGATAGTGCTAAAAAATATCAGTCAATTTTTCTTCTTTAATAGGAATAGAAAATTAAGTTCACACATTTTTTTTTAAATTGACTAAACTTTATATTATTTGAAATAACTTTTACATTGTTCGATTTAAATCTTAAAAATTTTATTTAAAATTATTTTAATTAGATTTTTTTTTTTAATATTGTAATTCACAAGAAAAACCTATATTTCTTCTTTATTTATAAAGGGTATGCAAAAACATTTTTTTTCTTTTTCTTGCCATTCTAAATAAATCATGCATAACTTTTAAATACATAAACTAACTAAAAGAGGCGAAATAAAGGTTCATGCTTACAATTTCTTATTTAGTCCTGAGTTTGAAGTTGCATTTGGTCAGACAATTAGTTTCCAATATGGCTCTCTTTTTTTTTTCAGTATGAACTCCAGGAATTTTCAGTCAATGGAAAAGTAGAGGAAATGTATAGAAGGAGTTAAAATTTCTTATTCCATGGTTTTAAAAATACATTATCTTTCAATCTTGTTCAATTGAATCCCAGTGTTATAACTTTTTCAACTCTTTCTTTCTTTAATTTAGTAGGTTTTAGATGTTGAAGTCTTTATTCTGATTTTTCTTTCTTGATAGTTTCTCCCTACAAACTTGGTTAAGTTATTTATATTTTTTATTACATTGAATTATGGTATTAAAATTAGACCAATGACAGCCTAGTGCACATATCATTAATATTACTCCATCTATATTCCTTCTTGATAACTACCCAGACCATTCAATACTGTTTTAATTCATTATAAAAATATGCTTAAGGCATTGACTATAATTATTCATTTACAAGGCTTATAAATTTATTTTTTCCAATTATTATTCAGGTTATAGCCTTAATAAATAAGTAATGAATATGCACTTTATAAATATAATTATTCAATAATGATAAAATACCAAGCATATTTATACCTCCAAATTAATAATAATACTATTAAATTATCATTTTATATTATTGAAAGCCTACAATGCATATGAAATCTCTTTTACACTCAAGCAGATTTTCTAGTATATCTTAAACAGTCTCTATTTAAAGTTATTTATTAAACTATTAGTGCCAGATATATCTTTAAAATTTAAAATTTAGGATTATTTAATACAGTGGCCTAAATAAAAGGTCATAATATATATATATATTGTACCAGTTTGAAATCCCATATACGCCTTATCCATTTAAAAAAATGATACTATATATCTGTGTATGTCACAAGTATGAAATGATGTGAACATTTTACAATGGGAGATCGATAATAATCTTCGATAATACCCGGGGTTACTTCAACATGTCTTTTATCAGAAAATGAAACATATACATAAATTGGATACTACTAAAAAAATGGCAATTCTAAATTTGTTTCTTTTAATTAATAGACAACTTAAAAATATTTTCCAGTGAAAATCATATTTTTTAAAATTAAGCTTGAAATAACTAAATTATTTTGCACAGATTCATTTAATGGATATCTTTTAAAATAAAATAAATACTTTTCTTCTTTAGAAAAAACTTATTAGCATTAAGCTTTTATATATTAAAAAAAACAAAGCAAATTAAATAAATGCTCTATGATTCATAAAGGTCTATCCAATGAGCACTATAAATCAGAAGAAAAAATATTTTTATATCACCAATTTATAGCATGTAATTATTTTCACTGATTCTTATCAAAATTGCAATAAAAACGGTTTTACAAATCATGTAAATATTATATTGTGAAGGTAGCTAAAAATCGCTACCCCAACAACATAACTAAACCATCTGAAATAATGGAATGTTTTTTTTTTTTAATTAGCAAGTAGAAAGATAAATAAAAAGTTTTTGCTAGAACACTTTTGGAAAAAAATTGTTTTTATATTTTTAATATTTTGTTCTAAACAGTGTAATAACTACCTATTAAGAACTTAAGACTGATGGGTAATTGACTGTAAAAAACACACATATATATTAGTAATAAAATTTTATTACTAAGAAAATGTCAATCTTGATAAAAAAAAATTGTACATAGTTATATATATATGTTGATCATTGTATTGTGTTAATTAAATTGACAATGACTTAAATAAAAACAATAATTATAACAATAGAAAATAAATCAATATCTGAATATAAGAGAGATAAGAATATAATATTATAATTTTATTTTATAATTTTTGTTTGTTTTAATGAATCAATATATAAAAATATTTTAAACATTGGAATGCTGGTTTTTAAACAATAGGAATAGCGCCAAGATAAAAAAAAACAAAAATCATTTGGTTATTCTTGTCTGCGTTTGATCTGACAAGTCTTGTTTTATCAGAATTATTTTTTTAATTTTAATATTTTTCTACAAAATGGACATTTTTTAAAGTAGGGTCTTAGTCGCAACAAATATCAATGTTTTCTTAATTAATTCGTCATTTGGATAAAGAGTAAAAGAAATGAATGGAGCATTATTCTAATTTATTAAGCAGATAAGTGGAAATAATTCATCAATTTAAATTTTAAAAAAGAAAAGTAATATGATTTTTGTTTAAAAGAAACTGAAAAAAGAAATCAGAACAGTTGATTTAATTTAAAGTTTATATATAGCCAATATTACAAATAGTAAAGAGCTTTATTCTGTCTATAAATATATTTTATTAAATGCAAATTGCATATATATTTATATAAAGTTACATATATATATAGTTAAAGTATGAAATACATTGGCTAAAGGGCTTAATTGTTGTTGGGGTGGAGCATTTTTCTTATCTACTATGACCATATGAGTATAAATATTTAACTGTCTACAATTTAATTGTCTGAGAAGTTGGGATCTACACAAAATGAAAATCTACGTGAGAAGTAACATAAAGCTACCTACTGCCAACTTAAATAAATTCAAGACCTGCTGTATAAAATTAATCAGAAGTTCTTCAACATCTGTAATAAAAAATGCACCAACTGTAAGAACTTTGTGTAAAGAGGACTCTAAAAAAATAATTATGCTTTAACATATCGGTTCATAAAAGATTGTAAATTATGTTTTATTTTCTGTTGTATCAATCTGTATTTTTATCTCATCTTATATTTGGAAAATGCTATTTCTAATTCTACAGGGAACAGTCCAATATATGAAAATATCAAGAGAGTAGAGAAAGGGGAAGGTTGAAAAGTCTATTTTTTGTTTGTTTTTTAAAAAATAAAATTTAGATAATTTATTTTCTACCAAGAGATTTGGGACCAAAATATGCACAAAAAAATTAAGTGATTCACTAGAATATTTAACGGTAAGTTTTTTTTTTTAAAGCCACTGATATAAACTATGCTGCCACATGACATATTTATTATATACGTGTTACTAATAGTATTTCTTAAGATATAATAAGTAGATGATTAACACTTTTAAAATAGTATTCTTTATCATTTTCTATCATATTCTGTGTTGTTTTATTATTATACTTTTCCACAATTAAAATTGCATACTATATTTGTGGTTGCAGTTAAATTTACTTGGAGTTAGCAATCTCACTTTTAATTAATAATTTTTTAAAAATTATCTTGGATATACAGATGTCTATATTATAGGTATCTATCATGGGATGTAAGGGTGACTAGCTTTAAATTATTTAAGTAAAGAAATGATAGATACTCATCATAGACATAAAAACTGTAAATACTTGTAGGGAGATATCCAAGTAATGTATGGGCATTTTTTAAAATATTTTTCTTTGTTGAAATTTTTTTTATATATTCTAAATTGATTGGGAATTTATTTTATGTTTAAACATATTTTGTTTTGTAAATAAATATTATGAAGTTTTGTTAATTGACAAGATCTTTGTAGTTTTGTTGATCCAGCATTTACATTCAGTTCAGCATTTACATTCCATCTTATCGCCAATATTTTACACATGTACACATCCACATTATTGTTTAATAAGAATGTGAGAGAACATTAAATATAGGTTATTTCTTTCTAATAGATAGGATGTATTATTTTAGTTTTGATTAACAGTTTGCATAGATACATACCTGTTAAGAGATTCAACTGCGAATTCTTCCTGAGTTCAAATATCTGAGGCAACGTTTTTGGAAAAGAGTGGTAAGATATGAGATGAACTGATTTGGATTACATGTAGATTTGATGGATAATACTTAGGCTAGTCTATTAAAGATAGATGTAATCATGAATCAGGTATTTCATTGTGTTAGCCCTAGCATCATACATGAAGATCCTAGGTCCGATAGTAGTTAGATGCAAGCTTGCTCTCTTTCACCTATATACATGGATGGACCGGACTGTTGCATTTGGCGCTGTCAATGTTAGGATATGGAAGATAGGTGTATCAGCACTTATAGATTGGATGTAAGTTGATTATATGTTATGGACGAACCAGCTGATTGTTGAAATTGATGTGTTCAAATGTATTTGTGGACCGGAACATCCGGGTATATCCGACCATACCATTACAATATATATATATATAATTATTTGAATAATAGTATATTTGATTTTAAAAATATTTTCTAGTATTTGAATTTTTGATATTCTACTATTACTATTAATTTGAATTGGTCCTAGTATTCTAGTTGCCATAGCAAAATAAGCCTTAATGTTTTTTTTTAAAAAAGAGGTTTTTAAATATATTTATTATTTAAATATTGAAAGTGTTAAATTTCAGTAAAAACATCTATTCATTCTAGTAAATAAAATAAACATTTTAGATTCACTATAATATTCTTTTTTAAATTTGATTTTATTCTTTCTCATTTGTATACAATTTGATAAATAGTGATGTATATTATGCGGGAAAGATTATAATTTTTTAAAGAATACATTTATATTTTCAGCATAGTGTACCATCACTATTTGTTGAAATATTATTTTTTATTCCATTTAATTTATATATATTTCTTTTTCTCTCTCTCTCTTTGTAAAATAAAAGCCATAACATCACAAATATCACATCAAACATTCCTTAGCACATTGTGATTTTATATATAGTTATGAGTACCTAGAGGCAATTGTACTTGTAATAATAATACATATACAATATTAAATTATAATAATTATTAATTCATTAAAATTCTTAGTATATTTATTACTTAACACAATCTACATTATTATTCAAACTATAAAAAAGTATAAACTTTACATTCATATTTACTTACATGTGGCTTTCGCACATTTTTGTACTTCACATTCAAAAATACTACTCTTATTTGGAACATAAGGATCAAAACATGATTTGTCAATCACTTCTTGTATACCACAGATATAGCACTTTCCTTAATATATATATATATATATATGGTACTATTGAAAACTTGATAAAGCATATTTTTATTGCTTAATCATAAAGCCTTTTGCCAAGAGACTCTTTGTAATTAATAAGTTTTAAAAACAATAATTTCATATAAACCTTTCACACATAATAGATACAGATATAATCTAGATGGCTTACTGCACCATGTGAGGGCAATTTTATGCATAAAAGGTAAGGATGTAACTATTTTAAATTTTGTGCAAGCATACATGGAAAGATGAATACTGCTATTTTGTAGAACCCATATCTAATCTTACTTGAACACTGTCAAGCCAAAACATAGTCTAAAATATTAAATCTTGAGTCAAGAAGTTGATCTCAAACTTGAATATAAATATACAATGCTTTCCTTTCTCCAGTTAAAGTGTTTCATTATATTACACATGTTCTATGTGTTATTGTAAAACAGTAGATCTTGAATGACATAGTCCCAATATTTTCATATCACTAGATCATTCAAGAAATAACTAAGATTCACCTAGTTAAATTTCATGAAAAAAATAAAAATTTATCCAGCTAATCATGGTCTTTCAATTTCTTTATTAATTATAGTTGTTAGTAAAGTGAATGATCATTGGTATTTATTTTAAATAACTCATAGTTTATCAATTAAGAAAAATACTATAAACGTTTTAATTACAATAACAAAACAATGAATCCCATAACCAAAATGTACACTTCAACTCTAAACTTTATATAAATGACCCCTATTTTTGATTTCATATTGCTAAAAATAACATAAAATTTTGACATGGCCCAAATTTGCTTATTTATAAATACATTAAGTAAAATTATATTTGATTGGTAAAATTAATTTAAAGTATTATTATTGATGTGTCAATAATATAGGTCAAAATTTAGCTTCAATTATATTTCTAAAAACATTACATTCAAATATCAGCCTTTCAAGCTAATTGAGCACGCACCTTTTGAGAGTGTTAAATCTCATATAAAAGAATTTGAGTTGTAGGAATAAGAGGATCCTTTTTATTCCTGCATAAATACCATATCTTGGATTGAAGAGGAAAGTATTCATTTATTTAACACACTCAAAAGGTGCATGCTCAATTAGCTTGAAAGGCTGATATTTGAATGTAATATAATTGTAAACACGGCGCTAGATAAAATAATTGCTTATTTCTAAAAATAAAAAATGAAATAATTTGATCCATTATTATCACTCATATGTTTGTATGGACATACATAATGTTATATATTTTTATCAATATTACTTTTATTTATTCATATCAAATAGTGATTGAAATAACAAATTTTGTAATTGATTTTACTTGAAGCCAATTTACTGTAATATTGATCATTTTATATTTATATTTTATTTTTATCATAACATAAATATATTTATTAATTACATATTATACAAAGCATATAATAACAATCAATCCTTAAGTTATCAACAATCTCAACCTGTAGTCAAGATATCCTCCTTTAACAATATTAAGAGAATGGCTTAACTACAGATTGAGATTGTTGATAACTTAACAATTGATTGTTGTCATCTACATTTATAAACCTATTTAAGCCTCGAGTAATTGGTTTTATTGTCTTCATATAAAGAGTAATTTTTAATTATAAGTGTAAAAATATAAAATGGTGCATGAATAAGTAAAATACAATTTATCTCTATTGAAACATCTGTTTTAAGTTGGTTCATTTGTTTCATCTATATATTTTAGTTCAAACTAATAAGTTATTTATTTTGTCATTGCATTGACTCAGTGATAAGAGAATAAAAATGAATTAAATATCTAAATTATATAAAAAAGTAAACCTCATATATATTAAGTCTAAAAACCACATTAAATCTTATATACATCTCTCTAAGAATATTTACTTAACATGTTAATGCAAATACATGTATGATTGTAAACCAGTAATGAAGCAGAAAATTTTGTATTAATTTTAAAGTATTCCAATAGAAAATTAAAAGAAATAAAATTCTTACATTTGAAATTATTTTCATGTGTCCAATTTATTTATTTTTTTCTTCCCTTCCTTTTTCAAGAGTTGTTTCTTTTATTTTGCCCAATCATATGATAGACTTGAAACCTACTAAATGCTGTAAAAATTATTATTATCATAGTTAATTATGGATAATTGATCATGATAGATTATTACTACAACTACAATCATTATTCATCAATAATGTCGCTATAAAGTTAAATTGTTACAAAATTTATACTTGTATTTTTGTTGTAAAAATTATCTGTTAGTGAAATAATATTTTAAAATATATGAAAGAACTAATAGCCAACTTTGACAATATTTTTGTTACTGTTACCATACACTGTGAATGTAAAATGAAATGGAGACAAATTCAGCTAGAAATTTAATCTCTGTAAGCATAAATTGTATTTATTTGATATCTTCTAAATTTTACTAAAATTTATAAAATATTGCTTTAAAATTTAGTTTCAAATTTATTTATCATTTTGATTGCTTATTGCTATATTTTATTGTTTAATTCCTATGCCTTACAAGTTAGTAATTCTACCATGTCCATTTTTATTTTCATAATTAGCTTTAATAATTTATCATCATAAATATTAAAATTAGATATATGCATCAATTATGAACAGTTTAGTTATAGTCATTGGTATGATTTATTTGCATACAATATTTAAACAAATATTCATATTACAGAATTTTAAATACAATTATGGCTCTCTTATTTGTTTCCACATGTTCTTATATATGTTTTTTTCTATTTTATGCTATAAAAATTATTTACAATGGAAACTTAGAATTAAAATAGTTTATAATTAATGTTTATTTTACTATAAATTATGAAATGTAATATATTTATTTAATTCTCTCATTCCCTGCATTATGTGTAATAATATTCTAGCAAAACTTTTAAAAACTAAATATCTGTATTTTTTAAAAATTTCTATTGCAAACTTTTGTGACTGCTGTAATTTTTCTTTGTACGATCATTTATGTGTACTACAAATAAGTTAAACCATTGTGTTTATTTCATGATTTATTAATTGCCAATAATTTGGGAGTGGGTAAATATCAGCACAATAATTCATTTTATTATTATTAAATTTATATATATATATATTACTAATTATTAAATCCCCCATACTTATTTCAATCTCTATGTTATATTTCAATAGTAATACATTAGGGAATAAAAAAATTAAATATTAGTTACATTCCTATATTATTATAAAATAGTTATTATGTGCCACAAATTATTAAAATCTCCACGTTTGTGTTATCCTTTACATTATCTTATAATAATTGCACATACGGAATTTGAAAATTAAATATAAGCACTGAATGATACTTCATTATAAATGATTAAATTTCACCATGTTTGTTTTATAAACTGTTTAAGTTTCATTTTGTAATTGCCAAAATTTGCACTGAAAATATAATATATTGTAAGCAGGAAAATAAGGACAATTATAAAAATACATTCTTACCTTAGAAACACTTATTCATTATATCCATTTAGAAAGTTATATATATATATTAGTGTCTAACTTCCGTTGATTTTGATTTTGGACAAAGTATCCATATTATGTTGTCTTGCTAAAAAAATAAAACCTATGAATATTTTATTTAAAATACATTACATTTTAATACATTTTTACATATACATGTGAATGAGATGGGTATGTGGACAATTAATTTATATTTTTACATATTTAGAATGAAAATTAAAAAATTAAAATTTAATGATAACGAATTTGACTAATAACAAAAATAATGTGGATGCATTATTATTGTCTTATTCTTAAAAGTTTAACTTTATTTTAAATAGATTTGGTTTATTTAAAAGAAATTAATAACAATAACATTGTTTAAAAAAGGGAAAATTTAAAAATGTGTTACTTTCAAAAACATTTGTAAGATAATATAATTTAGTATCAATTTTTTTACATATATTTTTAAAATTTTAAACTATTATTATTTAGAAATATTTATAAAAATATAATTGAACTGTGTTGTAAAAATTACTAAAAAAGCATTGCAGAAGATAGTATTTGAAGATAACTATAGCTTTTATTTATGCAAATGCTTGGAAATAGTGCAGTAAAGTAAAATTATAAATGTACTGGATTGTTTTTGCACTTTTATTTCAATTGATATCTAGTATCAACAATGGAATGGAGTAGTGAACATCTGGTGCTGATTTAGTATGTGCCCATGGCCACTTTGAATTATAAGAGCAGCCCAAAACCCAGGCTGACACATCCAAGCGATAAATTACATTGATCAATCTATACGTTGTCGCGATTCAACCATTCGTTACAAAATTTCCATTTTCATCAAAAATAAAAAAAGCAACCACGTGATTAAAATATTAAAACACAAAATTCACAATTTTCATCGAAAATTAAAAAATAAAAACTTGATTTATTGCCATTTTCATCAAAAATAAAAAAAACAATCACATGATTAAAATATTAAAACACAAAATTTGCAATTTTCATTGAAAATTAAAAAATAAAAACTTGGTTTGATCAGATTTTTTTATCAATATTACAAAATCACCATTTTCATCAAAAATAAACAAGACAACCCAATTTTCTTAGTTATAAGAAATCTAATCATATGATTAAAAATTAAAGCACAAAATTCGCAATTTTTAAAAATCAAATTTAAGTTTGCAAGTTTATTTAACAATCTACTCATCACAATAAAAAAAATCAATTTTAAGCAATAATTACATTTTCATACAGATATATTTATAGAATCACATGACTAAAAAAGGCACACAAATATTTTATATTCAGATTCATTATCTAAATTTACATCAACCTTTAAAAAATAAAATTTAAGTTTACTAGTTTATTAAACCATCTGCACATGACAATCAAAAGGATGTGTCCCTATGAAATAAAGCATATGAATTTAGAGTACTTAAACAGAAAAAGTAAAGGAAAAAACTGAAAAAAAGAATAAAAACTCACATGTTCAATAAATGTAAAATTGATAGACTTAAAATACGAATTACTGTATACTATATGCCAAAAGATCATAACTTATAATATTACAGATGTTAGAAAATAATGATGGTGCAAAGACTGATTGCTAGTTTAAATTTAAGTTTGCTAGTTTATCAAGCATTTTTGGTAATAAAAAAAAAATTTTCATAGTTCTAAAACATGTAATCATATGAATAAAAAGGTAAAATGCAATTTTGCAAATATTTAAAATTAATTTTAAACAATAATTATATTTTCATAGTTATACTTATGGAATCACATTACAAAAAAAGCATGCAAATATCTTAAATTCAAATTATATACAACAACCTTTAAAAAAATCAAATTTAAGTTTATTAGTATCTACTCATGACAATCAAAAGGATATGCCCATACAAAATAAAGCATATAAATTTAGAGTATCTTAAACAGAAAAAGTAAAGGAAAAAATTGAAAATTATTAATTAAAAACTCACATGTTCAATAAACATAAAATTGTTAGAATTCAAAATGGCGGTGACTGTACTCTAAATATTAAATGTTTATAACTTCTAAACTACAAATGTTACTAAAAGTCAGAATTTCCAAATACTGAAACATTATAACTTCTAATTACCAGAAATTCTTGGTTTGTCCCATGTAGATACTGTTTGACATTTGTCTCCTAACATTGCAATGGAATCTACTCTTGATCATGTGAGATCCACACAGGCTCTAGAAGTTGATAATTTGCATTGATACATCAAACTCATCAAATCGATACAAATCTAGTTATTTATATGCAAGTGATTTTTACCATCAACAAATGAGCACAGAAACATGTTTAAAGAAAATAAATAGATTTTATTATTGCTGATACAAATATTGTCCAAAGTTAAGAATATTAATATTACACTAAATAAAAAATTAATAAATTTGATTCCTTTATTTTGTTAAAATTCTTTAGGTTTTTAAAACTGATGCTTTTTTTATTTCCGATTTAAAATAATGATTGGAGATGATAATTATGAAGGAGAAGATCCACGTTGAAATACATATGCTATAAAATAAAAAATATAGTAACATAAATAAATAAAAATTTGGTATTTCAAATGTAAAAGGTATTTACTTTTAAATAAGCTAAACACTAACCTTTTCACCATCAGTAGGTTTCTTTAGCATTTTTGAGAAATTTAATAAATGAATCTCTCTCATTTATATGCCTTTTGTCGATCCTCCAACATATTTAAACCTAAATGTGATTGTAAAAGATCTGGTGATGTCTCTCTCATTTTTTTAATATCTTAACTTTAGCATCCAGACATAATCGTTCAATGAATTGTGTATGAGCACCCATCACCAAATTTACATAATTTTGTTGGTGGTTGATGGTGAAATGTTGAAATCCTCTATCATTGACGTCTGCATAGGCTGACCACTCATCTGAATGAATGTCAGAGCCAGTTGTGCATTCCCTTTCTATAATGGGGAATCAACATAGCTTTGTCACGATGTGGCACTACAAAGTAGTAACAATCAGTACCCTTTTTAATCCAAATATCCAGAGCCCATTAATCAGGCCCTGTAGTTTTTTTATTAATTAGGGTTACCGATGTATCATTGGAGGTACATGGATGATTGCCACTTAGCAATTTTCCCCTATTATATTTTTGTCAGCCAGCAAATCTTGCTTTGTCTATCTAAACTGGATCTTCTTCAATCCCTACTAACTGCCTTTTTTCTAAACAGCTCAGGAACAGATCCCTGCAAAAATTAAACCAGTCTACAACTATTAGCAAAGATTTACTCTCCATCTTCACCACTAATCTGGTCATCAAATCTAAGATGAAAAAAAAACCCAGCTCCTTAATTTCATATATTGTCATTCAGTTTGCAACCCTATCACTTGCATCTATATAGTGGAAAATGGATTGCCTATATGAATAGACTGGGTAGTATGACACTAGGAGCATCATATCATGGGGACCCAGTCACCCTTGTGATTCTTCCGCTTCTCTATCTTGCTGTCTCCACACTTTGCACAGGGCTTTTTACTCTCTTCATCATTGAGAAAATTATTGTCCTTCAGAAAAGTGACAGCTTGATTCTCACTAGAGATAACATTATAATAGAATGTTTTCAAAGCCATGACAGTTATGGGATGCAATATCTGTTTTAGAAATCACAAAAAATTTAGTTACTCAAGACCAAAAATTTTGTATCAAAATTTGTCTTTTATAGACATTTTCAAATTATATGATCACATGTCAACAATACCAAGTTTTTATCTCTATTTACTTAAATATAGAAAGATTTAGGTATTTTAAAGTAATTAAACAAAAAAATAAAAATCAGAAAGATTTATTGCAGGTCAAAGGCAATTTTTAAAAACCTAAAGAATTTTAAGTAAGTTTTTGTATTAGCAATAATAAAATCTATTTATTTTCTTTACACACATTTCTGTGCTCATTTGTTGATGGTAAAAATCACTTGCTTATAAATAACTAGAGATTTGTATAGATTTCAAGAATTTGATGTATCGATGCAAATTATCGATTTCTAGAGCCTGTGTGGATCTCATGTGATCAAGAGTAGATTCCATTATGACAGTAGGAGATGAATTTCAAACAGTATTTATGTCAGACAAACCAATAATTTCTGGTAATTAGAAGTTATAAAGTTTCAGTATTTGGAAATTCAGACTTTTAATAACATTCATAGTTTAGAAGTTATAAACATTTAATATTTAGAGTGCATTCACAGTCATTTTGAATTCTATCAATTTTGTTTATTGAACATGTGGGTTTTTAATTAATATTTTTTTTCAATTTTTTCCTTTGCTTTGAATTTATTCATATGCTTTATTTCATATGGGCACATCCTTTTGATTGTCATGAATAGTTGGTTTAATAAACTAGTAAATTTAAATTTGATTTTTTTAAAAGTTGATGTAAATTTAGATAAAGAATCTGAATTTAAGATGTTTGTGCACCTTTTTGTCACATAATTTCATAAGTATAACTGTATGAAAATATAATTATTGCTTAAAATTACAAATATTTGCAAAATTGCATTTTATTTTTAAACACGTGATTACATTTCTTATAATTATGAAAATTGTTTTTTTTTATTATTATTACCAAAATTGCTTGATAAACTAGCAAACTTAAATTTAAACTAGTAATCAGTCTTTGCACCATCATTATTTTTTAACATTCGTATTTTATAAATTAATGTAAAATATTTGTGTGCCTTTTTTAGTCGTGATTCCATAAATATATCTGTATGAAAATGTAAGTATTGCTTTAAATTGATTTTTTTTATTGTCATGAGATGGTTAAATAAACTAGCAAACTTAAATTTGATTTTTTAAAATGGCAAATTTTGTAATTTAATTTTTTAATCACATGATGAGATTTATTATAACTACAAAATTGTTTTTGTTTTAATTTTTTATGAAAATGGTGATTTTGTAATATTGATGAAAAAGTCTGATCAAATCAAGTTTTTATTTTTTAATTTTCGATGAAAATTGCGAATTTTGTGTTTTAATATTTTAATCACATGGTTTTTTTATTTTTGATGAAAATAGCAATTTTGCAATATCAATGAAAACGTCTGATCAAACCAAGTTTGCGAATTTTGTGTTTTAATATTTTAATCATGTGATTGTTTTTTTTATCTTTGATGAAAATGGTGATTTTGTAATATTGATGAAAAGGTCTACTCCAAACCAAGTTTTTATTTATCAACTTTTGTGTTGTAATATTTTAATCACGTGATTGTTTTTTTTTATTTTTGATGAAAATGGCAATTTTGTAACGAATGGTCAGATTGTAACAACATATAGATTGATTGATGTGATTTATTGCTTGGATGTTTCAGTCTGGATTTTAGGTGGTTCTTATAGTTCAAAATGACCATGAGCACATACTAAATCAGCACTGAAAATCTTTTGGGCTGGTAGTTATGGATTTTAGAAACCATTTTCTTTAACAATAACATCTGGGCAAAATTGTTATCTAAAAAATCATCAGGCTCCATAGGATTCAAGACAACATTAATTTCCAACAGTTCAACAGGATTTTAAATGATTTAAAAGATTTGTAATTGATGTCAATTATTATTTGTTTTCCTCTAAATTTTTATTTTAAATTTTAGAAAAATATAGTGCTCTTATTTAAAATTATGAAGAATTTATGAACTATTAAAACTAATTCATTTCATCAGACTAATTTATCTATTTTTATTAAAAACCTTATTAAGATAGAATTAAAAAATCTTCAAAATATAGAATTTTGAACCATATATTACCCAAGCACTGATATATTACATGTTACATCATTCTCGCTATCATTACTGGATATTGACAAGAATAAAAAAGTGTTAAATATAAATATATAATGAAAAAATATATATATTAAAAAAAAACTTACTTGTATGTTTTAATATTTTTCTTTATTTTCAAAAAAAAAAAAAAACTTCTCTTTAGCTTTCAGTTAAAAATCACATTGCTGCGAATATAATAAAGATAATATATATATATATTTTATTACAATTTGTTATAAACTGCATACAGTAGTAAACTTTTAGAATATTCGTGTGTGCTTATATCATGTTTTGAGTGAAAGTGACATTTAGAAAATCTGATTCTTATTTATTTCAATGTGAATATGTACTAATATATTATTAAAATTTATAAATATTATATAGAGAAATTATCTTCCTCTAAGTTTGTCTGGGTTTTATTTATTTTTTGAAAAATTAAAGATGCGAAATAAACAATCTTATAAATACATGAGTTTTGTTTAGGTGAAGCCAATGAAAGGGTATCCAGTGAGAACATGTTACTCCATGCACATATATTGTTGAACAGATAGTTAGTATTATTATTATTTTTAGAATTTTATGTGAGGAAAGAATATGGAGAGAAAATGTGATAAATTATTCTGTTTAATGTTTGAGATATATTAACTTGATTATTTATTTGTATTTATTTATTATATATTTCAAAGATTGTTGGTTACTCAATCCAATCAGAATTTTTCAAGCATGCTTATTAATATTTTGTACACAGAATAATATTTTGGAGCATAATTAGATGTAAATTCAATATTTATATGAAGATAATCACATTTTTCCCCAACATATCCATGCTATATGTTATATATTATTTTTAACACACACAGACATGCATATTTTTGAAAATAATTTATATGGGTACTGTTCTATTAGTTTATGTCAGCCATTTGATGGCATTGATGCTATGCAAAAACACAGAAATATAACATTACTGGGCCGCTGGCATAAAAATTAATTTTTAATAATATTATATATTAAAGTATGTTAGCATATCTACAAAATAAACAAGTTTGTTGATTTATTATTTAGTTGATGATGTGGAATATATGTATATAAATGAGAAGTTGGATGATAGAAATTAAAATCAATTCAAAACAATTTTTTCTTCAAATTTTACTCTCACCCTGCTATGTAAGGTGGAACTTGTTTGTAAATAAATTAGACAAGTTATATTTATTATATATCTATACTTAATCAAACCAGATATGTATTAATTAATTACACATTAAAAGGCCAATAGTTATATACATATCTGCTAATTTAATATTTGGAATAGAGAGGTACCGTGAGATCTTTTTTATAGATTTAGATATTCCATAAGAATCATATCTATGTGCATAAATAGTTCAACAATGAGAACTATTAATAATTACTCATGCTAAGAATAAAATGCTGGTATAATACCCACATCTAAATTAATTAAATGTTTTTGAGGAAAAAGGTTTTTTTTATTCATTTCATAATGGATTTTTTTGTAGCATTGTAACATATGGGATGGTATACCTATATATTAATGTTAATAAGGTCATTTGACTGTATCAACAATATTGTGAAGTACTTGATATCATGTGTCTACATTCTTTTATTGCTTTCCAAAATACTCCACTGGCCAATCCTTAAATACTAGAGATGCCCAGAGTGAACTTCTTCCAAATGGGCAAACCAAAGAAATGGATCTAAGCTACCAAAGTATGCTTTATTCCTGAACCTGGCTCACACTAAGGTTTTCAAAATAAATGGGATTCTGGAGCCATCAAAGCAGGTCTCCTTTCAAAGAGAACACTTTTGCTGACAAGAATGGGACTTGCATCTGAACTGCGAAATGGTTTTGGACATCTCCAGTCTCACCATTTCACCACACGCACTTCTCTTGGCATGTAGGAGTATGTTGTCCTGTAAAAATGCCACTGCATCAGCTTCTATAGATGGCAGTTGGCACAATTTGAATGGCTGTTTTTTGCAATCAGCCATTTTGTTTGTCATGGACATGTTCTGATGCAAATGTGCGCTGGTCAAAATCTTGCTTGGATAAACTCTTTCCAAATTTTTTTCCACATTGAGTGGGGGAGCATGGTGATGGGTTTAAAATAATTAGGAGATAATAGTACATCAGATGATCTGCAAGCTAATTACTTTGACATGCATATTTGAAGAGTTGTGGCAGGCTGAAGTCCAGACAACCTCAGACGATACTGTAGCAAACTCTGAACTGTGAGCATTGGGATAGTGTAACATGAAGCAGCAGGTGGTCACCAGAAAAGCATAGTAAAATGGCCTCTTTCTGTGCCTTTGCATAGAAATAAGGCTGGCGGTGGCTATGTAAATGGCATATTTTTGTGTTTTTGCATATAAATAATGCCACCAAGTGACTGACATGAACTAATAGACCAGTACCATTATATGTATATATTTTTAGATTCTTCATTCATTTTTATTACTATTAATTTACTTTGCTGATATTTAATTCATTTGAAAAATAAAAGGATTTGAGAGTATTTTTTGTGTGTATTTTTCTTTTGTAATAAATTGTTTGATTTTTATTTGAATCTGAAATCGTAATTTTTATTTTGTTAATATTAAAGAAATTATTTAATACATAATATATTGACTGACATATTTTGTTTCACACATATTAGAACTCTGAGATATTGTTTGATAATAGATATTAATTGAATAAAGATGCTACATTGCTATGACAAATTATTTAATTTAGCTAAGCACACAACTAGATTTCATAATCATGCACATTAAACAATCACATATTTTAAAAAATACATTTAAATATTTACAAAATTTTTTTTATATATTTATACAACCCATAATAAGATACATATGTGTGTGAAACTTATAATGCTATTATCATTTAGTCTAAATTCAAATTCAGATGTTGTGAATATAATAAACATTTAATAAAATTAAAATGCAGTTTGGATGTAATAAAATGTACCTGTTGCAATATATCATATTGATGTTTGCATTTGCAGTATATATAGGTACTCTATTTTTAGACAACACCACCCGCTTAAGGGTGCTTTTTATGTGCAAAACCACATAAAATGCCATATGTGGCAAAACTTACAGCCTTATAGAACAGTTCTGTTCATATTAGCCATTGCAAACCTAGATGTCATTGCATACCAATACTATGGCCTGCTGATATGCTTCATGAAACTGCACACACTTCACAGATCACTACCATATCATGTGAGGGCGTATAGAAATCAACTGTCCATAATTGTTGAAATATATATTCCAAGTAATGATCTTACACCCTTACTGATGTAGTATTACATAGTAATAATTTTAACCCCATTGCCACACTTTCATACACAACTTGCAAGCTTTTTAACAATTGGAAAAGGGTAGAGACAAGCACCATTGCACAGAACTCATAAAAACTCGTGTCTGCATGAGAATACATTCAAGATCAATAAAATGGCTGAGGTTGCAGCTTGTTTTGAAAATTGTAAGGTTGGTTTGCACATTTCAGCACTACATGCTGACATATTCCCCCTCCCTGACCTTCCATATTTCACAAGCTATTGTTTCAAGTCAATGCATTTGGTACAATTAATTAAACTATCGTTCCTCCTCCCCGCACATTGATGCGCTTGCCAATGCTGTCTTTCACAAGTTGTTGTCCAAAAGAACTTGTTTATTTTCAATCAAAAATAAGTACAGCAATTAATTGATACATGTAATTTTTTGCGTGTTGTAATCTCAAAATAATTCCTGAAATCGGACAATAAAGACAAAAGAAAAGTCCAGCATGGTTAGGTTATTCAAATAAAAGCAAAAACAAAAAACAATTTGTTTGTTTCCAATAAAAAATAAGTAGATAAATTAATTTAGACTCTTTTTGATATAAATATAATATCAGAAATTAGACAATAAAGAAAGGCTGGCTAGGTAATGTTATATTTATGTATTTTAAACTATATATAATGCCATCAAGCAGCCTGGCATTGTATAAAAATACAATACCTATATATATACTCTGTTCTTCCCCTTTCCAATCTACATTGCCTTATATGCTAATATGTGACCATTACAATATATATATATATATACACTGTACTCTGCCAATAGGACAACGACCCCTAGATGATATGCCAAGTCCCTACATTAAGCTATCCTATGGCTTTATCTAGGTAACATTTAAGACTCTTACCATTTTCTCAATTATCTTTGATCAATATTAACAATTGTGAGACTCTCTTATCCTATCAACAAGATTGCATATCCTTTAACATTAAATAAATACTAAAATATTTATCCAATGGTATGAGATAGACACTCCTTCTTATTTAGTATCTACATACTCTCATGACTAACAATCATGATTAAATGAGTATAATAAAACATGTATAATTATTAACTTTCAATTAACTAATGAAGAAATTATATTAACATGTTATTGCATATTGAATGTTACTATTATTAATTCTAAAGGATTATAAATAGCAATAATCATAATAATAATTTTATACTAAAGAGATCTCAGGATAATCATTGATTTTGATATTAGTTATTTAATCCATCTATAAAATATCAGGAAGGATTTTATTGAACTCTATAGGTAGTGTATCAATAAAGAAAAGACTTATAACCTGAATCTATAATCAAAATTGTACTTCTATTTTATATTTTGTTCCCTAATATTTACTCTTAAACTAATATCGTTATCTAAATTGTAATTAGATTTGATACTTTCAATAATAAATAATTCATAATTTAATTCCTTATAAATAAGCATACTTTAATAATTTGCAATATCATCAATGACTTATTTTCATCTCAAATTGTACACTGCGAGTTCATGTGATGTAGAGACAATGACTCTCACAAAAGAAATGCAACAGTTAATATTCAAGTTTATTTCCATTCCCTTTTTTACCTTTTAAATATTTACAATAAAAAATAAATAAATTACCTTTTCATGTAATATGGTGCTGTTGTGATATTTACCTCTACATACTTTTATTTTATTTTCACAAATCAGGTGTTTCCATTAGATAATCATTTCCCCCTTCTTTTACAATTATTAATCCGTTATAAGTTAGGCTTTAAATTATAAAGACAAAATGGAAAATATTAATTATTATATTCTTGCTTCAATATAATAATCTTATTATAATAGTGAAATGTCACTTTTTGTGTATTTTTAGATATCATGATATTTATCTTTTGATCTTTATTTATATATTTTTTTCTAAGAAGATATTACGATAATAATTATAAAATCATCGATTAGTTTTTTTTATTATCTCAAACTCGATCTTTCTATAGTTTTATTTTCAACCTATATTCCAAATTACAATGAATAAAAATTTTAGGTTGTGTACTATTAAATCTGAATCCCTATATCTCCCTACAATAATTTTCATCTGTAATTTATGAAATTCAGCTAAATATTAATAGATCACCCTTTGGTGTATTCTAAATAAACTACTTAACTAACAATTTAATTATTACTTTCATATTTCTAATTTATATTTGTTTGATATCATTCTTATAACTAATTGTTTCTACAAATTAAATTACTTATAATTCCATATAACTATATTAAATTGTTCATCGTAAAACACAAGATTAAATTTAAAATATCATCGTTTCTCGTTTTGAATATTGTACATTTAAACACCAACCTACACTCTGTTCATAATGGACATATTGTCAACTACTTTTATGGTACATTTCATTAAATCATTAATCATATTTATTGACTTTAATTATATAACATATTTGTAATATTAATAAGCCAATAAGCTAATGCACATGTGCTTTGTAAATTTAACTATATAAATGAATACTCTCACTTTCAACCCAAGCGTTTATGTATGAGAAAATCTTAATTATTTAGAAATGAGAGTGTGAAGATGTTAATCGATCACTTTAAATTTCTTTTTACTATGTCTGAATGAATGATGCTTGCAAAATTTCTAGAATTTACAATACATCATTCTTATTAAATTAAACATATGTAAGTAAGACCTTTATTTTTATATAGAGCTATGTTTTTATAAACTGTAATATTAATGGAAAGTGATAGTATTCATTTATATAGTGTACTGGATAGAGACATGAGACTTGAACTAGAGTTTTCGAGGATGAATTGCCGAATAAGATAAGAGAGCTACAATAATACATAATTATATAAACCTTTTTTTATATTTAAAAACTAATCAAAATAAAGGTTCAAACTCTGGATAGGATTAAAAGATAATTTAATATTATAAAACAATTTATTCTAAACATACATTATTTATATAGTTCACACTAGAATAGTTTCATTATGCTTACATCTGTAGTTATTATAGGATGTCACACTTATACATATGTAGTGCGGTTTATTTATATGCCAATGTTTAAAAAGAAAAAGTTACATAATGGGTTTAAGAAGAGAAATACTAGTTTATTTAAATAATGACCTAGACACGAATTCACAAGAGAGACACTTTAGTGTTTGAATAAATTAACATAATGCATTTAACAAATTGTGATCAATGCCACTTCGATCACGCAAGAAAACTACATGTATATAATTGTGATTTCAGGTAAATTGGTCTCTGACATCCGTTATATTTATTAATTATTGAACAATAAAGTTATCAAACAAACATTATATTTTAATTCTTGAATTAAAATAAAATAAGGAAAATTCATTTACGCACATGGGAGTCACTCATCAAAGGGAAATAGCTTAATGCAAGCTATTTATGACATTCAAATATAAATATATTAATAAATAACAAAATGGTTTAGTTATATCACAGCATTACGGCTTATGTATTAGTTTTAGGCATGATTCTAAAATACTATAATGAGGTGGTGTGAGCATGAGGCAGCAGGAAATAAGATTTGGTCCATTTTGGCTGAGAGATGCTTCATCATTCCATTCTTCTGATGGGCCATACCTGGAGAATAAGAGGAAGGTAGGGAGATGTAATTGTCCATGTAGGGTATAAATGCAGAACTTCTGCTACTCTTTCCAAAGGTGTCCTAGGGCACTTCCAATGCCAGCTAAAACATATATAAGTGAAGATGGAGGACTCAGAGTTCCTGATTATCCTCAAGTTATGACAAAGCAAATAACAACAATGGCTGACCTATACTGGCAATGCTGTGAAAGTATGATATGTCCTTTAATGATGTCAAAAGGCCTAAATATAAAGTTTTAATCAGGGCATAATGACATGACTTGTATACTAAACCAGATTAAATAATTGAAATATAAAACTATATGAATGTCTTAATGACATACAATTACATTTCCCTTCATTAAAGAGGTCCCATATGCATTTAAAATCATAAGCATTATTTAATACTATAATGCTCAAGGCACTACATATAAATGATCATTACATAAAAAATATTGGTCATTAATATTTAAAATATCTTGACTAGAATTAAAGCAATAGCATTCTTGAATAACATTAAATTTACACTCAATAAATATATACACATGGCAGTATTAAAATAATAATCTGCCTAGAAACAGAAATGATATTGTTTAACTATTTCTCAACCCAGCGAGCAATGGCTTTAAAACAAATAATTTAACATAATTAAAATATCCCAGAAGTGCAGGAGGGATTTAAAAAGGTTAATCTAAAATAGAGGCTCACGGCATTGAGTTGATTTGACATATAAATTACATATAAAAATAAAAAGCAAATAATTATAATAATAAAATTGTCCACACTAAATAAAATGTAAGATTTAAAGTTAAATAGATGTAAGCATTTACATATATATAACAGATAGGATTATAGAGACTTTCAAGCAGAGATTAGGTACATATATATATATATATATATTGAAGCAATGGATCTGAAGCCCGATCCATGCTTCACATCTTCCTATAAACTTAATTAGTATTGTAGACCTGAATTAAGTTTATAGTTCAATATCAGCAGGGTTTTGCATTAGAGTTAAAAATAATTATGCTTATTAAATGTGTATTATATTTAAATATTTTGTTTTAAATAAATTTCATTCTATTAAGAAAAAGTGCTTAACCTATTAGTCAAACATATATATACATTTAGCGTATATATATGAGTTAATGCAAAATTCTGCTGAAATAAAATGCTTATTCTACTATAAAAAAATAATAATATATTGTTAAAATTTTGTTAAAATATTTAGTATGATTTGATTTTGAGATAAGCCTGCCAACATTTTCTAAAAGAATGTATAGTTTTAATTAGTGAGCCATTCAAGTGTAATTAAAGATGGCCTTCTCTTTCTTTCTTTTTAATTAAGAGAATTCAAACTTTGAAGTAAGAAAGTTAGAGTAAAAAAGTTAAAGTTATTTTTAGAAAGTGTTGCTTTGAAACAAAGGAGCATGGGGGGGCTTATCAAGATCTCAGATCATACAAACAATAGAAGGTAGCTGACAGAGAGGGTATAAATAGAAGGGAGAACAAAAGATTGGGGGAGTCAGATTTTTCTTTTTGAAGAATTCACATATTCAGATTTTGCTATTGGAAGAGTGATATCAGATTTTGCTATTGCAAGGTTGATTCAAGATTTTGCTCTTGCAAGTTTCATTCAGATCTGCTATTGCAAGGTGCATTCAGATTTTTCTTTGGAGAACTTTTTCAGATTTTGCTTGTGGAGATTTTATTTAAAAAAGTAGACAACTGCCATCTTCAAAATCATGGAGAGGTTTGAACATGCTCAAGTTAAAAGCAACAGTATTTTGAGGGAAATGAATATGCTTGGCTAGGCAAATAAATAGCTTTGCCTATCGCCGAGGTTCCGGAATACCATTCAAAATGCCTTAATATCCACTCAATAGTCATCTGAACTCTGTGCCGTGTCTGGAGAACTTTTTGTGAAACCCTACTACATATTTTCATTGTCCGGACAACTACATCTCGACGGTCGGATCAAGCCACGAACGCCGTAGGGAACATGACCAAGGAAAAGGACGGTAATCATATCTCCTCTATTGAACTATTTCTTATGCTACCTTTTGTTCATTTTTTTCTAATTGCTTCAGTGAATTTATATGTATTTGCTATGTAACCATTTTTATTAGACTAACCTTAAATATATATATATTGTGTGATCATTTATCTATATGTAACCTTTTTCCCTTCGCTATTCTTCCTTACTAACCTGTGTAAATATTTAGTATTCCATTGCGGTTAAGTTTAATAGTTAATTTTTGTTCAGTAAAATCTCTTTCCAGTTTTATTTATGTTTGTTAATTAAATACAAGTCAGTTTCTTTTGTGTGCCAACTTGATCTCTTTGATAACGCCTCTTTTGTCCGCCATTAGCTTTACGTATATCTGATTTAACTATATACGTTTTAAATAATTTTTAAACAGTTTGTAGCGCAAAGCAATTAGAAATGCTTTGCGAAAGATTCTTTTTTTATCATACGTTATCGAGAAGATCGAGTTGACAATTTTTATTAAAATTGGGAAAAGATTTAGACCGCAAACCTATTAACCTGTTTTTATTGTCTAATTAGTTTGTTTCATTAATTTAGGGGAATAGCGGAGGCCATTATATCATTAGTCATATTAGTAAAGTCATTAATTAAACATGATTTAACTATAAAAAGCTTGAGTTTCTTAATTATATTAAATGCTTTATTTTACTTTTCAATGATCCAGGCACGCATAACGCAAAACACATTTCTTAGTACTTTTACACACATTTAACTATTTAGCTCCTTAGGATTTCCCGTCCATGTCTCTACCGCTGTTGCTAAGCTTTGTGGCCGGTTGAAAAATAATTTATGCATGGCTCAGATAGTGTTGTTTGTTTGTGATCAGGCCTCGAGAACAGGCGAATGGGCAGAGGTCATATGTATTCTTGATTTATATCTCGCGTATGGTTGGCCTTGAGGTACTTTCGCCTAGTATTCGAACTGGGTTAAATCAACATACATCATCTGACTGTCACAATATATATATATATATAAAACCCATTAATTATTAGTACAGAAATAGGTAAGCATGGAACTGTTACCTCGGCAATGTTACAATGGCTAGGTGATTCATTCTTTGAACTTTAGTTTATAGGGATGGTCAGCAATCTCGGTCACTACTGCTTCTTCATCAGTGGCAGCCTTCTTCCATGGCAGGAGTTTTGTAGCAGCATACTAGAGGCAGCCCCGAGAGGCCCAGGAAAAGATGGTTCAGTTACCAACTCAATGGACATTTTAAAAACTAAGAGCAAACAAATACTTAAGATTGTAAGACTCAGGCTAAGACTAGGACTCAGACTAAAACTCCCTTATCTCTAATCTATTCTATTTATACCACCCAAACTATTACAGGAATGCTTTGGTTCATTTGCCCAGAGGTAGATGAGACAATTACTAAATTCCTGAGCAAATTACAGTCCATTTTAATTAAAAGTAAGATATAAGAAGATAAGGTTCAAATCACTTTCATTAACAAAACTTTTAATTAAAGTCTTTAAATTATAAAAATAAAACTATGATAAGACAATCTTTTGATTAATGAAAATCAAGCATTTAATATATTTAATTAGTGAAGAAAACTTCACAATGGGTTGATTTGAATCTGCCATCTTGGTTATATCTTCTTTCTTTTAAATTTACAAAATGAAATTAAATGCAAATAATTTTTACAAAAATGACAAACTTTATGTGATTAAACAAATTCTCTTTTAAATTTAAAAAACAAAACAAAACACAAGCTTAAAATATTCAAAGTATCAAAATAACAATCAAAAATTATAAAATATTAATTATAATAGTTTGTAATATATATAATTACATATATATGATGGCATTGTTAGTAATTTAAATATTGCTGGATTTGAATCCTTGTAGGTGGTTAGTTTTTAGGAAGGAAAGCATGAAGCTCACTCTGACTACAGAGTGATTGCTTCAATAGTTAAATCTACAAAGTGTATGTGCATTAGCTAATTGGCTTATTAATATTACAGTTTATAAAAACATAGTGCCATATAAAAATAAATATCTTATAACAATATTTGATAAAACATAACTTGTAAAATAAATGACATAGATAACCAAATTAAATCAATTATTAATTCCGTTATCTATTGATCTATCCCCCTCCTATTGTAATTACAACTATATTTAAAGTATATAATTAATATATATACAAATGTGATGTTGCAAGCTTTTTTTTTCTCTTTAAATATAAGTTCCTAAACAAACAAAAAAAACTTTTAATTTTTACTGGCATTACAATCATTTCACAGGATTCCGACTAGTGGCACATCATTATTATTATCACTTTCGTTTCAAACACTCGACTAGTTGCATGTTAATATTACAATCATTTTTGCTCCATTTGTTCTCATCTGAAGATTATTACAATTATCAAAATTTACAGGATGACAGGTTACTGACAATGTAACAGTTTTTTATTTTTTTTTAGTAATTAAAGATTATCTGCAACTTATCTTATACGTTTGATTTAAATACTCCTTGCTCTAGTAATAAATGATTCAGCATTTGATTGATTCCTTGCTTATTTTTGGTTACTGTTACTGTTAAGAAAAAATCATTTCCTGTTTTCTTTTAACAGTAGATTAAGATTACCTTCCACAGACATTTTATATTTCCTAATGCACTAAGGTTTATTCATGTGTTATTTAACAATTTAATCTCCATGCATATTTATTTATTATTAAAAATTTTCTGGGGTGATTTTACTCTCTTAGACTTATCTAATTTTTTTTTCAATTCCAGATAATCATGCTAGCAGACCACTGTTAATCTGCACATATATAAATGTAATCATCATTTAACCTATCTAACACTCAGTATAATTTTTTTTAAACTTTACACAAAAGTAATATTAAAATTAGTATTGCTCAGTTTTAATCATTTCTTCAATTAAAATTTTATTCAAACACAATGTATACTTTTCCATTCACACTTAGTTCTGTTATTATTTATTACTACTTTAGTTCTAGAAAATTTTAAAAATGCATACCTATCTCTGTCAGAAATAATTTGCCTTTTATTTATCCCTGGCCAATAACTTGATATTGTCCAATTATTTTGACTCATATGACACATGAATACTTCAACTAGTTTAGCAATTAAATCCAGTGTAAATATAATACTCCCAAGGTTTTCCTTTAGTAAATTTCTTTCTTGATCACAATTTGGGATATACATACAATTTTTCTTCTTCATTTTATATTATTTTCTTCATATAACAATTTCAAGAGATTCTCCAATAACCATTAATTGTTGGGTTGCCCATAGAGATCAATTTAATTTACACTTGCATTTTAATGAAGCTTTATAACCTATATCATTTAAATTATTATGTAGACAAAATTCATTACTTTTTTTTTTTCAAAATAAAATTTAAGTAATTTTTTTTACAAACTTTTAGGATAAAAAAAACAAAACAAGTTACTTGTCCCTTGATCTGTGCTTTTTTTTTTCCAATTTAATATTCCCTCAATTTTTCTTAACGATTGTCTGCAGGCTGTTTATTGATTAATTTTTCCCACTTCTTTGATTCTGTATTTAATGAGTTGTTAGTATTTGATCTATATTTAAAACAAATATTTTCAGTTTTAAAATATTTCTCAATAAAAATAATACCGTTTAGAAACTAAATAAAATAGAATTTACTTTATAGTGATTTAGATAATTTTGATTTTATTTTTATACAAATAAGCTTTGATAGTACTTTTATGATTTTTAATCATGAAATTTGTAAAATGAATCAACATAATTTAAGATTTAACTAGAAATAATAGTTTCTTTTATAATATTAGATACACACAGACAATAATTCTCTATCTATATAGTCTAGAAAATTAGATTTGAACTTCACTATAATTTTAAATGCTATCAAATGTTTACTTATTTGTAACTATAATAAATTTATAGTTTCTTATTTTATCTTTTATATACATTTGGAACCAACTATTTTACCCAGCCTTTATATCCATTATACCACTTTAAATTAATTGAACCTAAGTTCAAACCTTATGATAACTAAAATGATAATTTTCCTAGCTTAATAAGTACCTATCTTTTTGATTTAATAAAATTTAAAATTCATCTCAAAATTTCATTCCCACTTTTTTATGATGGGTGCACCAATCAATATAAAGGGCATAATATATTGAACTGGATGCTGTAACTGATTCAAATGTCCCTTAGCAAAATTAATACTATTTTATTTTTATAAAGTTATTAAAAATTTTATAGGATATAGTGCACATACAGTTATATTATAAAATTCTGTAATTTAAAATTTCATCTTCAATAGATTGTTAGTTTAAAATAAATTTCTTCTGACACATTTTTTTATTATTGAAAATTCAAATTGTAAAAACATTTCAAGTTAAAAGTTTTAATCTTTTTTTTTTGAGAAAGTTTTTAATTTTGGCAAGTTAATTGTATTCCTGTTTCTTTTATTTTAATTACAATCCATTTTTAGTTTGATTTTAAAAGCAGAGATTTAATTTTGTGTTGTTGTTTTTCTATAAGATAATCCCTGGTTAGAATTCTTAAATAAGGTTGAGCGGGAGATAGAGATTTGCCCTGGGTTAAGGCTTATAATTAAAAAACAAAAAAGTTTATGCAGGAGATAGAGAGAGAATATAAATAACCCCCAAAATTTCAGACATTTTAATTCTTGGCTTGACAAAGCTAACTTTGTTTCATAGTGATCGATTCAGTCTCTTATAATTATATTATTCATTTTATATTACCCTGCTATGATTCATACTGTTGGCAGTCTGGATTTTTTCTTAAAATTTGCTGTTGCAAGATGACTAAATTCACTGCTATGTTCAAACATACTACATGCCTTGCTAACTCACCCAAGGACGGATTCCTAGTCCCAAGCTGTTCTTCCATCATTCCATGAAAGTCTGAAGTAAAAAGTATCCTGAAATATGACTCTACACTTGCCACCATAAAGAAATGAAGACATCTGAAAATTTGAACTCAAAATAACTGTGCGCACTCTTTGAAAAACTCCATGGACTCTGCTTTACTGTAAGATAAAAATATTTTTTATTCTTTCCAGGGCATATAAATCTTTAGTTAAATCTCCACTCAATCTAAAAAAAATTAAATCTGTTGTATAGTTTTACTAGTTATTCAATATCATAATTATTATATGTGTTTGCTTTTCTTTGTATTTATAGTGGGTCTTGGAATCATAGTTTTAAGATTCCAAGTTTGTTTTCTATTTTATTTATTGGGGAGTGTATTATATTTTATATGCTTACTATGCCTTCTTATTTTATTACTAACTCTTGCTAAATGCTTTGGAAGACCTTTATAATTTTAGGTTGTGCACCTATCCTTATTTTATCATCCAATAATTAATTTAAATTAATAGGTTTGCACTTCTTGCAAACTGCAAATCTTTTGGCTGGCGGTTTCGTGTTTGTTATTATAGTTTTTCTGAAGTTGAAGATTTTGTGTCATCTCCAGATTACATAAGATCGTAATCATTCTTCAAGTTTTCTTGTCTTGTATGTGAAATCAACTGCGAATTGCGTTAAATGTGGTACATCATGACAATATGATGTTCTTGATCTCAACGCATTATTCCGGGCCAAGAAAGCTCGCCGATGCTGTTTCATTGATTTTCTACAACATTGTAGTTTTGATCTCTGAATTAGCAAACTAGAATTGTTATTCTTTTATAAATCACCAGCAGGAAGATACTATTAATTCCCTTTTAAATTGTAGGTGAAAGAACAAACTTTGCTGCCAAGGTATTTCATTTGTAATATGTACTCTACTCGTATATCCTCTCTGATGAATACACTTATAAAAATCTAGGTCAAATTCTCATATTCTGTTTGCTAGATTTACTTTAGTTTGTTTATTGAATTTAATAAAATTTCAAATTAGTTTAAATTATTTGTCTATGTGTTTCATTTTCTCAATTGTCTGAACAATAGTTAAGATATCTTGCTGTATCCCTGAGTTTCATAGGTGCAAACCATCATCACCATCCATTTTTGATCACAGTAAACAAATTTTTCAGATACATAGTGATCTGGTGGCACCCTCCATGATCAAGGTAGATTGAGTGACCATTACAATATATATATTATACCCTTTTGTTTAGGTTAGAATGGATTATTTCTAACAATTTAATGGAAAATTTAAAATTTTAAAGTTAAGCAAGGGATGGTGTATGTTATATGTTGATAATCTTTGAATAATTTAGTTAAGGCAAGTAAAATGATTGATGTATAATATTAAGTTGATATTTGTAAGAAAACAGTTTACTAAAAATCATTATAAGATTGTATGATTGGGAAAACTGGCCATAGTAAGTACTGATTTAATAAGTCTTATAAGTGACTGATTAAAGTAAATTTTAAAGTAGTACTTTAAAGTTAAACGAATAGATTATTTAATAATAATAATTGTATTTAATAGTTATTTTTTAAAATCCTTTAATAGAAGTAATAATGTAGGGAAAAAAGTGTATATTTGATTTTATATTAAAATAATTATTTTAAAATTGTGCTATAATATTGATTTATGTAATATTTTATAAATTAAATTATTTATTTTAGTTTTCTTTAAATTATTAGCATCTCATTTAGTTTTGTAAATCACGTGACATGTAATATTCACACCTGTTCTTGAAAATAAAATAATGTTATCTGTTATAAATATTAGATTAGGTTTTAAAAATAAATATAATAGATGAAATTAGATTTATGTTTTTGTTGAAAATAAATACATTTTGTTTAAAATAAAGGTAGAAATGGTAATAAATATTGAAATGTGATTTTTAAAAGTTATTTTAAAGTATTTAAGTGTAAATAAAATATGAAAATTTATTAAGAATTGAGTATTATAATAAAAAATAAATATTTAACAAATTATTATTAGTTTTAACTTTAACCAGCATTCTTTATCCAGGGTCCTTGGGAAAAAGCATTGTTTAATTGTCCAATCAAAAGTGGAGTAGGCTTGATTATTTAAGAGGTGCACCAAATTTGCAGACTACTATTATTATAATTTTTGCTATCATTGTAACTGTCATTACAATTTTAGTTAAGTATATTATAATAGTCAATTTTATCATTTTTTTACTTATAAAAAAACAGGATATTAACTCATTATTATTAGATTGTGGGATATAGAAATGCGTTTCTAAAAAATTAAATAATTCCTTACTTGCTGATCTGTTTTTGTTCAATTTGCCATTAACTTAAACACGGAGAAGTCATTACTAAATATAAAAGGATTGATGGAAACATTCAAGTATTATTATCGTATAAAGTGTATAATTTTGCCTGTGCTGATAAGTCATGTTAATTTACAACTGAATTTCTTAAAAAGAACTTTACGAAAAAAATATAAAGAATTTCATCAAAAATGGAAAATAGAATGATATAAAATATTTTATTAAAAAAGAACTTATTTAAATACGATGGAAAAATGCTTTTAAAAAGAAAAATCCTTTAAATTTGACCTATTTCTTTCTGAAGAAATATTGAAATAATTTAAAACTGGAATTTTTTTTTAAAAAATATAAAAATTAAGATCATTTGCAAATATGACTTATATCATATTTAAAAATATTCTAAATTAATAATTATTGTATGCTGGACATACAAAAGTTTATGTAAATTATTTGGAAAAATAATTTAAGTTATTGAAAAATGCTGGGGGAAGTTTATTGTGTTTATCAGAAGACATTGAACCTCAGTAAATATGGAAAAGTTACAAGAATTTGAAAAATTATCTTGATGAAGAATATTAAAAGTATTTAAATTAAATATTTACCTAGCAATGAATGCCTGAGTATCTTAAAGTTTTTGGAGATAAAAAAATATTAATTATATCAGTTTGTATGTTATGGAATAAAAGTAAACTTACCGTATCTAACTTTAACAGTCAGTTTGGATTTTATATTGCTATGTGGAGAACCAGAGCACGCGTGATTATTGATATCAAAAGTTTGATTATTAATGTTTTACCAGGAGAAAAGACACATCCTGCAATGAACTTATTATCGAGAAAAGAACATTTCATTGCAAGAAAGTTTAATGGAGCTGTTGTAAATATATTTTAAAATTATTTTTACTAAAAAAATTATAGTAATGTTTATTCACAATATAGGGATAGAATAGGAACAAAGAACATTAAATTATTTACTAACCTAGTAATTAAATTTTTATTGTAAAGGAAAAAAAACTCTTTAATATTTTTTTTTTAAAAAAACTTAATGTATTTTAAAATGTGATAATGTGGAATAAATGATAATAAAATGTTTTATTTAGATCGTGATCCAGAATATATCGAATAAGTAATTGTCAACAGAAATTATTTATGGTAATAATGTGAATTATTAATAGTTTTATAATGTATTTTATTATTTTGTGTGGATGTATGGATGCGTATATAAAACACGATACCTACACGTAATTTATTATTTGTTTAGTTATTTAAGAATATGCATAAGTTTATTGATATCGTAAAGATATTTAAACATAAGGAAAATATAAGTATATGATTCTATTATAACTGAACTGGATGTTTTATTTGAGTAGTTTAAAGTATTAAAAATATGACATTGATTCTGATTGTTTATGCTTAAGTTTGAGAACTATCAAAGAATGAAATAATCGTCTTATTACTTAGTTAGATTGTTATTCTAAAAATGAATTTATTTGTTATTATAGAAATTTGGGAATGAATTAAGTGATGTAAGGTGATAGATCTTTAATGATAATATCTTAGTATTAGGTTATATAAGACCAGGATGATATTGTATGTAGGGTTTATTTATATGGGAATAAGAGTATATTATATTGATGATTATGCAAGTATAGATAACATAGTCCTATATCTTGTGTATATTCATGGCAGTGTTTATTTTTCTATGTCAAAGTTTAATGTGCCATAGTGCTGAATAAATAGCGTGGACATTATATTTGGTAGTAGAGGTTATTAGACAAATAAGTCATACCTCATTTCTTGTACACTGTGCCCATGATGATTTGTTGATAAAGGTGTTATTAAGTTGAAGTTATAGTTTATCCCATATGCCTACTAGTTTATTTGTTATTGAAATTTATTGGATTACATTGGAAAGGATGGTCGTTTTAAAATCAGAAATAATAAATAAGTTTGGAAATACAGAATTGTTATTAAAGTGGATAAGACAGCATCACGCTGTTGCACATGCGCTTTGAAGATTTTAACTATAAATGAATGAATACTAACACTCAACCACATGATAAAGTCTTTGGAAAAGATAGACTTTATCATGTGGTTGAGTGTTAGTATTCATTCATTTATAGTTAAAATCTTCAAAGTGCATGTGCAACAGTGTAATGCTGTGTTAAATATTACAGTTTACAAACATCACGCTATAAAAAAAAAAGATTTATTTACATACATTTAAAGTGGATAAGATAAATTATGTTGCTTAGATTAAAAATAAGTGTAAAAAATTATAAGAATATAATTTCATCAGTGAAAGAATCATAAAACTTCTTATATTTAAAAAATATTTTTTTAAAAATAAATAATTGATAATTAAAAGGGATGTATAACAATATTATTTACTTATTAAATTTTTTTAAAAAGACATACTTATAATGCATATTTTATTTACAAGCAAAGGTAATAGATTGAATCGTGTTTAATGAATGTAAGTAGTCATAAGTTATTTAAAAATAATTTTATAACAACACACTAATACATACATTATATTTAAAGTTTAAAGTAATAATTAGTAAGCAGCTTAATTTGATGGTATGCTATTAATCAAGATCATTCACATAATTATTTATTGAAGAATGACTATACAGAATAATAAGTTATTTTTAAAAAAGAAAACTAAATAACAAGAATAAGTTCATAGTAAAAGTATTACCTTATATGTTTTTAAAACCTATTGAATTAATAAAATTTAATAACTGTAACAAAAAATTATATAATAATATTTTGAAAATAAGATCTCATTTAAGAAAATGTTCTGTATCTTATACTTTAGATCATTTGATTTGTATTAGAAAAGTACCTGAATATGAATAAATAGAATTCTATCAGAATGTAAATAATGTAAATAATTTTATTGTTAAGTTTGTTAATAAAATTGTTAAATGTGTTTTATAAGTCTTGGTGTTGACTCAATTTCTTCACATCACAATTACATAATCACAGATAATTATAATGAAGTCATAGTATTTGCACATCATAAATAAAATTGTTATTTAAGAGTAATAATGTTTTTATTGATATATTTTATTTAAGATGGTCATGGAATAATTACCAAAGATTTATATTAAATTATATTAGTAATGATTGCCACATATTCTCAGATTATAGTATCATACCAAATATGTTTGTTTAAGATGCCAGATGGATAATAGAAGATTATATTACATTGTTATTATTTGTTATACATAAATAATGTTACCAGTAGAAAGGATATGATTAAATTATAGATTGAAAATTAATATTATTATTTTAGTAATATTGGTATTAGTTAGAGGTAGTTAAGAATAATATTAAATCCCTTATCATACTTAATTACAAAAGTTATAATTGTTTTTGAGATTATTTTAAAAGAACCTGAGATAGTTTGAGCTAAATCAATTTTATGAAGATATTCAGATTAATTTATTAAGAGTCATTTACTTAATTAATTTTGATTAAAGATGTGAGAGTACTATAAATGTAGTATTTAAGTAATAGGAGTAGGGATAGTATTCTTATGCCATTAAGGTGATATCCAGTGGGAGATTAACTTAATGTATTCACTCTGCTACTTGTAAACTCACTTCATAGTCTCATGACTTGATTAGATATTCATTTATTTCATTTTATAAAACAAAACTATATTATTATTTATTAATTAAGCTAATTTAATCATTGATATTCTTAAAAAATATAGTTATTGTTAATTTAGATACATTCTAGATAAACATGTTACTTATCTGAGCTAGATCAAGTGATTACAATTACATATTTCCTGGAAGTGAGGGTACAATATATATATATTGTAACGATATATAAATATGTCGTTACATTAATTTAAAATAAAAACTTAAAAGTTCGCAAATAAAAGGAAAAAACTAAATGCTAAAATTAAAATATTGTTAAACGTATACATTCGCACAGATGCTAAACTTTAAAAATATTTTTTTTTCATAAACAAGAAAAAAAAAGTATTTGAACGTATTTTTTTAAATAAAAAAATACAAGATTGAAATATAAAAATATTTTAATAAAAAAATAACGTAAGTTAAAATAAAAACAGGTATTAATTAATTCCTGTAATCTGTAAATGGAAATGATTGTTTATTAATTATCTAAAAGCTGTTTAATTAAAAAGTCAGATGAAAAGTTAGATAAGAGAAGAAAGAGAAATTAAATGACCAATGCAAACACCAGAAATTCAGCACGGACCGTAACTGAAACACCAGAGGATTAGTGACGTATTGCCGATTGAATCCTATGATCAAATGATAAGAGGCTAAGAAAAATATAAAAGCCAAATGATTATTAAAATTTTTATCTTAGAGCTGACTATGAATAGATCGTTATAACTAGCTATATTGCAGATTTTCACGATGTGGAAGTCTGCAATAAATTTAATTTTCCGGACAACCAGCTGAGGCCTCTGGATGACAGTTCCTGACCAAATACATGGCAAGTCGCAGTTTCATTTCAAAGAAGGACAAAATCTACTAAAGTGATCACGAAGATGGACTTCTCAATCTATTAAATCCGTAAAGTATGAACTATTGTATCTATCTAATAACTTTCCTAAAATTGCAAGTAATTAATAACTGAAAATAAGAACTCTTATCTGACTTAAAGAATGCAAATTCAATTATTGATATTTGTTTTATGTAGATGTTTAAGCAATCATTTCCAGTTCATTTTTTTTTGTGTGTGTATTATATTTTAACTAAAATGTATTAAATTTAAAGTGGTTTATAGATGCTTGCATGGATTCGTTTGCGGTTAATTATATTTTGGTTTTCATATTTGATCAAAATATATAGACATTCGATAAATAATGATACCTTACGGTGAGTATCTAAAATGTATTTATTCGGATGTCTTTTAAGTTATTGGTGACAACGCAAGTATCTTATGGTGAATACTATTGGGTTACTTATAAGTTTCCCTCAGCGATTGTCGGTATCAATAATTTTGTATTTTGATCGTTTATGTTTATTTTGAAATGTTTTGACTGTGGAATCTATGTAATCGATCTATACCCAACATTTTTAAACAAATCTGTGCGAACGTATTTAAATGTTAAAATTAAGTCGGGCGTGAATGGCTATATAGTTTTGTAAAGTTGTATTAAGGGAGGGTAATCTTAGGTTATTCATTTCGTAGTTGAATTGGTTCAATGGATTGGATATATTTGTGTAATTAGTAGATGTAGTATGAGGTCCGCTATGGGAAGGATTATAGATATACGCCACACACCCTCTGTTTGCCTATGGATGGGTTTGTAAGTCGGCAGAAGACCGCAGTCCATTCCTATGGAGTTTTTAGTTTATTGATCTACTTGCCAACAGATGTCACATTCCTCTTGGTGGAGAGTCAATATCTTCTCTATTTCTACTTATTGTTCAGATGCACATTCCTGACAATATGGTATTTTGTGTTGTCGTATCATGCTACATTGAATACATGAATGTATCAGATGGATTGGCGCCAGTTGATTGCGAAATTTGTTGTCTAAGGTTAAATCAGGGAAGAATACTTTCTTTTCAAATGCAGACCTATGTAGTCCTATTCATACCCGACCCTCTAAATAAATATTAAACATTATAGCAAGCTATTTTAAATGTAAAATTAAAAATTAAGATAAAAATCTAAATGTTAAACTTATTCCTCAAAATTTAAATATTATTTTATATGTGCGTAAATAAATATTTTTCTGTGTTAATTTCTGGCAGTGGCTTTTATTATTTTTTTATATTTATATCCAAGGTTATATATTTTATTATCTCTGCGTCTCCACTGAGCTAGTGACAATGGGCTAATGATCTAAATATGTAAATAAAGTGGAATCCTAACAGTGCGTATCTGCCTACTTTATAAATTTTTCTAGGCTTAAATGCCTAGATGGCGCCCTTTGGTAGTGCGGTGTGGTGCGATGCGATCTCCCACTTCGTTTGGATCGTTATAATTGGCGTCCCAAGTGTGGCCTTACCTCAGAGATTGACCCTGAGAAGGGGAATTGATGCTGAAATTTCCTATCTTGAATAAACACGAGTGCCCTGAGAATGTTAAAAATAAATGAAGCCCGTAATATTTTTTCTGAAATCAGAATATATTGTTTGTATTATATAAAGTTATGAATTTTGTGTAAAAAGTGCTGCCAGTAAGAAAAATTGCGCATATGTAAAGAGAAATACGAGGAATAAAAAGTAATAAATAAAACGTAATAATAATTATAAATCATAATTTTTTTTAAAAAAAAGTCTTGTTAAATTAAAATCTAATCGTTCAACTTGCCTAAGTAATAGTTAAAGGGAGAAGAAATGAAACTTGGAAGGGAGGGGGCAGAAATTTAGCTGGTAGTAAGGAATCATCAGTCAACTTTTTTTTTATCATTATATTTGTAATTACTGTTTTGTCTTTTTAAAAAAAAAAAAAGTTTTGTCCTTTTGAAATTTCATATATAACAAATTTGTATAACGTAATTACTAACACTAAGTAAAGTCTTTTTTTTTTTAAATGTTTTTTGTTTTTTTGAGGAAGTTTACTGATATGTAACGATATATAAATATGTCGTTACATTAATTTAAAATAAAAACTTAAAAGTTCGCAAATAAAAGGAAAAAACTAAACGCTAAAATTAAAATATTGTTAAACGTATACATTCGCACAGATGCTAAACTTTAAAAATATTTTTTTTTCATAAACAAGAAAAAAAAAGTATTTGAACGTATTTTTTTAAATAAAAAAATACAAGATTGAAATATAAAAATATTTTAATAAAAAAATAACGTAAGTTAAAATAAAAACAGGTATTAATTAATTCCTGTAATCTGTAAATGGAAATGATTGTTTATTAATTATCTAAAAGCTGTTTAATTAAAAAGTCAGATGAAAAGTTAGATAAGAGAAGAAAGAGAAATTAAATGACCAATGCAAACACCAGAAATTCAGCACGGACCGTAACTGAAACACCAGAGGATTAGTGACGTATTGCCGATTGAATCCTATGATCAAATGATAAGAGGCTAAGAAAAATATAAAAGCCAAATGATTATTAAAATTTTTATCTTAGAGCTGACTATGAATAGATCGTTATAACTAGCTATATTGCAGATTTTCACGATGTGGAAGTCTGCAATAAATTTAATTTTCCGGACAACCAGCTGAGGCCTCTGGATGACAGTTCCTGACCAAATGCATGGCAAGTCGCAGTTTCATTTCAAAGAAGGACAAAATCTACTAAAGTGATCACGAAGATGGACTTCTCAATCTATTAAATCCGTAAAGTATGAACTATTGTATCTATCTAATAACTTTCCTAAAATTGCAAGTAATTAATAACTGAAAATAAGAACTCTTATCTGACTTAAAGAATGCAAATTCAATTATTGATATTTTTTTTATGTAGATGTTTAAGCAATCATTTCCAGTTCATTTTTTTTTTGTGTGTGTATTATATTTTAACTAAAATGTATTAAATTTAAAGTGGTTTATAGACGCTTGCATGGATTCGTTTGCGGTTAATTATATTTTGGTTTTCATATTTGATCAAAATATATAGACATTCGATAAATAATGATACCTTACGGTGAGTATCTAAAATGTATTTATTCGGATGTCTTTTAAGTTATTGGTGACAACGCAAGTATCTTATGGTGAATACTATTGGGTTACTTATAAGTTTCCCTCAGCGATTGTCGGTATCAATAATTTTGTATTTTGATCGTTTATGTTTATTTTGAAATGTTTTGACCGTGGAATCTATGTAATCGATCTATACCCAACATTTTTAAACAAATCTGTGCGAACGTATTTAAATGTTAAAATTAAGTCGGGCGTGAATGGCTATATAGTTTTGTAAAGTTGTATTAAGGGAGGGTAATCTTAGGTTATTCATTTCGTAGTTAAATTGGTTCAATGGATTGGATATATTTGTGTAATTAGTAGATGTAGTATGAGGTCCGCTACGGGCAGGATTATAGATATACGCCACACACCCTCTGTTTGCCTATGGATGGGTTTGTAAGTCGGCAGAAGACCGCAGTCCATTCCTATGGAGTTTTTAGTTTATTGATCTACTTGCCAACAGATGTCACATTCCTGTTGGTGGAGAGTCAATATCTTCTCTATTTCTACTTATTGTTCAGATGCACATTCCTGACAATATGGTATTTTGTGTTGTCGTATCATGCTACATTGAATACATGAATGTATCAGATAAATTGGCACCAGTTGATTGCGAAATTTGTTGCCTAAGGTTAAATCAGGGAAGAATACTTTCTTTTCAAATGCAGACCTATGTAGTCCTATTCATACCCGACCCTCTAAATAAATATTAAACATTATAGCAAGCTATTTTAAATGTAAAATTAAAAATTAAGATAAAAATCTAAATGTTAAACTTATTCCTCAAAATTTAAATATTATTTTATATGTGCGTAAATAAATATTTTTCTGTGTTAATTTCTGGCAGTGGCTTTTATTATTTTTTTATATTTATATCCAAGGTTATATATTTTATTATCTCTGCGTCTCCACTGAGCTAGTGACAATGGGCTAACGATCTAAATATGTAAATAAAGTGGAATCCTAACAGCGCGTATCTGCCTACTTTATAAATTTTTCTAGGCTTAAATGCCTAGATGGCGCCCTTTGGTAGTGCGGTGCGGTGCGATGCGATCTCCCACTTCGTTTGGATCGTTATAATATATATATATTCAGTTCTTTATAAACTTTGTTATAAATTTTAAATTTATTACATTCTGATATGTCTCTTCATTGAAATACCATAAATCATAGTAAATAATTAAATTAATTCAAAAGGAAGAAACAATACAATCAGTATTTAAATAAATTTATTTTGACACAAATATTCAATGATTACATTTTCCTGTCCAATTCATTTCCATTATTTTTTTATTTTTGGTCAGAAAGATTACCATGTAAATCATAGTTCTGTTCCAATGCAATTTTTAAATTTCTGCTTATTTAATTATTCACCATTGCTTCAATTAAATAAAAATATTATTAACATTAGTGGAATTAACAGAATGCTCTTTGATAATTTATAAATTGGTGTTACATGTGCTACATTATTTACTTTGTATAAATTCTCATATATCTTTCATTCTCTACCTAAATGTATAACTGCTCATGAATTACAATCTATTAATAGGTAACTATTGGGTTACTATATTAAAAAATGTATTTCTCCAAATCCTTTATCACTATGAAACATGCTAATTTGCAATTTATCTATGTAATGAAGAAAAATAAAATAGTTTAATAAAATTTAAGTATTATTTAATGTTAACATTTTTTAGTATTATTTAAAGGCTCAATGAAATGAAAGAAATTATTATTGATGTTTTATTAATTTTCCTGTTATTATATATGTAATTCTTTTGTGAAAATATATGGGTTTGTTTTGCAAAACAAGTTAATTTCTTACCTTCATTTTATTTAGCTGAGTACACTTTTGGTGATAAGCACCAAAATTACAGCATTGTAAAACATGTGCACAAAAGAATTATTGATGTTTTATATGTTTGATCTAGATAAAATGTTATGTAATTTTCTATAAGTTATCTTTATTGTTCTATTAGAATGCCACTGGCTTAAAATATTGTGTAATGTATTATCATCCCTGAGAATTTATTAATCATAATTTTGAATATCAGAAATAAATAGCTATCTATTGTTTGATTATTAGTTTGTTAACATGTCACTGATTTAAGTTAATCTAGTTTTTTTTTTAAAGTTGGAAATCATACTATAATAAAAAGCAATTACTTTTAAGATTGTGAGAGTGTATAAATAAATCAGTGTGAAATGTAAATTTCTTGGTTAAAAAACATTTTGATTACTGAGAATTATTTGTAAATTTCAGGAATGCATGAAAACTGATTTCCCCCTCCCCCAACCATTTATGCATTTGTTTGAAGTGTGAATTGGTAAAACTTATTTGTATTGTTAATATTTACCAAATAATGAGTTTTGTTTATGCTTGCCATTTTAATAAAATGTATAGGTGTGCTGTACTTTTTAGAGAGCTTTTATAATGTGAATGAGCACATATTTGAGATGGAGTGATTAATTTATTATTTTTTTCATAGTTGTGTGTTTCTCACTAAATTAATTTATTATTATTGAAGAAGTTGTGTGTTTCTCCTAATTACATTGTTATAATTATTATTATTTTTTCTTCTAAATCTTTTGCATTTACTACTTCTTTATACACTCTTTTAAATGTAAAATCTTGTTTTTATTATTATTTATTGGTTAACAGTTTTCAACAGTCCGGCATTATTCATCAGAATAAAGAAATTTTATTTATTTACTTATCATAATTTTTTGTTATTGCACAGTCAAAGCTTATTTGCTAATACTCATTTTTATTAATATTTTGAATTTGAATGTGAAATCATAATTTCTTTTATCAATATCTGAAATAATATATTTTCTGCATTTCGTTGATATTTAAATTATTGTATATTTGAACTACTTTTTTTTTTGAAATTATATATTTGAACTACGTAGAATGAGCTTTTCATATTTATTGGTTATTATATTCTTGTTTGCTTATATAATTAGTTGACTTAATTTCCAGCATACTTCAGATACAAACTTATTTAAATGTTACACATCTTTACTCTACTCTTATCTATAATTATTGTTACATTCAAACACTCACATGCATATTGTGCATATGTGCTCATACTCATATTTATACAGATATATTTTTTTATACTAAAATGGATCTAAAAATCATAAGATGTTTGTGATAGATCTTAGTTTGAAAAGTTAGGATTTATTGTTAGTGTGATAGTTGATATCATTTATTATTTACGATTTTGTCAAAGAGATTCAAACTTAGTTGTCTTTTATTAAATATACTTCTGGCACCAAATATTTATTGATTATAATAATATTGAAATACTAAATAATACTATTCTATGATTACTTTTTAAATATAATTTTGATCAGCATTCATTTTATCAATTTTATTTATTTATTTATTTTTCAGAATTAATTGAATCCAACTCATGCATATTTTTTAAGTGTTTCAAATAGAATTTGACCATATTTTATTAAATACTTGATGTAAATATCTCATGAGAATTACATTTATGGTAGCATGATGATTACATGGGGTTCAAACTTGATTCTCATACCCTCTAATTTAATCCTTTGATGAATGATACATTATATTTTTCTTAGTTGTGATGAATAAGGTTATTATATTATTGACAAATTTGCATTTTATTACTGACAAATTTGCATTTTATGTAATATGCTATTAAATCATTCTTGAAAGTATTTCTCTTCTGTTAATTATTTAAAATATTTTATGGCTATTTTAGTTAATTGTTAAAGTTTTTTTTTTGTAATTATCTCTGTAAACTAATTTAATATTATGTAAATGCTTTTCATATAAAAAACAGCTGAGAGACAATAAAATCTTTGAATCTCCATCAAAAATGCAAACACACTTTACTCTCCCCCATATTCCGTTATTAAGCATATATAGTGAGCTATTGTTACAATAAATAAATTGTGTCAGTAATTTTCTATGTAAATACGTAATGGCGAGGATGGAAGAAAGTCATAAATTTATCAAAAATTTAAAAATGTGTGATTGCATATTAGATTGAAATCTAAAGAGAATTTTCTTGTCACACAACGACTATTTTCTCTATAAAGAAATTATTTAAATGACATTAAAAAGGTAATTAGGAAAACTTTGAAAATCAATAAGATAAATTTTTAAAATATTAAAATAATAATTAATTAAAGAGAAAAAATAACTGAACAATTGATTACATAAAATAGAAAAACTTTCCATTAATGTAAAAACTTGATTAATTTTTGTAACTAACAATAAAATGGGCATAAAAGCCAAATCTGAGTCCACCCATATTATGCTACCATATCCCCAAATTAATACTGCAACCTAACTCAGCAATATAGATTGATGAGGTAATGCTACCAAATAAAGATCAAATTAATAACTAAAAATGCATATTTTAATAATCTCCCAAAAATAATATTTACAAAAAATGTGTATGATTGAGAATTATTTATTTCCACAAGAAAAAATAATGATAATAAAAGACTCTACATCAATTCTGCCCCAAAATATTATAAAAAAAAATTCATAAAGAATTTTAATGAATACTTCATTTCATTAATTCTTGATGCCAGAAGAATTATTAATCAGATAAGATTGAGTTCCAACCCTGTTTCACAAAGTCATAAATAATAAGAATATGAACTATTACATTAATGTTTATCAAGAGATAATAGATCATCATATATTTCTTTCATATTTTACAAATTCAAGTTCATTTAAACACTTAATGACTTTAGTTATATCTCAATATAAAAGAGTGTGTAAAAAAGATCATGGGTATAAGTGTACAACATACATGTATATACTTGCATATAATAAGAATAATAATGCTAAGTGAGAATCAGGCAAAAGTTTTATTTTAATTTTGCGTGATATGCTTTCATAACACAATATATTTGATTTCACAATTGCCTTACCATTATAATCTAGAAGATAATACATAATATCAAATATAAAAAGTTTATTTCAAATAATCAAATATATAATATCTAAAATATCAAAGAAGTGCTGAAAAATATTACTTTACCTCAAATGCTGCTAAGAAATCACTACTCAGATTCAAAATACTAAACAAGATTAATAGGGGCATAATAAGTTCTTATCTACCATATAATAATAAAGAAGTACAATATCAGAAGAAATATACAACTTCATCAAATCAAGATATTACAAAGACAATAGCAGCATAAGAAGCTAATGTACCCATAAAATAAATAAATAATGATTATGCTATACTAAGAAAGAATGTACATTTGAAAAAGAAACAAAGAAAATATCTATATTTCAAATATGTGCACATTCCTAAGTGAATTATATCACATTTATACTTTTTTAATAAAACTACAAGCAAAAATAAAATTTTATAAGAAAATATATATCAATAAAATGCAAATAAGTTTTAGTGGTTCATATTTTATCAAATGCGTAAATGTTTGTATAGATTTAATTTTCACATACACATAAATTCAATAACTAATTCTCAAAATAATATTGATAGGATTTGATAAACTTTTTTTTAATTTAGAAGTTGACTTATACTCACATATTTTAAATTATTCCAGTTTTATTTGAGTTTCAAAGTAATAATCTGCTAATAGTTTATTTGTCTAACTTCATAGATATTAGTGCACCCAAGTAAAAAATCATAAATTTTATAAATGACTGGAGAATTTATGTAAAATAAATGATTTAAGATCAACAATATATATTCATCATATTAAATATTAAAAGTAATTAATTTTATTAATAATAATAATATTCTATTTAATAGAAGTAGTAAAAAATAATTAACAAATGAGCAAGTGTACAGATATTGATAACAAAGTAAATAATTATTAATCTTTCCAAACAAAAAAAATGATAAAAATGAATTGAATGTGCAGATATAAATATAAAATATTTATAACAAAATCAAGTTTATCTATATATAATCATTCTAAACACTTTTCTTCTTCATTTCTTTATTTCTGCGATCTTCATATACAATATTGCAATTCAAATAATTTTTCTTACATTTTTTTCAGCAAAAACTTTTATTATTATTATTATTATTATTATTATTATTATTATTATTATTATTATTATTATCATCATCATCATCATCATCATCATCATCATCACTATTATTACAGTTTTGAGTGTATCTTGCAGTCTTCATCAGATCTACAAAATTCAAATATACATAACAATATAACCATTATACAATACATTTCACATTTTATACAAATTTATTAATTTTCTATTAACTTCTTAAAATTCTTTGATGCATATTATATCTCTTATATACAATTATTTTTCTAATTATTAATTATTCTTTCCTATCTTCCTATTTTAATATCCATAATATTTTATTTTATATATATTATATATAGATATGTTAAAACGAAGATTTGCACGGATTAAATATATAAAAAACATATTTTGCGGGTTCATCCATGTTAAAAACTTAATATTAATATACTGACGTTTCAACTTGGTCACACAAGTCATCCACAGAGTGAAAAAAGGTAGGAAGATGGTTGTAGAGATGCTACAATCACTGATTTTAAAAATGTTAAAGTTCCACCAATAGCAAAAATGTTAAATTTAGGAATGTTTTTTAAAAAAATCTTTCCAAATAGGAGGAAGTTTGCATGCATCATCTCACTTATTGATACAATCTGGCCTTTTAAGTATCTCAATGGCTTCTCTAATTTTGCACTGGTAAAGATTATCACATCTGGATATGATCCTGGTACTAGAGAAATCAATTTTATGACCTAAATCTATAGTATGGAGTGAGAGTGCTGATAATTATGAGTGTTGTTTAACTGCATTAGCATGCTCATCTCTCCTAACACTGATGCGACGATTACTCATACCTATGTAAGAAGCTTTACAATTTTTACATGAGATTTGATAGACACCATGAGATTCAAGAGGGATTGAATCCTTAGGCTTGGTTATTATATTGCTGATCTTTTGATGAGCAGAAAATGCTGTATCTATATTATAGAGTTTTAATATACGTCCGATACTCTGCTCATCAAAAGATTGGCAATATAATAACCAAGCCTAAGGATTCAATCCCTCTTGAATCTCATGGTGTCTATCAAATCTCATGTAAAAATTGTAAAGCTTCTTACATAGGTATGAGTAATCATTGCATCAGTGTTAGGAGAGATGAGCAGGCTAATGCAGTTAAACAACAGTCTTCATTATCAGCACTCTCACTCCATACCATAGATTCAGGTCATAAAATTGATTTCTCTAGTACCAGGATCATATCAAGATGTGATAATCTTTACCAGTGCAAAATTAGAGAAGCCATTGAGATACTTAAAAGGCCAGATTGTATCAATAAGTGAGATGATACATGCAAACTTCCTCCTATTTGGAAAGATTTTTTAAAAAAACATTCCTAAATTTAACATTTTTGCTATTGGTGGAACTTTAATGTTTTTCAAATCAGTCATTGTAGCATCTCTACAACCATCTTCCTACCTTTTTTCACTCCGTGGATGACTTGTGTGACCAAGTCAAAATGTCAGTATATTAATATTAAAAGTTTTTAACATGGATGAACCTGCAAAATATGTTTTTTATATATTTAACCCGTGCAAATCTTCATTTTAACATATATATATATATTATACATCATACACTAACCTTACCCTTTTTACTGCCCCAATTGTATTACCCTTATCACTATTAATATATCATTCTTTATTCTTCTTATCTGTTAATTTTATCTATTTATACTTAACACATTTTTACCTTATTATTATCTCAATTATTACACATAAATTTTACCTTATTCTCTTCTACTTCTCTCTAATCTTCATTTTCTACTAGTAATTTAACTTCCTTTTAACTTCCCTTTTATATTCCATATCCTATAGCTCTCTCTATTATCTATTTTTATGACTACTTTCATATATTATTCTTAACCATTTTTACCTCTGCCCCTAATTTCTTCCTTTTTTCTTATATTTTCAGTGTTCTTACACCCTGTCCCTATTAAGATAAGGCTTAATTTTCTTTTAAAAAAGAAATATATAGGAATTAAAACTATAAAATAGAGACTAGTGAATAGAAAAAAAATATATAATGGAAATATTGGATAATAAATTGTAACAGGAATTAAAATTCTCCTTAATTAAACTTTTTTTTTTTGACTTTTACAACTTAAACTTTTTAATTTTAAAAACTTTCTAATTATTTATTCTAACTTTAAAATATCATATTATTTTGCAAAAAAGACCTTTTTAAAAACCTGTTATTCAAGCAGTAGAGTAAATATGATTAATACTTACATACCAATCATACCCCTGGTCAGACTGTGATTTAATAAAATATTAAACTGACAGTCAGCTTTCCAGACCAAAGTAAGCTACCCAGCTGCATGAAACATCCCATGGGAAAATTTATAATGGGTTTAAAACCCAGGGTACCATCCAATACTGAGATTGGAACCCATGAGACATCACTAACATATTTCAACCATTGACCCTTGGCTAGTTCTTCACATGAGACTGGATGCACATTTGATTATGAATGGAGAGAGAGAGAGACAGAAAAAATGACATTAATAATTTAAACAAAATTTATTTTAAAAAACATAATAATTATGAATGTAATAATAATAAGACATAATTAAAATATAAACACAATAGATATTATATATTTAACAAATTTAGCATGCTTATGATAATGAATAAGATTTAAAAGTTTTAATCCTGATATCAATAAATAATTACCTAGGATCTATAGTGCTGCATTTGGAATTTATTTGTCATTTCAACATTGTCTTTGATAGGCAGTTTAAATAGTTTTTGTTTCCCATGATAGTTATCATAGTTTTTGGATTTTTTGTAGTTGTAGTGAGGTGATCATTCCTTTTGTCCTTGGATCCAGTTAGTTTCTTGGTCCTGGCATTGACATTTCTAACTGAAAGACAGCTTCTTGGTGGCCTGGTTTACATAATTTTCACTTAATTTAGTAGGGCAGGTTGAAATCTCGACAGAAGGTGAGTCAGAGTAATTTGTTACAGCATTTTGCTAAATAGGACATAGGAGAAGAGCAGAGTAAATGACTAAATGTTGCCAATCATTCTTTTTAATCTGGCTTGAAATGAACTTAATCCAAACTTAACAACTCGAACTCAAAAACTCTATCTGAACTGAAGACAATAGAGAATATGTAACCTTTTATATTACTCTGACTCTACCCTTGCTAGAGTTTTAATTGCTTTATCAATACATCCTATCTCTTAAAAAATTTAATTATACTTTACATTTCTTTATTTTCTGTTTTCTAATTTTAATTACAGAGATTAGAATTAGTTGAACTAATCAGTCTGGAATTTTAATCTCCAGAGCCTGATTACTTTTGTACAAACTATTTAATTAATCATAAGAAACCTTTTGATTATTTTAATTAAAAACACTTTTTCTTGAAGAATATTTTTGACAGATCATAATGTATAAAAGAAAGACAAGTTATAATTATTAATTTCTAACTTATTTCTACATTTTTCCTCTACTTTATTTTTTTTAACTATTGAATTATGTTTATTTTAAATTTATATATTTTTTTAATAAAAAAACTACAAGTGAATTATATAACTCATATATACACACACACTTGCGCAATACATGTATATACATACTGTTATATCATGCCCCTCCCAATTGAGAATTTTAAGTGTGTTGATCACTTTTGTCTTAAATATTGACCATTTTAAATTCTTATTTTTAATAACATTATTTTCTAGAGTGTATTTTAGTTTTTATTTTCATCATTAAGTAATAAGTATAATATTAAGAGAGGCAGACAGCAAAATATTAGGCAATTCAACACACAGATCGATTTTGTGCTGATTAAACCAACTTTTACTTTCTTGTGGAAGTCATGACTATAGCATAGGCAATTTTTGTGCATAATGGATCATGTTCAGGGACTTTAAGATTGTGAATGGTAGGACTATCTCTACTGCATTCATCTTATGAAAATATTTATTTTATTTGGTTACTGGGCATTTTTCTTTCAGATTTATTATTTATATGCTAGGACATTTCTACTGGTGCATCATCATCAGTATTATTTATTGTATTATTTATTCTTCACACTACCCATCTGCAGAACAAAATCACCACAAGGCTTAATTTAACCAAAAATCGGGCCTGAAATTTATATCTTTGCCCAAATACTCGCACACACCGCAATTCTAATTTAACACATTTTTATTTTATTTGATAATGATATATTTTCATTAGTACTTTCATCATATACTTATTTATTTCATTTTTATATTTAAAGCATTATTTGTATTTTCTCTTTTTTTTAAAGAAACATTTTATTTTGTTTGTGTCATGCCCCACTATGTTCTAGACTTATGAGCTGGAATATCTCAATAATCGAGGGTTGTGACATAACTTATTTTATAGTTGTTTTGACATTAAAAAAACCTCTAAGGTTGTTATTTTATCTTACTGAGACTAACTTTAATCATTTTTCATTATTCAAAATCCATGGTCGTTAATAACTAAGTCAAGCCGGTGAATCCATCAGATATATTTTTAATTTTTGTCTGGATGGTTCTTTATTATTTTTTCTTTTTGGCATATAGCCACTCATGCTGAGGGATTGAGAATCAATCTGGGCCTTTCCTTAAATCTACTATGAGAAATGTCAGGATCACTCCTGGTTCTTTGAAACATTCTTGTTCTCTCGGGACTATTTGAATAATATCTCCTACGGGCTCCACTCCCCAAATTCGACCTACATCTATATCTTACACCATTTACAGCTGGGTCTCTAAGTTGGAGTTTGAATCCCCTATCTCTTGTATCAAAAGATGATTTAGTGCTGTCGAAAGTGCTCAACAATTCTGCCAATTGTTCCACTGTTTTCTTCTGTTCCTATGAGCATTTACTCAACATTATGAGGAAAACTATGGTGGACTATCCTGACAATTTGTTGTTTGAATAGTGGATCTGCTATTAAAGAGCGTAATTTCACCACTTGCCTTCTAAAAAAAAAAAGAACAGTTCACCATTTATCTTACAACACCTGGTGATGAAGATTTTGCTGATAATCTTCACTCCAATAACTAGCTAATACAGCAATTTTGTATTCAGCATAGAGTCCCACCAAGATTGAGATCCCCCTTGTAAATGGCTACATGCTATTGCAATCATAGTCCCTCACTTAATTGATACAGTCTAAAATAGCACTCCAAACTATTCAAATGCTCCATAGGAGCTTAACCTTGATGGCCAGAATATATCTGTATTATCAAAAACTGGTCCACAATTGCCAGATTGTTTACAATGTGCATGTTTGCACTCAACTGGCCATGCTGTTTTATTTCTGTTTACAAACTATTTTTAATACTACTCTTTTGATTTACTTTCCAAGCTAAATCCATAATTTCAACTTTTATCTCAATTACTTTTCTATCTTCTATCTTATTTTTTTCTATTACTTGGTAAACAATCCTCTATTTTATTCTCTACTTGTGTTTTAATCTCCTCTATTTCTTCCCTAATCTCTTCTTTTATTTTATGATGGCCCATACTGATCTGTTCTTTAAATTTTTCAAGTATTTTAGCTTGCCATCCAATTTCCTATTCATTTCATTCTTTTGTTTTCTAAGTTCTACTATTTTTTTATATTCTTCAGCTGCTTCTTTTTGTTTTTCAAGCATGGTAGTTATTAATGCTATGATTTCCCTATTTTCCTTCTTTTTCATTTTTATCTTGTTGTTCCTTACTAGAAACATTCTGTATTTCTTTTGCTTGAGTCTCCATTTTTTCTTCATTGGGACCTTTTCTATTTCACTAGTCTCATTTTTAGTTTGTTCCTCACTGGGAACATTTTCTATTTTTTTACCTTGAGCCTCCATTTTGGCTTTATTTCTTGGCATATTTATAATTTTAAATACTTTTTATATTATTATTTTTAATACCGTATTTTATTCACTTTAATAAGTTTACTAATTATTTACTACTTTTATTTAACTTATAATCAAACATTGAGTGTTTGGTCAATTTTCTCCCACTGCATACCCCCTAATACTGCTTTGCATGCCGATTCCTATCCTAATGCCAATCAATGCCTACCAGCACCTATTTTCTTAGATCTATAATGTATATATTTTTTCTTTTTAATACAACTATATTATTTCATTAACTAAATCCACTTATCTTTCTTTTATAATATAAAATTATTATCAGTGTCATTTGTTCTCTTTCATCACTCGTAAATTCTTTCACTTTAATTGTATATATTTTTATTTATGTGAGTTGAATTTTTTTTTAATATATATTACGCATTTTTCTTTTTTAAATTTGAAAGTATGTTCATGCTCTCATGTTGGATGACATTTGTAATGGGATTTAAGAACTCCTTAATTAAAACTTTTTTTTTTGACTTTTACAACTTGAACTTTTTAATTTTAAAAACTTTCTAATTATTTATCCTAACTTTAAAATATATTATTTTGTGAAAAAGACTTTTTTAAAAACCCATTACTCAAGCAGAAGAGTAAATATGATTAATACTTACCTATCAATCATACCCCTGGTCAGACTGCAATTTAATAAAATATTAAACTGACAGTCATCTTTCCAGACTGAAGTAAGCTCCCCAGCTGCATGAAACTTGAAACATCCCATGGGGAAATTTATAATAGGTTTAAAACCCAGGGAGCCATCCAATACTGAGATTGGAACCCGTGAGACATCACTAACATGTTTCAAGCACTTGACCCATGGCTAGTTCTTCACATGAGACTGGCTGCACATTTGATTATGAATGGAGAGAGATGGAGGAAAAATGACATTAATAATTTAAACAAAATTTATTTAAAAAAAACATGATAATTATGAATGTAATAATAATAAGACATAATTGAAATGTAAACACATAATAAATATTATACATTTAACAAATTTAGCATGCTTATGATAACAAATAAGATTTAAAAGTTTTAATCCTGATATCAATAAATATTTACCTAGGATTTATAGCACTGCTTTTGAAATTTATTTGTCGTTTCAACATTGTCTTTGATAGGCGGTTTAAATAGTTTTTGGTTTCCATGGTAGTTATCATAGTTGTTGGATTTTTTGTAGTTGTAGTTGGGTGATCATCCCTTTTGTCCTCGGATCCGGTTAGTTTCTTGATCCTGGCATTGGTATTTCTAACTTAAAGACAGGTTCTTGGTTTCTTGTTCTTGGTGGCCTGGTTTATATAATTTTCACTTAATTTAGTAGGGTGGGTTGAAACTCCAACAGAAGGTGAGTCAGGGTAATTTGTTATGGCATTTTGCTAAATGGCACACAGGAGAAGAGCAGAGTAAATGACCGAACACAATGTTCAGTTCTAGCCAATCATTCTTTTTAATCTGGCTTGAAATGAACTTAATTCAAACTTAACAATTCGAACTCAAAAAAACTATCTGAACAGAAGACAATAGAGAATGTTTGCCTTTTATATTACTCTGACTCCACCCTTACTTGAGTTTTAACCACTTTATCAATACATCCTATCTCTTAAAAAATTTAATTATACTTTACATTTCTTTATTTTCTGTTTTTTAATTTTAATTACAGAGATTAGAATTAGTTGAACTAATCAGTCTGGAATTTTAATCTCCAGAGCCTGATTACTTTTGTACAAACTATTGAATTAATCATAAGAAATTTTTTGATTATTTTAATTAAAAAAACTTTTTCTTGAAGAATATTTTTGACAGATCTTAATGCATAAAAGAAAGACAAGTTATAATTATTAATTTCTAACTTATCTCTAAATTTTCCCTTTCCTTTATTTTTTTAGCTATTGAATTATGATTATTTTAAATTTATATTTTTTTAATTAAAAAAATACTAGTGAATTATGTAACTCGTATATATACACACCTGCATAATGCATGTATATACATACTGTTACAAAATATATAAATGGAGAGAGGAAGAATATTAATGGAATGTATGAAATAGAATGTAAGATATGTAAGGATAAAAGAATTAGAAATAAGTATGTGGGTGAAATGAAAAATTCTATATATACTAAATTGGAACAGCATAAATATGATAAAAGGTCATCAATATATATGCATATTATGGAAATGGGTAATAATATTAAGAAAGAGAGTATACAAATGATTAGTTATGCAGATTAAAAAAGAGATAGGAAACTAAAGGAGGTAATATTAATTAAGAAAATTAAGCATAATCTTAATAGGGATAAGGGGGGATAAGAACACTGATAATATAAGAAAAGGGGAAGAAATTAGGGGTAGGGATAAAAATGGTTAAGGATAATATATGAAAGTAGTCATAAAAATAGATAATAGAAGAAGTTATAGGATAGGGAATATGAAAGGGAGGTTAAAGGGAAGTTAAATTACTAGTAGAAAATGGAGATTAGAGAGAAGTAGATGAAGAGAATAAGGTAAAATTTATGTGCAATAATTGAGATAATAAGGTAAAAATGTGTTAAATTGAAATAGATAAAATTAAAAGATAAGAAGAATAAAGAATGATATATTAATAGTGTTAAGGGTAATGAAATTGGGGTAGTAAAAAAAGGTAAGATTAGTGTAAGATGTATAAAATATATGTATAAAAGGTAATATGTATAAAATAAAATATTATGGATATTAGAATAATAGGAAATAAGAAAGAGTAATTAATACTTAGAAAAGTAATTGGGTTGTCATCTGATCCTTCATGTCAGCCACGGGATGGCGCTATTTCTAGCTAAATTTCTAGAAATATGCTGTTTCTGCAGCCACACCCAAGCCTTTAAGCATTCTTTCTAAAATAAATCCTAGAAAGATTGTTAATGCAGAGTTAAGTCTTCTTTCTACACTAAAAGGTAGACAGTTAATGTGGAGTTAAGTCTTCTTTCTATGATAAAATCTAGAAAGAGTGTTAACTCAGCTTAGCGGCTAACGGTGTGGCTTTTTCCGATGCTAAAAGCAGAGGAAAGTGCCGTAGTTGTTTGTGTCACACCCTATATCATAATGCTGTGTTATGTATTTTATGTAACAATATCATATGAGGGTGTGTTAATTTGATCGTGTCAAAATTATTTAAATTTTCATTGGGGCCTTTTTTTTAAAGACGAATTGATGTACTATTACCTTTTAACACTTTTAACAGTGTCATGATTGTTCCTCATAAAGCTGTAAGCCTCCTAAATTCTTGATTAGGGTGGGGTAGCATAAAATTTTTAATGATCACACTTTGAGTCACGTTTTAGCGAGAAATTTTCCGAGATCAAGAAAATGGCTAATTCCAACGCTGAAAACTTGAAAAGATGGGAATTGCCAGACACGGAAGCCGGCACTGGAATATTTCTACAGCAGAAAAAAAATTATCCTGCTGCTGAAAGAAAAGATTGGATTGTGCGGCAAATATATGCAGATTTGAGGTCCAAAAACATCTTTTGACTTTCATTTGTAAGACTCGTTGTTGCCGACGGAAATGTTCACTTCGTAAAGGGCAGCTTGTTTGAGGGATTCCAAATGGCCTTCATCAAATGTAAAAAAATAAAAGAAGTAACTTCAATTTTTATTTAAACATACATCCCTTCTTCATCCAATAATTGTTGCCATAGGCAATCAAATGTAAAATAAAAGAAGTAACTAAAATTGTTTTTTAAACATAGCCCAATAAAAACCCGCTTCTCCCAATAATTGTTGTCGTCGGCACAAATGGTCAAATAAAAGAAACATCAATTATTCTTTAATCCTATAGAAAAAAAACCCCTCCCACTAATTGTTGTCGGCAATCAAATGTAAACCAATAAAAATAAGACTGTAAATTATTATTTCAACATAACCCAAATTACTATTTGAACATATACCAAAAAAAAAACCCACTCTTGTCAATAAAAATTAAAAAAAACAACTATTATTGTCCCATTGTCAAACCAAATATTATTTGGGAAACCCAAATAATTTATAAACGAAAAAAAAAGGAAGTCAAATCGGTTGTCAATCAAATTGTAACCAATAAAAGTAACTTAAATTTTGATTTCAACATACACACAAACAAAAAAAAATGCAAACCCTTTCTCCCAATAACTGTCATCAGCAATCAAATGTAAAAAATAAAAGTAACGTACAATTATTCTTTAATCGTACAGAAAAACACCCCTCCCACTAATTGTTGTCGGCAATCAAATGTAAAGCACTAAAAGTAAGGTAAACCAATTTTTTTTTTAAACGTAACCCAAATTACTATTTGAACATACACCAAAAAAGACCCTCTTGTCAATAAAAATGAAAGAAACAAAAACTATTATTGTCCCATTGTCAAAAATATTAGGTTTTTGGGAAACCAAAACAATAATTTATAAACGAAAAAAAGTCAAATCGGTTGTCAATCAAATGTAACCAATAAAAGTAACTTCAATTTTTATTTAAACATACACACAAACAAAAAAAAACCCTTTCTCCCAATAATTGTTGTCGGCAATCAAATGTAAAATAAAAGGAATGTAAATTAGTATTTAATCATCACCCACCCCTCTCATTAATTATTGTCAGCAATCAAATGTATACCACCACTAAAAGTAACATAAACTATTCTTCAAATGGTTACACCCCTTCTTCCAATAATTGTTGTCTACAATCATACACACAAAAAACACCCTTCCCAATAATTAGTGTCAATCAAATGTAAACCAATAAAAGTAAGATCATACCTTATTATTAAAACATAACCCAAATTACTATTTGAACATACACCAAAAAACACCTTCTTGTCAATAAAAATTAAACAAACAACAACAACTATTATTGTCCCATTGTCACAATATTTATTTGTAGAACCAAAACCATAATTTATAAACGAAAGGAAGTCGAATCGGCTGTCAATCAAATGTAAAACAATAAAAGTAACTTAAATTTTTATTTAAACACACACACACACATGAAAAAAAAACACTTCTCCCAATAATTGTTGTCGGCAATCAAATGTAAACCTATAAAAGTAACAACATAAATTATTTAATCGTACAGAAAAACATCCCTTCCATGAATTGTTGTCGGCAATCAAATGTAAACCTATCAAAGTAACGTCTATTATTATTTAAAGATCCATCGAAAAAACCCGTTCTCTCTTGAATTTTGGCAATCCAATTTTACAAAAACAGTAAGACTATTTAAAAAAACACAAATTACTATTTGAACACACACCAAAAAAGACCCTCTTGTCAATAAAAATTAAAAAAAAAAGCTATTTTTTTTTATCCCATCATCAAAAATATTATTTGGGAAAAATAATTCAGAAACGAAAGAAAGTAAACTTTGTAAACAAAAAAAAAGTCAATATTAATAGAGAATTGCTAGCCCGGGAACGTTATATTAATGTGTTTTTGGTTAGAAATCATGCCATCCCATGGCTGACATAAAGAATCAGATGAGAAACAGTAATTGTATATAAGAGATATAATATGTATTGAAGAATTTTAAGAAGTTAATAGAAAATTAATAATTTTGAGAATTGATAAATTTATATAAAATATGAAATGCATTATGTAATGGTTATATTGTTACATGTATTTGAATTTTGTAAATTTGATGAAGACTGCGGGGTATAGTTGAAACTGTAATAATAATAAGTTTTTGCTGAAAAAAGTGTAAAAAGAATTCTATGAATTGCAAAATCAAGTTTGTTGGAAATTTTTATTCCCTTTTCAGTTAACCTTAATATTTGACAAGATACATGACATTTAAATGAAAATACATGCAATGAAGTCAAATGAATTTATAATGTGTAACATAATATATAATGAAAGGCATTTCTCTTAACTGTAGAATTGAAAAATAAGCATTTATTATTACATTGTTTGAAGGATGATATATCCAAAGGTTTTAATAGTTTAATCATTTTTACTGCATATAAATTGAAATAATAAATCAAAATGGTGCAAACATGTATATAATAAATAATCATTTAATTTCCACAATATATGATTAATAATTATTGAAATAAAGAGACTGAATTAGCATGCTTAACCAAATACATATCAAATTAAAAATGTTATAGAAATGTATTTCACTAACATTATACAGTAAAACTTTTTCTAGCATAGTTATGTAATTTCATACTCATTTAATAGGATAGATGTTACCACCTTATCAATACATTAAATTAAATACTTTGAGAAAATTTACAAAAATGATATATAAGCCAATAAACATCACATGATCATTTCCTCTTATGCTTGTATATAACTGTTGTTAAAACAGGCAAAACTCACTATATATATATATATATATTGCCACACACAGCAAGCTAGAGTAATCAATGGATGCCAGAAGACTTGTGCATAAAATCCCCATCTAGTGCCTACTCATCCAATATCCCCAGACTAGTTTCTGGCTTATGGCCTTCATCAGTGAGGAGCCTTGGATCTGAGAGCACTGCATCTAGATCTTAGGATTTAATGCAACCCTCCAGCAAACACCTTTTATCTCCATTTAACTACAAAACTATGAGCCAGAAACTAGTCTGGGGATATTGGATGAGTAGGTACTAGATGGGGATTTTATGCACAAGCCTTCTGGCATCCATTGATTACTCTAGCTTGCTGTGTATGGCAATATATATAGTGAGTTTTGCCTGTTTTAAAAATGATATATACAGCACATCCTAAAATATTTTTGTATCAGAAGCGTATCTAACTTGTTTTCTGATTCATAACAATCATCAAGACTTTGATAATCACTTAAGATGATTGAAAGAAATCTATTCAACAAAATCCTTAAAAGTTTCTGATAGAGATAATGTGCCATATTTGTCAATATTGTAGATTAAAATTTGCCAATAGTTTTAGGAATTAACTTAATATCACCGTATTTCCGTATTAATCAAATTTTTTAAATTATCATTACCTGGGTTTTGAAAGATAATCGAGTCATTTGCAGAATGTCTGCAATATGACTTTCATAAGTGTGCATTATTAAATTTAACTGAGTTTTATTTGTATATAAACAAACAAACAAAAAATATATAAAACACATTCCTAGATCAATAAAATAGTTTGCAGAATTTAAATAGATATTAGAAAAATTAAATAGAAATCCTCATACAGTATTTATATTTATTGTTCAAATGTAGCAATGCTAGATCAATTATCAGGGATAGTATAATTTTAAAATCATACTATAAGATATTTTAAAGAAAACAATTTGATATTGTTTTTCTATTTGAAATTAATGTATTTCTGAACATTTGGTATGCTAAAATAAATGTTTTAAATGACCTCTTCAGTAAAATAAATTGTACCATTTCTAAAACAAATTCTATGACTCAAAGATTTTCTAGGCAAAAGGCTATTTAGATCAAGCTATTTAACTAAAAAGCAATTTCACACGCGGACACGTGTATGGATATAAAAATTTTAATACATGAATTATTAAATTATTTACATTAAGTTACAAATAAGTGAAATATTGTAAAAAAGTTAAAACCGTTTACATTTCAACAATAATAATACTTAAAACAACTTACGGGCAGTTATACCTAAAAGAAAAATAACGAGAAACAATATTACTATGTATATGTATTTTAAAAAATGTTTAAAATTTATCATTGTATGAAGTTAGCTTAAATTTTATTAATTCTAATATCAAAGTGTACTTTTAGCTCGCGGTTAATATATGACCGACTTTTTTAATTGTTCAACTCGAGTTTAATTAAAAAAAAGAAAAAAGATTCACTCTCAAATTAATTAATCATATAAACATGTACTACGAACTCACATTTAAATTAATTGTTAATATTAGAATTTATTTATGGGGGGGTGGGGGGTGCGACTAATGTCTGCGAATAAAAATAAATTACAATTATTGTTATCGAATGTATTTATTCCTTATTTAATTTAAGTTGATATAAGTAAAGTTATTTATAATGAAATATTGTTTTGAAAATAATAAATATCAATAATAAATATGTTTGTGTGGAAATAAAAAAGAGAATGAATAATGATATGGAAATAATAACTTGAAAAAGAAGTAGCTCCGTTAGTGGATTCTATATGTTAAATTTTTTTTACTTCATAGATTTATTGACTACATTAATTTTTCAAGAGATCGTTAATACGATCATAAAAAAGATGCTCTTAAACTTGCATTATGATATTTGAATTCAGTTGTCTCATGATGTGAATTAATTATAGAAAAAATGAAATTATATATATTGTATCTTATACGACTTCAAACAACAAAATAACAGATAATTAAATCCTATTTGAAAAATAAGAATAAATATTTATAGGTGAATAGTATATATATACTGTGTACAGTTTTGAGGATGAGTAAAATGTCAAAGCAATAATAATACACATTATTATTTCATATGCTTATGAATTGCATTTTTACTACTTTTAATTTATTAACATTGTACAGTTTTATGGTTATATTTAAGAGCAAGCAAATCAAAATCGATATATTTTATTTGCCCTTATGGAAAAATGAGAATCGGAGTATTTGTACTTATTATTTTGGTTAATAATTGGAATGTCTGTGCGTATAAAAATTTATATGAAAATAAAGAGCATTAATTTTTGTAAATACGCATGGATTTCTTTACTTCTAAGACAGTATAATTGTAGAAAACTATTTTAGAAAATCTATAAAAATTCATCCCAATCAGATTTAATTTACATGGAATTTATAGGCAAATAAAGGCGTTTGCATACAAGTCCGAGAATAAATCCCCAGGCAGACAGACGAGTGTGGTAAGAGATCAGTAAAAAGTCATCAGTCTAAAATGGAATAGTGGGCAAGTGAGAAATATCGTTCGTGAACAAAATGATTATTACCAGCTGTAACGATCCGGATTTAGAGAGCTTAACGTAATCTGCACTACAGGGCGCCATCTAGGCATTTGAACCTAGAAAAATTTATAAAGTAGGCAGATACGTAAGTCAAAAAAAAAACTTTTTTTTTTATATATTTTGATTCCGGTCATTAGCCCATTGTCACTAGCTCAGGGAGTAGCCGAGATTTATATTTATAATAAATTCTTATCTAAGAATATATAAAAAAGAATAAAATAAGCCACTGCCAGTAATTAACACACAAACATTTATTTACGCATATATATAAAATTTAGCATTATTTTAGAATAACTTTCACTTTGGATTTTAACTTGATTTTAGAATTTAAATTTACATTTTAATTTTTATAATATTATAAGTTTACATTTTAATTTTTTATAAGTTCACACAGATGGATTTATAAAAGTTTGTTTTAAAATGTTTGAGTATAGATCGGTTACATAGATTTCACGGTTAAAAACATTTCAAAATAAACATAAACGATCAAAATACAAAGTCATTGATACCGTCAATTGCAGAGGGAAATTTATAAGTAACCCAATAGCATTCACCATAAGATGCTTGCATTGACACCAATAACTTAAAAGACATCCGAATAAATACATTTTAGATACTCACCGTAAGGTATCATTATTTATCGAATGTCTATATATTTTGATCCAATATGAAAACCCAAAACATAATTAACCGATAACGAATCCATGCAAGCGTCTATAAACAACTTAAATTTAATGCATTTTTATTTAGTGTCGAGTATGAATAGACTACATAGATTTGCATTTGAAGATAAAACATTCTATCCCCATTTAACCTTAGGCTAAAAGTTCGCAGTCAAACTGGTGTCAATCCATCTGATATATCGATGTATTCAATGTAATACGAATACGGCAACACAAAATAGGTTAAGATAAGACATTGACTCTCATCAGATAGGAATATTACATCTATCTAACGAGAAGAACAATAAAAAAAAACTCCATAGAAACGGACTGTGGTCATTTTGCCGACTTACGATCGCATTCCCTAGGCAAGAGGAAGTGTGCGGTGTATACAAGCGATTCTGCCCGTAGCGAATCTTGCATTACATCTACTAACTACATCAATATATCCAATCCATTGACCCAATTCAACAACGACATGAATAACCTAAGATTACCCTCCCCTAATATAACTTTACAAATCTATACAGCCATTCACGCCCGACTTAAGTTTATCATTGATATATTTTAATTTATCGGAAAACAGAAATCATAATAAAACTTAAAGAACAAAAAAAAATATAAATGGAAATGATTTTACAAAAGAAATACATCAAATAACATTTTAACTACTTTAGTCAGATAGGAAATTCTTATATTTATAAATATTGAAAAGTTTAGTATTTAGAGTTCTTTTGTTTAGAAATGTTCATAAATTATATATTTCTTACTGTTTTGAAAAATGACCGTTTTCTCTGATTTCTTGTAATGGAAGGTATTAATCCCATCAAGTCATAAGGAGATCGGTGTGCAGTTAATCACTGGTCCTTTATGGTTGATGGTATTCTTCCGGGCCTTGATGTCCTGTGGCCCAAAATATCGGAAAACGATGTTTCATTTTTTTTAACAACTGAAGGAATTGAAAGTGCGTCTTTCAATCCCTTCTCCTTCAACTCCGCACTAACACCTATAGTCACATCGTAATAACTCTTTTTATTTCCAACCTTTCCTTTTATATTAATTTTGTGGATTAACTCAACATTACATCATCGATGTGATGGTCCTTTCGCTGAGGTCCGATTCCATTGTTTTTCTCTCCTATCTGACTGTTGCTTATACATTTAAATGCCCAAGGCTAGTTTACATTTAACTAATTAAAACAATCATTTCCATTTTCTGATTACTTAATGTGTTTTCCAAAATTAAAGATATATTTTTATCTCTAAATCTTTTTAAGTTTTTGCTTTTAAAATATTTTTTCTATTTTTAATAAAGTTTTATTTTAATAATTTTTTTCATCTGTGCGATTTTATATATATACGAGTTTAAGATAGATTTTTTTAATTTTCAATTTTTAATTCTTAAAAAAGAAGTTTTTATTTGCGAACTTTTATTCTTTTCATGTTTACTAATAAAAAAACAATGTAACGTATGTATGTGCCTGTTACACAGCAAAGGGCAATTAATAGAAAATTAATCAAACAAAGAGATGTTAGTAGAAGATGATTAAAATAAACATATAATATATTCAGGACCAAAATAGTCAGTTGGCAGCTGAATAATTATATTTGTTACGTAATGAAAAACAATAAATGTTTAAGTAAAATGTCAAGTATTTATTTATTCTGCATAATAATAATAAATTGTATTAGTAAGATATTAGTAGTTCAACTCGCTAGTAGTTGAGTATAAGATCAGTTAGATCTCTTTAAAATTCATTATCTCCTTAGAGATTAATATATATAAATTTCTTTAATTCTGTAGTTTATAGCATTACAGTTCTATGACTTTATTTTTGTAAGCACTTGGTGTTCATACACATTATATCAAAGTAATTCAAATAGATTCTTGACTAGAGCTCTTCTTTATTAAAGTTCAGAAAAACTTCACATTACTAATTTAACTTTCCACTAGTTTACTTTTGTTCTTCTTCATTTTTCACCACTAGACACACTAGCTGACGCTTCGTAATTCTTCTGCAGAGTTTTATCAGTTTGGCTAATTTGCATAAAGTAACTTTTCTTAACACCTCATTGTTTTTTTTCTTTTGGGGTTTTGCCTGAATTCTCAGTCTCAAGGGTAGAGGCAATGGCCATGAAGGGTTTGTTGGTCGGTGGGATTGGTCTGTGATCATTGCCACACTCAGATTTAGGGATGATCTGGCAATGTTCTCATGGCCCTCTCTGATTCAGTTGTTGTTCCAGACATGCTGAACCAATGTCACACCCAGATAAATTATAACCCACTTACATCAGGGACCAAAGCAGTTTAACCTTGTCCAAGGAGTGGGTTTGGGTTCTCACTAAACTGAGTTCTGGCTGATGGGTCATGGATGGGGTCTGGGGGGAGCTGCTTGGAGACTTGCCAGATGGCTTGAGAGTTGATTGTCCCACATGGACTTTGCCTCGAATGGACATAGCATCCCTTTGATTGACTGACATTTGATCTGTGATAATTCATGTCCTTTTTTACTTTTTTTGGTGTTTTTTCTTGAGGTTTGTACTCGGAATGTTTTTTTTTCTTAGATACCTGTAATACCTAATCTATTGTATAAGGTGGTTGAATTGCTTTGAGCCACCACCCAGTTATAGAATATCAATATATCATTGTAGCTTCTATGGTCCACTGCTGCAGGTGACAGAATGTGGTCCCTGCACAGGTGGATCATACTTTAGTGACTTAATAAAGTTGCTTTGAAACATAAATTAGCCTGTAGTTATTTTCAGTAAGTTTTATATCCTTTCTGGATAATTAATTAGCTGTTTCTTTTCTGGAGGATTTTAACATTATTATTATTAATAGTTTGCAAACACAACTTTATTTATCCTTTAGTAGTAGTAGTAGTAGTAGTAGTAGTAGTAGTAGTAGTAGTAGTAGTAGTAGTAGTAGTAGTAGTAGTAGTAGTAGTAGTAGTAGTAGTAGTAGTAGTAGTAGTAGTAGTAGTAGTAGTGATAGTAGTAGTAGTAATAGTAGTAGTAGTAGTAATAACAATAACAATAATATATATATAAGTATATGTGATGTGTGTGTACACAGCATTCCTCCCTCTATTCTAGAAAACCCAGAATTTATAAACAGATAATTTATTTGGTTCTTGCTTTATTTACAATGTACTCAGTTCTGTTTATTACATAATCTAGTAGCTTAATCAGTCTCTTCCTTTCTAGGACCAGCCTTGTTGAGATTAATTTTTCTTCCTCAGGCTCTGTAGTATTTTCTCCTCCCTCAGTATTGATTTCAGTAGCTTTTTCTTGAATAGGGAATCTAACTGGAGTTTTTATTTCAGTTTCATCAGAAATATCTGTCTGCTTTTCTTTCTCTGAGGAATAATCACTACATCTCCTAATGGTTCTGTTTTTCATTCCTTGATATTGTTAACATGATGTTTAAATACTCTGCTGCCTTCTAACTTTATCTTGGTTATTTGTTTAAACATAAATTTTAATATGTCTATGTCTTTTAATTCAAGCACACGTTTTGAGACTTTTTGTTTGCCTCTCTTCTTGCTTTAGTATTTAATAGCAAATCAACTTTAGACATTTGGCGATTTTTTATTGCAGACCTTTAACAAATAGCCTGCCAAACCACAGCTATAATAACACTTGTACATTTTAAAATAAATTTTTTTTTAAAGTGGCCTTTCTTTCATCAGCTAAGGCAACTTATATTTATAGTAGTAGTTTTATCATGTTCAATACATATTCTGAAAAGCTTAAACCAGCTTCTTCCTAATATTGGGGTAATATTTAATTTCACTACATATAATGGCAATTGTTTTGTATGTCTATTTACTTGTACAGGCAATGTAATCATCCCTTTAATTGTTATGTGGTTGTCGTTTATGTCTGAAGCAATCACTATACATTTTTTCAATTTGCCATTAATGTTTGCCTATTTACGAATAAAATTCTAGTCTTTCCATGATATTAATGATATGCCTGCCTCACTATTTATCTCCATTTGTATATTCTGATTGAAGATTTTAACATTTAATTTTGCCATATCATCAGTTTTTTTTATTTTATTAAAAAAATGTCAACTTTTTAAACACTCCCCCTCAATTTACTCTTGAGCTAAAAATCTTGCCTTGTCATTCATCACTTACATAACTTTGATAAATGACCTTTATGTCCACTATAAAAACAACTTTTAGTTTAAATTTGCAATTAGGATTTAAATGTCTTGTTTTTCCCAACAATAATAGTAGGGGAGTTCTTTGTTAACTTTTTGTTTATCTCTCTTGGTTTACCACTTTTATCCCATGTTTCTGAAGAATTGCACTCTGTTGCATTTTTTGAAAGTTTACTTATGGTCTACCATAGTTTCATAAGCTAATGACCGTTCAATAGCAGTCTTGTATGATAATTCCTTTTCGCTTAATATTTCTCTTAAACTTTATATCTCTTATTTCCCATAGTAAGTAATGTAGCAGTATTTCATTGATAAAATTCTTGAATTCACAATTCTTTACTAATATTTGTAGGACCAAGTCAAATTAATGTATGTTTTCACTTTGCTATTGTATTCTCCCTCAAAAACAAAAATGTGTTGTAAATTTTGATATTATGGGTTTAAAATACAAATTTAGTCTCATCAGTAACTCTTCATAGGGTATTTCTTTGGGTGGCTTGGGATCACATAAATAATTTGCCAAATTCAAGACATCTTTACTGGACATGCATAATAGTATTGCTACTTTTAATTTATCATCTTTTATCTCATTCATAAGCATGTATTTTTTTAATATGATTCATATATATTTGCCTTTGACTCAGATTTTGCATATCAAACATTGTCATGTTGTTCTGCATTTTCAGTTCACTGCAGCACCAAGTCTAATATCTCCTACTAATCCTTTAAGTTTCACAGGTTGAATTGTTGATCTGTGCCAAGTAGTATATCAGATCTTATAAGTAAGACTGTCAGACTGTGCCAGATAATATATTCAGGGCCAAGCAGTCAGTTGAATAATTATATTTGTTAAATAATAAAAACAACATGAGTTTATTTACTCTGAATAATAATAATAAATTGTATTAATAAAATATTAGTAGTTAAACTTGCTAGTTTGCTAATTGAGTATAAGATCACTTAGATCTCTTTAAAAATTCATTATCTCTTTAGATATTAACATATAAACTCACTTTAATTCTGTAATTTATAACTTTACAGTTCTGTAACTTTATTTCTGTAAGCACCTTGCGCTCACACAAATTATATCAGATAGTCCAAATAGTCTTGATTAGAGCTCTTCTTTATTAATGTTCAGAACAATTTTACATTACTAGGTTAATCTATATGTTGTGCTCTAAATGCACATCAGTGAAGTTATTTTCAATACTTTCTAACTTAACTTTCCACAAGTTTACTTTTGTTTTTCCTGTTTTACCACTAATGGACAACACTGCTTAATTCTTGGGCAGATTTTTTTTTTATCAGTTCGGTTAATTTGCATAAAGTAACTTTTCCTAACATGTAAATTAGCCTGTAGTTATTTTCAGTAAGTTTTATTTCCTTTCTGCATACTTAATTAGCTATTTCTTTTCTGAAGTATTTTAACATATTATTGTTAAGTTTGCACATACAACTTTATTTAGCCTTTAATAAATAAAATATATACATATATGTAGATGTGTGTACTCAGTAACATTTCAATTGCATATGCTGATGCAAGCATTTATATTGCAAACTTTTAATTGTTTATTTGTATACAGAAATGTATCTTTAATTGACATTTAATTTGCTAAAAATGTTGCATCAAAAGACTATTTCTATTTGTTAGAATATACTTGTTTGTGTTTCAAGAGACATTTCATTTGAAGGCACAAATGTATAAATTGGATTACTCCTTTCACCAGAGAATAATTTATAGCTTATTTATATTTATGGATTATTACATTATTATGTCATTTTTATATTATTATTTTTGTTAAATAAATCACTGCTTGACTGGTCTTAGGAAGCCTCAGGTCATAGGAGATGGTGCAGTCGATGGGAATATAAGTTGAAATACATAATGGTAAATGGTGGTATTAAACACTATGTTCAAATTTGATATAAACAATGTAAGATTCATGAAAAAAATACATGGAACATGCAGAGTATTATATGTTCATTAATCAAGTAGTAGACAGGTCTATAAGAGTGTCAATGCTTTTCTATTTTGCAGGCCAAGATGGCATACAGCTATTGAATTGGTTAACATCCCAAATGACTCCATATAAAGAGGTTATAGAAATATTAAAGGACATTTTACTCTGGGAATATCTAAATGGGTAATGCAGTTGAGATTGCAAAATAAGAAGCAGTTACTGTATAAAAAATGTGGACTACAATTTAAAGTTTTAAGAAAGTTGGCTAAACAATGCAAGTTTCATCCTGAAATAAATGACTCATTATTAGAACAATACCTATATGGCATGGTGGATGAGAATTTTAGGAAAGTATTGCTGAGTGATCCTGATCTAAGTTATAAATGGCTATGGAAAAATGTGTCTCACAAAAAGCTATACAAAATAACGTGTCCAAGTATATAGAGCCATAACAATTGGAGAAACTTTTCCTTATAAAACAAAAAGTAAGAAAAATTATTCCAGCCCCCATTAATATTAGGAAAGATGAAAAATAAACAGGTTATTTAAGCAGCTGTGTTGTTTTAAAGAACACAAAGCTAATAATCAAAAAATGGACTACAAATTAGAGGAAGATAAGAATGTTAATGTAAAGATGCTGAATGATGAAAAAATGTACCATGTTATTGGATTTAGATATTTTCTGACAAACAATAACAATGAAAGTGGACAGTGGAGCTGGTTTGTCACTGATATCTAATAAATTGGATTAAAATTAGCAAAAAATATAAAAAGAGGATAATACTTCAAAATACAAATATGATGGCCATAGATATCGACAGCAATAAAATAGATACTTGCAGAAAAATGGTAATCCTTACAAAATTAAATTCTATAGACAAATGGCTGACTCTTTGCATGGTGAATACAGATTTTAGTTAATTTCTAAGTAGAAATTGGTTCCAATCCCTGAATATTCATCTAAATATGAATAAAAACTTACTAAATTCCAAAACTTTAAACAGTGCAGTTATAGCCAATTGGATATGGAAAAAGTCTATGACCCTTTGGACTCATTTAACAAAATTATTACCACCTATTTATAAAAAAGATAGAGATCCAAATTGGGACAAATTCCACATAGGAAAAAGTATATGGATATGTAACCTGCAAAAACATAAATGGATACCTGGTGTAATACCTGAAGTGTTATTAAAGTGAGTAAGAATAGTAAAATTATAAAATGGGAAGGAAATAAAAAGACATATTAGCCACCATCAACATTGTTACATGGACACTTTGCCAGACATTTATCAAAATAAAGTGTTAGAGGAAGAAGTAGAAAAAAAGATACTTTACTGGAGAATTTAATTAATGATTTGGACCAAAATAAATTAATTAATGACAAAGAAATGTTTCTACAGGAGGAAAAAATGCAAAACTACTTGAATACAAGAATACATCATTATTCCCTAAACTCTATGTAAACAAAATTAAGTCCATATTTTTAAAGTAGAAGAAAGAATGGAATGTCTGTGTCTATAAAAACGTATATGTATATAAGATCACTTATTTTTATAGATACACATGGATTTCTTCACTTTTAAAACATTATCTTTTATAGAAAACTACTCTAAAAAATCTATATAAAAAAAGATCACCTAATTAAAGATTTAATTGAAGTAGAATTTGTATGAAAATAAAAGCATTTGCATACTAGTCAGAGATTATATACAACCTCTCTTCCACCCCAAGAAGAGAAGAATTGTAAGAGATCACTAAAGAGTAGTTAGTCTAAAATTGAATAACAGCAAGTGAAAAATATTTGTTCATGACTAGAAATGATTATTATCAGCCAAGGGTAATTAATAGAAGATTAACCAAACTGCAAGACAGTCTTTTGCAGCAGCGAAGATTAAAATAAATGTATAAATTTTTTGTGCTGTTCCAAGCACTTATATTACGAACTTTTAATAGTTTATTTGGATACAAGTTAGTCATGTCAAAAGACTATTTGTGTTTGTTAAAATATGCTCATTTGTATTTCAAGAGACATTTGATTTGAAGGCACAAATGTATACTTGGATTACTCCTGATGTGAAAAAAAAAACTATTTCAACCAAGAATAATTTAAACTTATTCATATTTATGAATTATTATATTCTTATGTTGTTTTCACCTAGTTATTATTGTTAAATAAATATTGTTATAATTAAAGATAGAAAAGGTCAATATTGTAGGCTATATGTAATATATAAATAAGTAAATAATTATGGTAAGGCAAAATAAGCATAAAATAAATTTATTAATCTGTTAAACCAGGCTTTCGATATAAATATCTTTGTCAAAGCATGACTGAAAGAAAGTTAGCAAATGTATCAGCATTTCCACCAGCATATAAAAATAATTACACTGTGCATAAATTTTAATGAATTTGCATGTTTTCATATGTGACAATTGTAAGCACAAAGTAACAAAGCTCCTTCTATGTTGTCAGGTTCAATAACTAATGTTTTTTAAGTGGAATGTATTGGCTCTAAGGTTTACTTTTTATATATATACATATATTATAACGGTCGGAATGAATGGTCAATAGTCTTACCATATCTTCCAAACAGGGCGCCACCAGGCCATTTGAACCTGGAAAATTTAAATAGTAGGCAGATACATGCTGTTAAGATCTAACTTTTACATATGTATTTTATTTCGACCGTCAGCCCATGCCACTAGCTCAGGGAACAGTAGAGATTTATAATATATAATTTTATTTAAAATATATCTTCAATATTAAAAAATTAAAAGCCACTGCCAGTAATAACACATAAAAAACATTTATTAATGCATATATAAATAAAATTGAGGAACAAAATTTATTATTTTAGGTTGGTTATTAATTTTTAAATTTAAATTTTTATTTTAAACAATCAGCACAGATGAATTTGATAATATTTTTAAGAACGTAGAGTATGAATAAACTACTATAATGTTTTCTATCTTTCTAGACCTCTATATCAGTGGTGCCCAACCTTTAACTTGACGCGAGCCAGTTGAGAATTTAAAAAAATTTGGGGAGCCACAATTATATATTACATTTATAAACATGGTACTTGGGTACTAAACCTGCAATGTAGGGAGATAGGTGAGGGGGGGGACGGCCTATTCACATTGGTATCAATCCGCCGTTTCTAATGTGGCCAAAATAACATGTACACGGATCTTTCTCGATGAAAACATCAATATATACAGCAAAATATATATGTGTACACGAATCTATCTCGATAAAAACAACTATTTACAGCACTAAACATCAATATATATATATATACAGCAAAATATATATGTGTACATGGATAAAAACAACTGTTTACAGCACTAAACATCGATATATACAGCAAAATATATACGTGTACATGGATCTATCTCGATAAAAACTATTTCCAGCACTAAACACAATATATATACAGCACCAAACCAAACGTCTACAAGGATCTTTCTCGATAAAAACAACAATATATACAAGAGCACTAAACACAATATATATATAGCACCAAACCAAACGTGTACAGCAAAAAAAAAAATGGTGTAATATGTTAAAAAGAAAAAAAAATGTAAATACATTTTATTTATTAAAAATTTGGTAACATACATATAAATTACAATTACAGGAAAAATATATTTTATTTAATGTGAAACCTGACACTGCATATCGTTATTGTTTGTATTGTAAAAATGTTTACTTTTTTGAAGAGTGCAATTCGAGCCACATTAAACAGTTATGCGAGCCACATGTGACTCGTGAGCTACGGGTTGGGCATCCCTGCTCTATATGCATTATAAAATGCGCAAGTTGATCAAGTTATGTCAAAAAGAAGAAAGTTGTATTTCTATTTCTAAAAACATAACTATATTTCCTGATCAACTCGGCCTAGAATTGTTAAGAATTGTGCTATTGACAAAATCAGCTTTAAATTTATTTGATCTGGGCGCCAGGATTCACAAGAATCCGCTAAAATCTGTCACCATCATGTCTCACAAGTTGTAAATAAAAAAGAAAAGGTTTTTATTCTTATTTTTTTTAAGAATCGGTAATTCTACCATAAACTAGAATTATCCTTTAAATATTATTATTTCTGGAACTGATAACATATTGGCAAAGGTAAATTACATTTTTAAATCTTTAATAAACACTAACAAATATTATAGAATAACGTACAAATGAAAAATGCTTTTAGAAATATTTTTATTCTAACAGATTAAAAATCTGTTTAAGTTAAAATGCAAATTACTAATTAAGTAAATTGGAGAGAACACACACTAATTTAAACATGAAGCAATTAATAAAATAAAGTAATTAAAACAATTAATTAAAGTTCTTGGGTACACAAGCCTCTTGATTAAATAAATGAAAATCTATATTGGGATCCTATTATACGTATATTTTTAAGATGGTTTGTTGACAATTTAGTCACAATCGGGAATAATAGAGTCATAGCTTACTGGTAAATTTAGTGAGAAAGTAGTAGATAACTATGCATAGTTTTTTGGGTTAGAATGAGCTCGGCCATTGGTTATTATTTGATCTTGTGGTCCATTCTCCTAGTCGGTCATGAAGGCTTTTCTGGTGTACATCTTCAGGCACGATGTCGCAGAAGCTCCGATTCACTCTGACATGCCGAATTATTTCAGTGTAGAGCGATCCTGGATATGTTCTTTACCCAGGACTAACTATAGAGAAAACAAATGAAACAAGACGTTCTTCAAACTGGTCTCTGCCTTTTGCGCATGCTATTATCATGGCGTTTTTGCTTCATAATCTTGTACAGTCTTTACTCATTTTTCAATTACAAAGTTCTCATTTTTTAGCAAATCTTTCGGCCATCTTTAATTAGCTAAAATATTTTTCTTTTAGTTTACCTTTTTACTTTTGGAATTCTTTTGTTCTCTCCAATTCTACTTTTAGTTCTAATTACATAAAAAAATACAAAAGGCAATTTTAACTTACGTTTTTTTTTTTTTAAAAATAAATTATACTAAAAAAAAAAAATCTAAATTTACTTTTATTTTTTTAGCTTTTACCAAATGCCAATATAATTGTACTGTATATAAATAAATGGTACACTACATAGATTGCATTTGAAAAGAAAATATTCTATTCCTTATTTAACCTTAGGCCAAAAGTTCGCAGTCAAACCAACGTCAATCCACCTGATATATCGATGTATTCAATGCAGCATGAATACGATAGCACAAATAGCATACTGTCAGGAATAACAGCATGGTTATAGAAGACATTGACTCTCACCCAATACAGGAATACTACATCTGTCTGGCGAGAAGAACAATAAAAAAAAACTCCATAGGAAGGAACTGTGTTTTCCGTCTTACTATCCCAATCCATAGGCAAAGGGGTGATCCAGGGAGCAGGGAATACCATCTGTCTCTGATGGCCAATAAGAAAGGCTTATTTCGCCCGAGTGCGGTGTATAAGGTGATCCTGCACATAGCGGACCTCATTCTACATTTACTAATTACACCAATATATCCAATCCATTGACCCAATTTAACTACGAAACAAATAACCTAAGATTTCCCTCCCTTAATTAAACTAATATAACTTTACAAATCTATGCAGGCATTCACGCCCGACTTAAATTTAGCATTTATTAAGTTTAGTTTAATGAAAACACAAAAATCATAATAAAACTTAAAGGAACAAAAAAATAAATGGAAATGATTTTTAGCAAACTCAAATGTATAAAAATTAAACATTAATAATTGATTTGAAAAGTCAGATTAAAGTTCATTTAAAAAAAAATTAGATTTAGCTTGTCAAATCTTGAAAGTTCTTAATTACTTTTTAAAAAAATGTTTCCATTTATATCTTACAATAGAAGAGCTCCCAGCTCCTGCTGCCAATTCTCACGAAGACTTTCATGGAAGCCCGGTCTGTTGTTCATACCGTAGTTCTCAATCCAGAGGCTGCCTTAGCTGGTTCAATCGTGGTACTATTTAATTGCAGTACCCATATTATTCAGGGTCTGCAACAGTACCATTCATAATTCAACAATCATTTCATTTTTAAATAAGTGAGAGAGGGTGACAAGTGCATCTTATCATGCCTCTCAAAAAAAAAATCAAGCTGGAACTGTTCTTAATTTGGATATTTTTCTTTTTATAGTAATCCTCCGAATTCATTGAACATAGTTTCTTGTTCCAATCATTTTCATTACGGTCTGAGAATTGGTTTGCTGCTTCTATTGGACATCTAATTTTTTTTTGTTCTCTTATCTATATCTTTCATCTGACTTTTTTATATAAGAGCCCCAAGGGCTAGTTTGCTTTTCATTTAATTTATAAAACAATCATTTCCATTTACTGAGATTGCATAGGAATCTTTTAACAAAAATATTTTATCTTTAGATCTTGTGCTTTTTTTTTTATAAAAAAGTACATTCAAATTCTTTTTTATTTTTATTTTAAAAAGAAAATAATACTTTTAAAGTTTTCATTCCATCTGTGCAATATATTATATACGTTAAATAACTTTTAATTTTCAGTTTTTAAGTTAAGTTTTTTTTCTTTTTAATAATCAATTTTTATTTATAATCTTTTTATTTTAATTTAAAATAATGTAATGGCATATTATATACCGTTACAATATATATATATATATATAAGTAAATTGTTTATTTATACCGTTACAATATATATATATATATATAAGTAAATTGTTTATTTATATCATTACCTGACTGGTCTCAGGGACTCTCAGGGTATAGCAATAATTATATTAAAATCTATAATTTTGATTGTAAAAACTCAAATTTAAGAAAAATTACCAAAAACTTAAATCGAAAACTTGAGATATGCAATTTAATATGAAAAAGTATAAGAAAAATCAAATTTATATTTAATAGAACTAAGATAGCCTATTTCAACAAAACTCTTAAAAATCTTCACAGACACATTCAGAATAGGTTTTAGATCACTTCCCTCTCTCAACAATCTTCTAAATAACACCAAAGATAAAATTCCTTTCAAACTCACTCTCCAAATCATATATAACTTCTCATGCCCTACCCCTACCTGCAGTGCAATGTACTATAAAGAATGTCATGCTAATAGATTGATGAGAATTGCCCAGTCCACCTATTTATGTAAAAAAGCAAAACTAAGTCACAAACAACACAAGTCTATTTTTGTTGAACATGAGATCCCTCTAATGTTAAAACAGTATGCAACAGAGAGAAATGATAGAAAATAAAATTTAAAGAGTCATGGGTGCAAGTGAACCACATTCAATTAACAGAAAAGATTTTTACATCCCACTAGCAAAGAAATAGAACATATAATTTGCATACTGGGACAAATGTACATATTTCTCCACCACCATATATTTGGACTCTCAACTGTGAGTTTTTATCCTGCACTATGATTCTGATGAGAATCTGCTGAAAACTAGCTTAGATTAAATGCTTAACATGTAAATTATATATACTTTTAATGCAAATCTGTTTATTATTTTAATGATTTTAATATCAGAACAATGCAAACTTTGAATTTTTTTGTTTTATGTGCATAGTTTAAAATTTGTGAAAGACTTGTGAATGGTAGCACTATTAGAAAGTAAAATTTTCAAAATAAAAAATAAATGAAATCAAAATAATGCTTCACATGATATTATTATTTTATTTTGCTTGTTTACAATTATCCTTTACCATTATTTGCAATAATTTATTTATCATTATTTAGAATTATTGTTTACAATTATTGCTTGTTTACAATTATTGGGCACCAAAAATCCCAATAGAATATTCCTTTGTAACCCTCACTACATGAATAATTAAGAATATAAGCATAAAAAGAAATGTTAAATTAAAGATATTATTTCTTATAACCAACTAAGCTAGCATGAAACAATAAATATAAAGAAGGTTACAAAGTTTCTATGAAGATAATAACTTCTAATTAGACTAGCCTTAAAATCCACAAACAAAATATGAAATAAATTTAATATTTGTCAAACCAATAAATAATTAATAATCAGGTCTATGGAATGAATATGAAATGAAAATTATGAATTAAATACTAAATAAATTAGGATGTAGATGACTAAATAAATGATGAAAATAAATAATAATTAAATAATAAAATGAAACAAGCCTAAGAGTGAAGAGAAAAGAAGATGTGTTAGAATAATGAATGATTAAGATAATGACAGAATAAGAACTAATGAATGATTAAGATAATAATAGAATAAAAGCCAGTGAAGGGTGAATCAATTATGATAATGAATTGAGATCAAATGAGAATGAAGAAATAAAAGATCAAGATGAAATAGAACAATGTTGATGATGAAGAATGAGATCTTGAACTATAAACTAACATTGTATTAAGTGATAATAAGATAAACTAAAATAAAATAGGGATTCCAAGCCTGACAAAACCAGAAATTTACACATTAAAGTTAGCTGATTTTAATAAAACTGTGAAAATAACATAACTCAAATCCATGTACAATAAATAATGTAGATATAAAATTTACCATAAATTTAAAATTACACTGCAAATTAGTAACCTATTCTTCTCAGGGTTCAAATAACTTAAATACTATTATTTTACAAGATATTCTTGGGTCAGTGAGAGGGATTTTGCCACTTCCAAATATAGCCAACAAAACAGCTCATAATACAAAATAGAATTAACAAATACTATTTGGCAATTACAGAAAAACTTGATAAACTCTATGAATATTATAAAACTTTATTTAAGCTTCAAGAAATATGAATAAACTTTTAATAACTAAACACAATAACTTACCAACTTTCTTTTATTAATGATTCAAGTAAACAGGTTAAATCAAACTTAAGTGTTTTGTTTTTGTGATATACTATTTGAAATAATATATGCATTTCAGGTAAACAATATTTTGATCACTAAGTGATGATGCCTTAAATGTACTTTTAAAATGTAAGGGCTTAACAACATTATTATGATATACCAATGTCTAGTCAAATACACTATATTGATTGATAATGAATTTAAAATAATAAGATAATGGGTCGATAGCAACAACAATAATAATGTGTACGATGATTAGCAATAAGACCACAGACAACTAAATAAACTTTTAAAACAACAAGATTTATTTACACTATTTACAAATTTTCTTTAAACATCAGAAATAATTGAATATCTTTCAGAAACATTATATGAAACAAGACAGAGACATTATATAAAACAAGGTACATTCCATTAAATACATGCATATCATTATCCATTGTGTTTCTTTTATTTGATATTCTAGCACAGGGATGTTAGTTATCAAATAAAAGTGTATTCAAATATTTAGCATAAATGAAAACTTTAAATTTAAAACTTAATGTTATAAAGTAGCATGTTACTCTATAGCTATTTTATTTATATCGGAATATGATATAAGGGCAATTATTATATGCAGCACAAATAATAATAATTATTATTTGATATGAAAAAATTTATTATATTAATGTGGGGACAGACATCAGAAGTCAAATGTATACATGACACCAAAACCTTGCTTATGTCCACAACATAATCATTCCAATTATTAATCTGCCTTACCGATCCATCGGCAAATCACTGCTTGATGAAAATACAAATTTTATAATTACTAGTGAAGTTTTGGTTGATTTGCTTGTAAACTGATGAAAGTACTTCAGCATCATACATACACTATTCACAATTAGGCAAACACTATAGATAAACAAGTGTCCCTGAATCTAACATTATTCTATCATTGCCATATAATTTTAAAATACCCAGAACTTCACCATACCTGGTGAAAATAACTTTATAACATCATGAGGGATCCAACAATACAGAGAAGCTCTACAAAACAACATCATATAGTTGTACAATAATATGGCTGATTCCAATACCATTTTCCTATGTACCAAATGTGTGGACATTGTCTCATCACAGGGAAATAGAAAACATGACAAGAATATAATCCTCTCTAGTGATTAACTGTGCTAACTAAGTATTAACTATTTATCAGCCTCGACAATATAATCCTTTCATAAAATAAGCAATGGGAGAGTGCTCCATCTATCCATGCTCAATATCAATGATACAATATTTGATGCCATTATATGTTGCACAGATGAAAACTATCACTTATCAAATACAATAGCAAGATAAAATAATTCTAACAATAAAAGTTAAAATATAAATATCCATTTTATAATGCATAAACTAATAGTGTATTAAACAAACCAACATTGTAAGTCAAATGACCATTAATTATTTAAAAAATAATAATGTTTTTGCTATAACAAGAAACACACATGTAGACAATAAAGAATTGCATATATTCTATAACTAAAGTGGACATGCTAATTCATAGGCAAAATTTAATAAATGTAAAATGCTTTTGTAAAATTCTCCATGTCATAAAATGATTGAGTCATTATACCATACTTCCAACAAGTTATTCTGTCTGTTTACCCATCAATAGAATATCAAAAACTATTTTCATTAATGTAAGAGATGATTCTTTTTTATCTAGATAAACTATATTTAATATTAGATTTTAAACCAACCAGTAAAATAACACAAAAATATATATAATAAATGTATATACCTTTACATTAATCTGTCTTCAATGCAATTATATATATATTCATGCTACAATATTAATATATATATATATATACCTTAATAATATAATAAAACCAATATACCATAATAATAAACATGAATAATAAAAAACATTTTATCACAATTACTGAATCTCCTAGTTCATAGTTTGTTCCTTTATCATGAGCTGAATGACAAGGGAAAATGTCATGGGCAAAACATTTTATGAGTAATGCATCCATATATTCTTTTTTTAATTAATATTTGATCCTGATACTGAAAACATAGTAAGACACTCAAAATTTTGTAGCAATAGAATAATAATATTTTGTAGCAATAGAATAATAATACCACTGCAGCAAGAGAAAACTTTCTCTAAATTATTTTGTTGATTTTTTTTTTCATCCATGGTAATTTAATAAAACAATTCTAGTATTTTGAATCATTTCAAAATGTTCTTCTTTACATTTAAAATTATTATCAATTCCAATGTTCCAACAGTTATTAAAAAGTAGATATTTGTTCATTTATGTTCTACATTAATAGTATTAAGTATTTTCTTTCATAATGACTATTGTTTTCTTTTATGAGGACTTCCATAAAATATATTTGATAACTATGAGTTAAACATTTTCTTTTTGCATTTATCAGTACTGTAAATATATTCCAATTTTCATTCTAATGATGACTAAAGTTGGCGCTCAAAAAGTTTATTAGGCAATATTTTTTTCCCTTAAAATATATATATAAAGTAAGTTCCTCATTTTATAAATTGATTAAACATTATACCATTTGAAGTGACTTTTACTTTGTTTGATTTAAATCTTAAACGTTTTATTCAAATTATTTTTTAATCAGATTTTTATTAATATTATATAATTCACAAGAAAAACATATATTTCTTCTTTATTCATAAAAAGCGCTCAGAACATTTTTTTTTCTTTTTCTTGCCACTCTAAATAAATCACACATAACTTTTAAATATATAAACTGACTTATGGTGCAATAAAAATTCATGCTTACAATTTCTTGTTTAGTCCTGAGTTTGAAATCACATTTTGTCAGACAATTAGTTACCAATATGGCTCTCATTTTTTTCCTTCCAGTATGAACTCCAGCAATTTTCAATCAATGAAAAAGTAGATGAATGTATACAAGGAGTTAAAATGTCTTATTCCATGGTTTTAAAAATATCTTTTAATCTTGTTCAATTCAATCCCAGTGTTATAACTTTTTCAGCCCTTTCTTTCTTTTTGTGGGTTTTAGATGTTGAAGTCTTTCCTCTCATTTTTTTTCTTGATAGTCCCCCCTCCCTTACAAACTCTGTTAAGTTATTTATACTTTTTATTACATTGAATTGTGGTATTAAAATTAGACCAATGATAGCATAGTGTGCACATAATTAACACTTCTCTCCCTATATTCATTAATAGTAATTACTCAGACCATTCAATACTATTTTAATTCACCATAAAAAATATGCTTAAGGATTATTTAAAATTATTCATTTAAAAGACTTATAAATTTAATCTTTCGAATTATTATTCAATAATGATAAAATACCAAACATATTTATATCCCCAAATTAATAATAATATTGTTAAATTATCATTTTATATTATTGAAAGCCTACAATAATGTATGAAATCTCTTCTACACTCAAGCAGATTTTCTAGAGTATTTTGAATAGTCTAAGTTTTTATCACTGTCAGAATATTTAAGGATATAATTTACTGAATTTTAAAGATACAATATAGCAACCACTATAATGTACCATTGATGTAATTCACTGATTTTAATATTTTTCAATTGTTATTAATTAAAAATTTTTCAGATTCGATCACTTAAATAAGGGGTTGTGTTCTGATCCATCATGTCAGCCACAGAATGGCACTATTTCCAGCTTAATTTCTAGAAATATGCCATTTCCATGGCCACACCCAAGCCTTTAAGCCTTCTTTCTACAATAAATCCTAGAAAGACTGTTAATTCAGAGTCAAGTCTTCTTTCTACGATAAAACCTAGAGTGTTAACTCGACTTAGCAACTAATGCTGTGGCTTTTTCCTATGCTAAAAGCAGAAGAAAATGCCATAGTTGTTTGCGTTCTGCACTATATCGTAATGCTGTGTTATGTATTTTATGTAACAATATCATACAAGGGTGTGTTAAGTTCATCGTGTCAAAATTATTTAAATTTTCATTGGGGCCTTTTTTTTAATATGAATAGATGTACTGTTACCTTTTAACAATTTTAACAGTGTCATGATTGTTCCTCATAAAGCTTTAAGCCTCCTAAATGCTCTATTAGGGTGGGATAGTGCAATTTTTTGGACGATCATGCTTTAAGTCATGTTTTAGCAAGGAATTTTCCGAGACCAAAAATATGGCTAATTTGAACACAGAAAACTTGAAAATATGGGAATTGCCAGACACAGAAGCCAGCGCTGTAACATTTATACAGCAGAAAAACATCCTGCTGAAAGAAAAGATAGGATTGTGCAACAAATATATGTGCCTTGAGGTCCATAAACAACTTTTGACTTTCATTTGTAAGTCTCGTTGTTGCCGATGGAAATGTTCACTTCTTAAAGGGCAGCTTGTTTGAGGGATTCCAAATGGCCTTGTCAAATGTAAAATAAAAGTAACTTAAATTTTTATTTAAACATACATCCCTTCTCCCAATAATTCTTGTAAATCAAATGTAAAATAAAAGTAACTAAAATTTTTATTTAAACATACACAAAAAACCCCCTTCTCCCAATAATTGTTGTCAGCAATCAAATGTAAAATAAAAGTAATGTAAATTATTATTTAATCATACACAAAAACATCCCTCCCACTAATTGTTGTCAATCAAATGTAAAACAATAAAAGTAAGATACATTATTATTTAAACATAACCCAAATTACTATTTTAATATACACCAAAAAGACCCTCTTGTTAATAAAAATTAAAGAAACAACTATTATTGTCCCATTGTCAAAAATAATTTATAAACGAAAACAAGAAAGTAAAATTGGTTGTCAATCAAATGTAAAATAAAAGTAACTTAAATTTTTATTTAAACATACACAAAAAACCCCTTCTCCCAATAATTGTTGTCAGCAATCAAATGTAAAATAAAAGTAATGTAAATTATTATTTACTCATACACAAAAACACCCCTCCCATTAATTGTTGTCAATCAAATGTAAACCAATAAAAGTAACATAAATTATTATTTAAAGATACATACTGAAACAGTCAGCTTTATCAAACCTCCTGTTTCACCTACTATATACTATAGTAGTATTTCTATATGTGTATCTATCACCAAATTCTCGTACATCGAGTTAATATTATATCCAAATCAGGATGGATTTAAATATAAAGGTATTATGTATGTGTGCATATATTTTAAACCTACAAGGTCAAAAGTTGTATATGTATACGTAAACACCCATATATACACGCACATATATTTCTAGGAGTAAATTAATGAAAACTGCATTGTATGTGTAACGAGAGACTACATATATGCAGGAAAGAATAATGTTAACAGATTTAAAACATTATAAATTTATTTATTTAAAATATTTATTCTAAAGAAAATGAATATTTGAAATTATTGTATATTTCTGCATATATTGCTAAATTAAATAATCAAGTTACGTATATATAACCAGATGTTTTTCCATTTAGATTTGTTTTCGAAAAATTGGTATTATAAAATTCCATTTATAGACTTGTTTTCGAAAAATTGGTATTATAAAATTTAATCTTTCTCGCTTTAGTGCGACCTAATTACCAAACTAAAAGTAACACTAACCTGTAGGATAAATTATCCTGAGTAATTAAAAAGAAATAGCGAATGATCGGATGTAAAACTTCGCTATAAGAAATCAAAACAAAGTAATTATACGATTCTAGGAATTCAGCGAGTAAATTATCAAAACAAAGCTAGAAAATTACTATGACTGAGAAGAGGGGGGGGAGTAAGCTGAATATATAAGCTTCTGTGGCCATTTTGAAAGAATTCGGACATTATTTTCATTCAACCACTTATGTTTAAAATTGTTAATGAAGATGAAAGTTGAGTAGTAGGCATTTTCTCTTGCCTTTCTGACCCAGGAGTCTACCGATGCGGGGAGCAGTGAAGGAAAAGCCGTAGAAGCAGATGCCCATCTCCACTCCTCAACATGAAGCAAGTACAATCAGCAGAGAACCTGGTAAAAACTTTCCTCTACTTAAAGATTAATAACTCGGATAAGATGTGATAATTCCTAAAGCTAGCTAAATTTAAACTCTATGGCCATAGCAATAATAATGTAAATTTAAATCCACTACTAAATGTAATTTTGATTTCTTTATTTTCTTTAAATCCACTACTAAATGTAATTTTGATTTCTTTTGTTTTCACCTTAAAATCTTGCCTGATTTACATTTAACCTGATTTACATTTAATTTAATATTTGTTTTGGTTTAATAACTAATTTGAGTTAATATCATATTTATTGATTTATATATTTATTAATTTATGTGTTGGTTTGCTAAGTTATCTCCGATTGATCTAGTTCAACGTAATTACAGTTTTCTGACTTATTTAGTTGTGACTTGCTTAAAGTGATTGATTTTAAATTAATTATTATAAATTTCATTATGTATAATTTTAAATGCTTTATTCTAAATTGTGTCTAATTTTAATTGCTTCATTCTAAAATGATAATTAAGTTTCTAGATTATTTTATACGTATTTTAACTTAATGATATGTACTTTTACATATTTTAATATAATAATAATATTTGCCTTAATTAATTCGTGAACACAACTTAAATTTGTCTTGAACTGGGTCAATCAGATATAAAATAATTGCGTTGCAAGTCCATTCTAAAATATGCTAAAACAGAGTCAAATTTTAGATATCTGTTCATTAAACTTACATTCTTAGTAAACCTATGCTGTTTTATAATTTTCCATTACTTAGTAGTTTGTGCTGTAAGTTAATTTAAGCAGAATTTTACTACTGACTAAAGGCTTAGTGAGGAGCCACAACATTTTCACACCTAGAGAATAATAGAGTCTAGGATGCAAAAGAAAACCATTTCGAAAGGGGTAAAATATCTTGTTTTAAGAGATAATTAAAAAGCTTACAGCTGTTTTAAAATAGATTCGCTTTCGAGATATTTAACTAATGTTTAGCTGGAGTGATTGAGATACAGCATAGAGCTATAACTTTATCTTAATGCCCAATAATATGTTGTACTTCCATCCAGAGTTATAAAATTCCTATATAGATACCTTTATAAATTAGATTCCTAGTTTTTCCTTAATAGCATAATTATACATGCTACCTAATGAACTGATATACGGTAGTTTCATGAAAGAAACTAGTGTTAGCGTAATTAAATTTTAATTATATAATGTGGTCAGTGGTGCAAGTGTTTTTAAATGCTACGGCGTATATATATATATTTGTTGCTGTATTTTTAGTGGTTGTATGTTTAAGGTTACACCGTTACTCTCTTAGTTCGGACAACTATATCTTCAGGTGGAGGTTGGATGTCCCACCCCATTCTGCATCCTCATAAATGGAGCATGAGACTCCCATAGTTTAATTAGTTGTTCGATCGCCAGACTAATGGTCGTTTATTTCCACAGCAATGAATATGGTGAAAAAGAGAACCGTTACTTGGTAAAAATCTCATAAAAAGGCACTCTCGAGACGCAAGGGCTATATCAGACTTTATATTTTTATATGCCATGGCATCTGAAGTCTGACTGCCAATCATCAGTTCATCCCGCCATAGTAATTGTATTTTTAGCTTTGATCTGAATTCGAGTCTAATTTTATAAGCACATAAACTATATAGAGAATATTAAGTATTCATGTTTAATAAAATATCATATTCTTTAGCAATATGTATACTCACTTCTGCTAACTCTAGAGCGGATCTAGACCCCATTATATAGCATGAACTAGGCATAGATAGTCATGAGCAAATTAACCTTGATCTATAATGTAATCCTAAGGCTCATGAAAATATAAATTTTAACACATATAATTTCTCATCACCTGCGAGTGATATCTATATGTAGCAAACTCAATTAAATGATTTGTAACCCAAACTACAATCACCTGCGCATGATTGAAATTGCTATATAAACAGTTAAATCACCACCTACGAGTGATATATGTATTTGTAATAAACCTAATGTAACTAACCAAAATGATTAATGTCACCTGTGAGTGATTTACATTGTACCAAATGTATATCTAAATTAAAGCCATATGTAACTAGGCAAACTATAGATGATTATAACTCCAGTCATCACTTGCGTGTGAATCCCAATTCAAGTATGAAATTGTATCCCTAACTTAGTCACCTGCATGTGATACAACCCATCTAGCCAAGTTATAGTCATCATTTTAATTTACTAATTTTAATATTTATTTTTCATTAAATTGTGTTTAAATTTAACTTCTGTGTCATGTCTCAATGTTGCTCATTGGTAAGTCTTTATTGATTATTTAATCATTAGTTAAGAATCACAATCCATATTTTATAATTATGTTCTGCCACACACATCGTCTATATAGCTATACTTGTTAATAAATCAACTTATCCTAGTCTTGTGCTTTACTGATGTGCTACTGCTGGCACATGATAAAGGAAATGCTGCTATGGCTTCATATGTGTCATCTGCAAGGTGGTAAACCTTTGAGCGTTAGTAAAGGAGTTGGGGCTATATCAGACAACGTGGTTTGTACCACTCTATGCTGGTCAGCCTTGGTATGATTTACTAAAGTTCTGGATTTTGTTGCGCGAATGTACAAATTTGACTGTTACAATACAAAAACCCATTCTCTCTTGAATTTTGTCAATCAAATTTTAAAAAACAATAATACTATTTAAAAAACCCAAATTACTATTTGAATATACACCAAAAAAGACCCTCTTGTCAATAAAAATTAAAAAAACAACTATTATTGTCCCAAATAATTTATAAACAAAAAAATGTAAAATTTGTAAACAAAAAAAAAAAAAAAGTCAATATTAATAGAGAATCGCTAGCCTGGGAACGTTATATTAATGTGTTTTTTGTTAGAAACAACACCATCAGGTGGCTGACACGATGGATCAGAACACAAACAAAGGTTTGATATAATCGAGCCCAACCATACGATTACAATATATATATATATAAATATTAAAAGCATAAAGCTTTTAAATATATTATTTTGTAATTTTTTTACATCTGAGAAGTATGCTTGTAGCAGTAAAACCATTGGTAATGTTTTAGAGTTTATTTTCTTGGCTAGTCTGGATGAGTTGTGAATTTGGGATAATTTTGATTATATATATATATATATGTTTGTTTGTTTAGTAGAATAAATAAATAAGTAATAGTTATGTCATTCTACATTACAGAATGAATCTAATAAATACCAGAAAATGATGCTGTAATTCATCTAGCAGTTAATAAATTATTAACGAATATAAGCAGAAACTAGTGACAACCATTATTGACATCTTTAATTTTCCTCATTCATATAAATGTCTCAAATATGAAGTTGTGTAATATTTATATTCTTGCCAATGTACAAAGAAACTTCAAATCAAACAATAACCATTAAATAGATAATTTTAAAAATAATTATCAGGTGAACATCAATTATTCATCTTATATAAATAATAATAGTGCAAATATGTGTAGACTTTATTATTATTAGTTTTACAGAAAAAACTTCTAATACAAAAAAGAATAATTTATAGGCAATAATTTTAAAAGTGAAATTGATAATGCCCTTTATAAATAGTATAAATTACCATCACAAAATCACAAGACCTTTAGTAAGAAATAAATTAGTAATAATGTATTAAAAACTGCTAAAAATGAATAAAATATTTAATTTAAAAATATAATTCTTCATCTTTTGATTAATAATTAACAGTTAAATATTCTTGAAAAATCCATACATTTATTTAAGGTTTTAATAATGAAAATGTTATTGTGTTATAGAGAAAAGTTTCTGCAATATAAAATAAAATTCATTTATTTGTAATAAAATTTGAAAAAAAAAAACAAATCAAAAATTTAATTTCAAAAGATTAAATTTATTAAAATGGAAGAACCATTTAGAGTTATAGAAGCTAATAATTCTATTAGCAAAATGTAATAAAACAGTAAAATTTGATTCAAGAATAGATCTCAAAATGATTTGCTTGAAAGAAAAGTGAATATGTATGCCTCACATGTTTCTTAATTTTTTTTAAAGAAAAAGTAAATTATAAGTTGCTGTATACAGGGGTTATGGACACTTTCTATAGGTTTTATCAAGCTATATTTCAAATTCTCTGTTTACCAGCTATATGTGCATCACCACAAGATTCATACAATTAAACAGATCTTTATATAATTAGTTTAATTGTTTTATTTACAAAATCTTAAACACAATAATTATATACAATATGTTTCACCACAGTTTCTTTAAATCAGTCTCTGCTTAATTCCTATCCATGTTGTTCTGCGATACAAATGTCACTTATTCCTAAGACTTTACACTGTACATAAACTTCAAGTTCTATCACATGCTAGTAGCTATTCCTGGCTTTAAACTAATGCTCTTCCCCAATCTCACAGCCTCTAAATATCTATTGCTTAGAAAAATTATAACTACTTACTTCATTTTGTAGTTTAACATCCAGCCATCTTTGTTACTCCCCCACTGTGTTCCCAGCATCCTTTTCGCCTCTCTATATTCAGGTTTTTTCGCTAGTTATTTTCTAGAGTGCCGATATCCCAAAATCAATTTATCGATCTTTACACTTTACAGCAGACAGTCCATAAGTCGTTTAAAGATTTTTTTAAAACAAAAATTAAAAAAAACAACAACAAAATACTGCAAAATTAGTTATTAAGAAATAATTTATAAAGGATAAAGAGTTTTGTTAAAAGAAAATATGGTAAAACTGACTTTTAGTCGCCACAATTTTTCATCCTATAACGTTAATAAAAAAAATTTAAAAAAACTTACATTTTTATGCGTAGATTTGAACATATTTTCCACATTATTAGTGTGGATAAGTTCATTGTCCGGGTCAACAAAGTTGTCTTGGTGGACATAAGACAGAGTGAAGGTATATACCATTATCTAGACTGCTTATATTGCTATATGCACGCCAGCTGTCAGTGATCATATGCATACCAGGTAAAATGTGTTGCTGTAGAGCAGTTCCAGACTGGCAGCTGATTTATCTTCAATTTCTGTTAAATAACACTTTCTTGACCCTCTCTCTATCCTATCAAAGACCCAACGGCCTTCTCTCATTGCACCCCAATGATGTTTTGGGTGAAAGAAATATGACTCATCGATCTCCACTATCCGTGGTTCACCGTTGTCATCAAATCTGCAGACAAGTGCTGGATTTCTGTCAAAATATATAGCACATTCTTCCTGGCAAAAATGATGACAGTCTATGACCACTCATTCATTAACATCAGTCTCATGAACAATAAACTGCATCGGCAAATTATTTTAAGTTTTGCTATATGTGAACATTAATATTTAATAGTTTATAACCTAGCGCAAAATAGTAACATAAAAATGTTTTTTAAAATTTTTTTATATTAACCTTCATGTAAAAAATACATTTATAGTTAGATATATGTTACAATTACATAGTACGAATAAAATATAGTTCAATTAGATATACGTTACAATTATATAGTATGAATAAAATATAGTTCAATTTTTTAAATATAGAGGGCGAAAAGTTGTGGCCACTAAAAGATGTTTTATTGAAAACATAGTTAATCGGGGGGGGGGGGGATTAAAAACTGTGTCATTCTCCATAAAAGTTTTACTAAGTTTAAAAAATAAGAAAAATCTTTTATGTGAAATTAAAAATACTCTCTTTTTGTTTAATTTAAAGAAATGAAAAATATACGGGTCAAAGTTAATGTAATTACGCAAAGAAATGAAAATATATGTGTGCATAAAAAAGAGTTGATTTTAAAGATACAGTTAAATGTGTATATATGTGTGTATAAAAGAAGTTGAATTAAAAAAATGAAAAATAAAGTTTGTAATATAAAAATTAAGTTAAATTCAAAGATGGCTACAAATAAACAATGGGAATAATTAAAAAGTTAGATCTTATTCTAAGAAAATTAATCTAATAAGGAATGTGAACAGATAATGGGAATTTAATTAATAAATTTAATCAAAAAGAATGTTAATCAAGCTAAACAATAAGAATAGTATATAAATAGGTCCGGAAAAAGTCGTTATCATATCAAATCATTTTTCAGCAGTATTATTCCAGTCAGTACAAATAAATTTTATTTTTGTGAATGACAATAAAAACATGCATGGCTAATAAGAAGTATGCCACTGTGCTCCAGCCTCTGACCACCCTAGAATATTGGAAGGTCACTAATTAGCCACAATGAATGTCTAACAATCTGAGCCATTCAAACATTTGTCTGCCAGACTGAAATGCAGCAAGGAAACACTTTCATCAACAATCCAAATTCCAAACAGTTGGTACAACTCACGTCATACAGGACGTAGCAGCCGTATATCCAGAGAAACATTTAAAAATCCTATAGGTAACAGTAATTATATTTTTTATTATTATTCCCATTGTGTCATTAGCATATTATTATAGCCATTGCAATCTTTAAAGTTCTCCAGAGTCAATTGAAATGAAAAAAAAAGAACTATTTATGTGCAGGTTTAGTGATATTGATAGAACTTTCTTAAACATACAAATACCTTATGGTAAAATATATGTAGGTGATATAAAGTTTTAATGCTTGGTATTTATTTATGCTTTATGTTTATTGATAATTTGTGTGCATAATATATAATGTTATGTATTATTATTTTATTCAAAGAAAAAATGATGAATGCATTCATAAATTAGTTCTCAGTTAATTTTAAAATATTTAAATAAATTATTTTTGGAAATTAGTATTTGTCTGCAGATTCTTTTACTAACACCACTAATTAAAGCAGTTTTATTATATTACTTTTTCGATTGAGCTAGTCACGGGTCAAGCGTTAGATGTTAATTACTTCTTGTAATTAGCTGACACCTGAGTTTTACCTCCAAACAAATAAAATGCCTTGGATTATAGGGGTTTGAATCTAGCAGTCAAGGTGAGCCATGGTCTGGAAATGTGATCATATTATGCTTTGCATAGCTTGGTCTGACCATGGGTATTGTTGATAGCTCTGCTATCGATGGTATTCTCCCCTCTGCTTGAAGGGCCGATCCATTCAAGTAATAAATACAAATTTAAAATTATGTTAAAAAGATTAAAATCCAATTAAACAGATGCTATTTGAATGAACCTGGCTCAGTATGTACCAATGCAACCGATTTTATAGCATTGACATGAAAATAAAAAGAGGTATGATAAAAAATTATATGGATACATGTGATACTAAAATCCACAATCTTCTAATAATATGATTTAATTGTACTACCAGATCAGCACTTCCAACTAAAGCATCATGTTGAAAAAACATTAACAAAAATACAACATTTTTGTAAGGAGATATTTAATGTGTGCATATCTCTTTGCATGTCAGTCATTAATCAATCAAAAAGCTTTAATCATACAGATGGAGAATACTTTTAATCCATGCCATATTTAGTTATATATTAAGAAAACATTAATTTTTACATTTTTTGAACACTTTTTACTAAACTTCAGCATTTTCTTTCATTTTTACCAACCTCATACCTGAAACTGCAGAGAAACTGATAAATTTATTTCTTGAAAATGAAGTCTTGTTTTCAAAAAAGCAAACTAATTGATTCATAGATATCTTTTACATACTGTCCCTCTCTTTAATAAAAAATTATTTCAAAAAGAGACTGCTTAGATTTCTGAAAAAAAAAAACAACAAGTAATGTTTCTTATATCATTCCTTATAAAGTCAAAAACAGATAAAATAATACTCAATACATTAATTAATACAGCAGAATTGGAAGTATTGCAACAAGTTGTATCATCAAAATTATGACCACTCTTTTTGATTTTAATGGATTTGATTATTATTACTTTTCAGCCATTAGCCAAAGGAGTTGCATACAAACTTTTAATTATCAAGCTCAACATTTTCCTTCTGCTATATTGAATAATCTAATTTATATATATATAAATACAACTTTTTTGTTATTCTGATTCTCATATAATTATTAATATTAGCTTTTAAATCTAAGTATAAACTGATACTGTAGTCTTGATCAGAGTGAATTTGAATTGAGTTCTAGCATAGCCATGAAAATCTTGTTAGTTATTCCAAAAGATATAATCTTGAAGAATAATATAATAGATACTTTTCAAATTATGAAATATCCTTTAATTAGTCTTTGAATAAGAATAAATTATGCTTCAGAAAAAGTTATAATCTTCCTATCTTTATTTTAATATTCTAACTATCAATGACTGTATAAAATATCAGAAAATGAATGTGAGCATTTTTAAAATAAAATAATAGAATTCTTGAATTATCACCCTGATGATTTTTCACTATTAAAAATTTCATAAAAACTATAGAAGAAACTTAATAACTTAATCATTTTTGGTTTCTTAAATAATTGTTTAGCAATTTCCCTTCTGGAATTTAGAAATGTTTTCTAGATTTTAATCTACAGAAAAATCATATTTTCTTTAACATTTTTTCACAGGCATACAAAATTCTTATGTATATGCACTCTTTTTCTAATAATCTAAAAAAAATCTGCATATCCTGTTAAATAATCACTAAGAAATATTTGATCCAGTAGTAATGACATCCTATGATTAAATTTCAAAGATATTCAGTAGCTTTCAACTATATTGTCTAATATTTTTCTTATCTCCTTTTTTATTACTTGGAATTAATTAAAACAAATACTAAATGTAAAACTCCATAGAAATGTAAAATGAAACTAATCAAAGATTTCTAAAAATTAAAACCAACAGTACTAATTCTCAACTTTAAAAAAAAATTGGTTAATTTTTAATAAGTGTTTGTATCTATATCACAAAATGTTTTTAGTGCCAGTAATAATTTAACATTATAATGTCATGACATAATAAAAAGTTATAATAATCTTAAATCTAATGTTATCATAGTTGTAGATTCTAAACAATTTTATTTTTAAAAATTGCTTTTACATATGCTATCATTCATTTATATATTTTTTATTAATCAAGAGTGTGTTAATTCTAATTAATTTAGAAATCAACTTTTCTGCATTAATAATGACTCAATGCAAGCTAGCTCTATAATAAACAAAGTATGAATATGATTATGAAAAACATTAGCATGATAGCTTTTGACTAAATTTATCTTAATAATCATAATTCTAAATGATGTCATTTATATTAAAAATTCATCATATTATGATGTTCAACAAACATCTATGTGGCTCCAAAGTGGTTTTAAAACAATTGTTGATTTTGTTAATTGAATAATTAATTGTTCCTTGCTCAAATGGTAACATTTTATTTAATCAACCAGATGATATTATAACATTATTTGAGAAATAATATCACTTTTCTTCTCTATTTTTAAAAATGAAGAAATTAAAAGACAGAAATGATTTTGAGTAATTGGATTTAGACTACTATAGCACGTTACTATATATGAGTAATTTTCAAATATTTAACCAATTAGAATCAAATGATTTTCAAATACAAATATGTCCTGTGTAATTTGATGCAATAGATGAATAGCAAAACTCAAGAGTCCTCAATTAAAGCCCATATTCTAATGTTTGAATGTCCATGACCTTCTAGAAAATAACTATTAGATTATTATTAAACATTAATTGCTTTCTTATTAATTTGAACTGATTTGGTCAATTAAAAACTGAATATAGAAAATTTTTGTAAATTTAAAATGCTTTTTAAGTATTAAAAGTCTCTTAAAAAAGTTTTATTGTCAAAATTGAGGGAGAAAAGTTTTTGTTTTTTTTAAATCCTTGCTATTTGCAGAACTAAGATTTTTAATGATGGCATGGAAATTTTGAATTTCTATTAATCTTGTATTAATATCTTACTCATGATATTAATTATTGTTAACATTAGCTTTTATCCTATCAGTGAATTATAATAGAGTAAATAAAAACTTTGTATACATATAAAAACAAATACTTTTTTCTACATTAATGCAATTTACAATTAACTATCGAAATAATAAAAAAAGTAGTTCTTAGAAACAAACATTCTCCCACAGTAACAAGAAATGAAAATGAAAACCTGCTTAAACTCTCACTATTCAGTAAATAGCAAATCTAGTGAGTAATATCTGTAAATAAAAAATAAAATACATTTAGAAATTACTGGTATCATTTACAATTAAATATTTTAAAGTAAACTAAATCTAATCAAAAATATTCTCATCAAGATTACTATAATTCAATATAACCTGCAAATAAAAAAAATATAAACTTAGCAGATAATTTTGATATCATTGCACTTGCACTTCTAAATAATATTTAATTAAATCTAAATTACGTATTAGGTTCATATTCTATTTATTTGAAGTTATGTGCTTTACTATCATTGACCTGAATCACATCATGACCACATCTAGTTTGCTTAAAATATTGAATTGTAAATCATATCAGAAATTTATAAATGATTTCTGTTATTTATCTATTAGCATTGCTTACTAAATTTGACAATTTCTGAAGAGAAAGGAAATAACAGTTTTTCATTTTCTATTTACCATCTGGCTGGATATAGTTATTGATATGTATATATTATTTTAAGATTGTCTGGTTTGTCTATGAGTTATTTTCTAAATAAATGATTTTAAGCCTGATTCAAACTTTAAAAAAAAAAATCATATTTTACCTGATCTGCATCAAAATTAGATTGTTTCATATTAGAACTGTACACTTCTACTATATCATGTTGAAAGTTGAGATGAATTTGTAAATTTCACAAATTATTTTGTGAATAATTAATAAAAAGCATTTCTTTTTTTCTATTATCTAGTGAGCAATTATTCTTACTTAGTATTAAACCTACTGTTAAAACATGTTCAAGTAATCAAATAAAATATATATATTGTAATGGTCCAGATGATGACATTAAAAGAGAAGGTCACATCTAACTATGGTTGGACCTAAGGTCTTCAGGAAGAATGATGGAGATATCACGATGAAGCACATAACGTATGATTGCACTCTCTTCCAATATACCAGCTCAATACTTATTTATTAAATTTAGATGCAACTTGGGTCAGTTCATCCACATCTCACTCCTCTTTTGGTTCCATTATGCTGCAGTATTCAAACTCAGGTAGAGTTTACCATAGACTCTATTAACAGGGATGTACCTATGCATACTAATAATCAAATTACCATATCAAAGTTACTATTAATGAACTACATTTACCTATCATCTCTAATAATTCGTTTGCTAATATATATGTAAAATAATGCTATGTGTGTGTATATATATATAAAGCATAGGCTTTGTTGATGAATGCAAGGAAGGGTTTAATAATCTAAAGAGATTATATTAATTCAACAAGTTATATAACATTTATTTTATAAAAAAAACATGAAAACATTATATAAAAAAAATTTGAATAATTCAATGTTTAGACAATATTTACAAATTAGATAAAAAAAAATGCATGTAGTTTAAATGTCAGTGATGAACGTCTATCATTTTCACAACTTAATAATCTATAATTACCTATCCATGTTCTGATGATAGATATTCATGTTGATGACACCATTATATACAAAGTGATAATGATAAAAAAAAAAAAATTAACAAGATAGCTTTAAATATATCAAATTTATTAAGCGTAAACAGATAATATTGTAATAACGTGAAAGCTAAAACCTTCAACAGATACACATTAAACATGCTGATTTGATAGCCAATAAGATGGAATAATGAATCACATGGACCTCTAAATTCTCAAACACAAGTCAGAACTATATGAAAAAGATGGGACCATCTTAATCTATGCCTCAATTTATATATAAAGAAGCAAGACTCAAGCATTTTGAACTAAGAGTGTGAAGCTTAAATACCTTCACATTTAATTCACTAAATATTATATATAAATAAACAATGCGAAATCTTTCGATTTACTATGAAGCAATTTTTTTAAATCTAATGAAATGATATTAACAAATATAAATATATCAAATTAATTAAGCGTAAGCTGTCACGTAAGCATGTTTAAGGCGTATCTATTGAAGGTTTTAGCTTTCATGTTATTACAATATTATCTGTGTAAATTTGATATATTTACATTTGTTAATATCATTTCATTAGATTTAAAAAAAATTACTTCGTAGTAAATCGAAAGATTTCGCGTTGTTTATTTATATATAATATTTAGTGAATTAAATGTGAAGGTATTTAAGCTTCACACTCTTAGTTCAAAATGCTTGAGTCTGGCTTATTTATATATAAATTGAGGCATAGATTAAGATGGGTCTCATCTTTTTCTTATAGTTCTGACTTGTGTTTGAGAATTGAGAGGTTCATGTGATGTCATTATTCCATCTTATTGGCTGTCACATAAACATGTTTAAAGCGTATCTGTTGAAGATTGCTTTAGTGAACTCGGATCTAATTAGCTTAATTACATTTACATTTGACATATCCATGGGATGGTTCCAATGATTGAAGATTTATTTATCTGAAGACCCCCCCCTCCTTCGACAAGTTAAATGTAACTCTTAACATGAAGATAGTAATTTGCACTGAATAAAATCTAAATAACAAGGGTTAGATGAACAAACAACAAATAAAATTCTGTTCTGTCAATGTACATGAAAACTGATGTTCTAAAAATAAAATTTCTTACCTTGAGTCTCAAGTAATATTGATTGTGTGATGAATGAAGATCTAGTATTAAAGAAGGGGATTGAACCTACATTTTATTATTTAAAAAAATATAATAATACCAACTAAAATTAACTCTCCCCCCCCCCCCCCATTCCTCTCACACTCTCCTAAATTGAACTGTTCCAAAAAATACTGAATTGGGGAATTTCACATTCCGGATGATAAGAATAAAATAATAGTAATGTGTACATAGATATTTAAAAAAAAATTATAACATATAAACATAATTCCATGAATCGATCAATTAAATATTTGGTGAGTCTACAGAGTCCTTCACAGATCATGGCTCATATTTTAGATGATTTCCTCCATGCAGATATGGGTTGCTCATTGCAGCTTCCGAATGGCACATTCTGAATAACTCTGCTTTGGTCACTTGACGATTCCTTCCGGCCCTTGCATAGACATTCCATGCTGTACAAAGATAGTCTATTAGACAATTAAAATGTAATATGGATATTTAGACTTCCACGATTAGCAGATTAATGATCCAACCAATGTCAATCAACTTCTTTAGCCAAACAACATTGTATTGGTTCAATATATATATATAAAATTTAAAATTAATTACAGTTCACAGTAAAGAAAAAGTAAAAGAAAGACTTTTCACACAGTCAACAATTGAATTATCCACTCATTTACTATGCTGACTATATATATATAATTCTAAATTTAGCCTTGATTAAAAGTTTTGCTTTAATTTCTTTCTAATTTTCTTTTGGAAATTTAGAAGGTTTTTCCAAAAATATATCCGATTATTCCCATTAATTTATTTACTTTATCTATAGTAAAAGTTGTTTTTGCTTCATTAAATCTTGCACTAAATTTATGTTTATACAATTAATACTATAATGGTTGGGGATTTGGGAGATCAAATGAGTCTTACTGTATCTGCACTACAGGGCGCCACTAGGCTACTCAAACCTAGAAAATGTATAGACTAGGCAGATACGTGCTGTTAAAGATCGAATTTTTACATATTTTACCATGGCCATCAGTCCTTGCCACTAGTTCATGGAGTAGCAGAGGTGTAAAACATATTTATTAAAATATATTTTTAATAAAGATTAAAAAGAATAAACTAGATCATTGCCAGTACTAATAACACAACAGATTTTATTAATGCACATTTAAAATTGAGGAATCAAATTTATATTTAGATTTTAACATTAATTTTTAAATTTAAACTACTATTTTAAATAGTCCGCACAGATGGACATTTTAATAATATTTTACTTTAGCATGTTGAGTATAGATAGGCTACATAGATTCCACAGTTAATAACTTTTCAAAACAAATCCTTCAATCTCAGACTAAAAAGTTCGTAGCCAAACCAACGCTTGCTTCCAGATATATAGTTGCAACCAATGCAATATGAAGATACTAGCATAAAACCACACTGACAGAAACGTGCATCTGACAGCATATTATTTTAGGGACATGATCCTCATCCAGTACGGGAATGTGCATCTGTCTGACGAAGGAATCATGTATATACAATAATTAAAGAGAAATGCTACGTATGGGGGAGAGCGGTCTATATGCCGATTTACAGTCCCTATCCATATAGCTAAAAAGGGGTCAATGGCACAGGAAATATGTCTGCATCCATTGCAATGCCATGACTACATGGGCATGTTGCCCCATGTGCTAAACATGCTTCACATTACATTGATATAAACACCCATATATCCTTCCACCAGCATTGACGTAACCACAAGACAAATAGCCCGAAATTAAAACCCCTTAAACTAACAAACTTAACGAATCTATATAGCTATCCACACCCAACTTAAATTTAATACATTTTAGGTAACAGATAGAAATAAATGACCTAGTTAGATACAAACATAAATAAATAAAAAAAATGGTATGATTGAAATAGCAAACTTATATAAAAATAAATATTTATAATTGATTTAGAGTTCTATTCTTGGTCAGATAAGAGTCCATTTATTTATATTACTTTTTTTTTTGGATTGATTACTTATTGAAGTTATACTGTAATTATTTAAAAGAAAGTTCAATTGGTAAAAGTTTATACTTTACGGATTCTGCAGATTTAGAGGTCCATCTTCATGATCACTTACATAGATTGTTTGTTCTTTTTTTTTAAAAATGAAGCTGCTATTTGCTATTACTTTTGGTCCATAACTGTCATAGGGAGGTCTCAGCTGGTTGTCAAAAAATTAAATCTATTGCAGACTTCTACATTGTGAAACCTGCAATACAGCTATAGTTCATATGTAGATTCAAAGTCAACTCTCCGACAATCATAATAATAATAATGTTTTGGCTTTTATATTTTTATTAGCCTCTTATCAGCAGCAGATTCAATGAGCAAGATGCCACTAATCCTCTCGTGTTTCATTTATGGTCCATGCTGTGGTTTTGTGCTTGCATTGGTTATTTAATTTCTTTTTATTCTCTTATCTGACCATTTAATTATTTGAGTGCCCCAAGGGCTAGTGTGCTTTAGAACAATCATTTAATTAATAAAACAATCATTTCCATTTTCTAAGATTATAGAAATCAACATTATTTCTATTTTCAAAATATCAATCTTTATATTTTTACTTTTTTACAAAAAAAAATATTTTCAAATACTTTTTTCTTAAAATAGTTTAAGTTTTCCATCTGCACGACAATATATATGTTAAATATAACTTTCACTTTTCAGTTTTTTCCTTTTAATAAATCAATTTTTATTTACGAACTTAAGTTTTTATTTTAATTTTAAATTAATATAACGGCATATTGTATACCGTTACAATACATTCAAACTAAAATCTCCATTGTGTATGGTGTCCGAAGCCTCTGGTTCAAAAAGTTAGCTTTACACATATAGCGAATGTATAATATTGAAGAAGAAAGGGTTATAAGTGTATTTTATTTTATAGTCAATGTCGTTTCCATTTTTTTGTGTATGAAGTATTCGATTTCACTTTTACTTACTGCATGTGCCTTAACACAAGTGAAGTATTGTTATACATATATATTTGTACTAATTCTCTTAGTAGTTTAATCTTGCTTCTTCTAACAATTGGGATTTGCCTTATTTTACTACAAATATATATATATAAGATTTTGCCATACATGACTTATTACTCAGCTACTTAATGCAGTACTGGTATATTATGCCTATATAGATATGCAATATAAATAAAATGTCCGCTTTTTTTATTTTTTTAAAAATTTAATAGCAGTTGATGCAGGTTTAAAAAATTAACTGAAAGTATTTCTGCAGATTTAAAGACTGTTTATAATAGTTTATTACCGTTAAATTTATTATTTTTATTATGATTACTATAAAATATTTGAAAACCAGGCACTCTTCACAAACCTGGGAGCTTAATTGTAAGTATAGAGGATTTGAACTCAGATTTTCAAGCACCCTTCAACTATCCACACTATCTCATACAACTGATACACATGACCACACACATGTAGAAAAGATTAATAATCACCAATATACGTATTTCATGCTAAACCAGCACTCATCAGTTGGTCCAGATTATCATTTCTCACACATATATATATAATCAATGCTCAGTTTATATTAAGATAGCAAATCTTCATACTTTAATGGACAGGCTTCAATCCACTGCAACCTCCAACTTTTCAGCCATCCATATCATTGAAAATCTGATGATAAAAACTCAAATCCCATGCTGATGCTAATATTATTGTCATGTCCATGTTGACCTGAAGTCACTCTGAACCCTCATGTATAGGACAGTATCCATTAAATACATATAAGAGGAATGGACAGGATACAAGCTTGATATGTAAATATTTGAAAACCAGGCACTCTTCACAAACCTGGGAGCTTAATTATAAGTATAGAGGATTTGAACTCAGATTTTCAAGCACCCTTCAACTATCCACACTATCTCATACAACTGATACACATGACCACACACATGTAGAAAAGATTAACAAACACCAATATACATATTTCATGCTAAACCAGCACTCATCAGTTGGTCCAGATTATCATCTCTCACACATATATATATATACTGTAACAGGCAGAATCGTCTATCTCGCTAACACACTGCAGAATTCAAACCCCAGACACAAAACTGAACATTCTAGGAGAGGTTGCCCTCTAGATATATTAAGTTCGAATCTAAAGTCCAAATTTCACAGTGCCATCTACATGATAATGCATCTAATGCCACTACTAGTATAACCTTTGACCGGTGCCTGGTGGTCAGGGAGAAACAAAAGACTCTATACTAAAAAAAGCTTGGGTGGCTAATTAATGTCTATGGATTTACCAAAGAAATGCAGAAAAAATATATATAGACCGAGACAGTGATAGGAATCAAATAAAATAAGAGATCAAATTTAGTTTTAAATAATTTCACAAAACTTATTTATATAAATTATATATATAATGCCACTGTCTGCTTATATAAGACAGGGACGCGTATTAAATAATTGTGGGCATTATATTTCAATAAATGACAAAAAGGTTTTAAAGCAAAGTGATATATTCTATTCCTCGGGTTAATAGCATTACAATAATGTGCTTGATGAGATAGGAACATGTGCGAGGTGCTTTGAGCAATTATACAAGTTTAAGAAAATATTTGAAATTAAGTGTTATAAAATATTTATTGATTTCGAGAATAGCACGGACAAAAGCTTACTAAGCAACAAAGTGGGAATGTGATCAAAGCATTTATTTGAGAATAATAATAATAATAAAGTTGCATTAAGAGGTCAGTATTGCTGATAATGAATTTATTAAAGTTGGAGGGTGTGACACGTTTAAGTCACGGATGCTTTGTAAAATAAATATAAAATAAAACAATATCGAATATCCGGAATGATTACGGAGGGCGTCTCGCCGCTAACCTGTAGGAAAGTATTTTGATGAACAGCCGAAACTTAGCGACTGGGTGACGATTGCGTTTAATTCCCAGGTGTGTCACTTGGGGACACACTCTGCCTGGAAACCGCAAACGAAGAGAATGGACTTGGCCGTGTAAAGAATCCTTGGAAAAGTAAAACAAAGCAGTCTCAACAACCAATTCATGTACCAGCAATATGAGACTAGTATATATAAAACATCTAAATGGGTTTTACTTGGATTAAGAGAAATGCCCAATCAAATTCGCAAAAATTCATTTAAAAGGGTCCGCACATTCTCGACGTCAATGATGAACTTTGTAATTAAAGTAGAACACGGTAATTAAAATAGGAAAATGCATGCTTGCGGGTTTGAAAAGTAAGTATAGATTTATATACGCAGTCATGTATTAGGGGACACATTTAATCATTGACCTCGCACATACTCTCATATTAGATTAAAATCAATAACATGTAGATTTTAAACTATGTGATTATATTATATATTAAAGAATAGAATCGCCCTCGAACGAGTGATTTGCAAGATAATAAAATTGGAAAATTATTTAGAAATTTAAAATATGTCTTTATAGCGGCGTCTTAGTTTCAACAAAAGGAATAATTCACTCGGTCAAAGACGATTCTGACATATTATCATAATAAAATAACAGAAATCTTAATCAATAGAAAATATTAACCCAAGGATAGAGAGCAAAATGTTGAGTATATTTAAACACGTTAAAGAAATACATAATGAAGTTATGTGAAATATAAGAAAAACAATTTTAAATAGCTATAGCATGTTAGTTATCACAAAAGCTCTTGGGTTAATTTAGGGTTACCTCTGGAGAAGCATTTTTAGGTAGATTGATGGTCGGCAGGTTTTTATATAATTTAACAGCAAAATCTGGAAATGTTCATATTTTTGGCAGCGGTAGCAGTTCCGGGGTTCCTTATGTGATAGCTTCGGATGGTCTGGAGCAGCGGCCGGCTATTCCGAGGGGACATAGCCATCTTGACGCCTCTACTTTGTCATGTCAAGGTTAGCAAATTATTAGAATAGAATTCAGAATGATTTCTCTTAGAAACATTAAAATGGAGAACAAAAGAAACCCTTCTTTTTATAGTAGAAATTAACAATAGAACTGCCCTGGAGCATTACAAAAATATATCGGACTTATCAACTGTAATTAAATCTATCCGAATGTCTAAAGGAATTCAACATTAATTAATTTCTTTTGTTAATTTCCCTGTCGACATTCGAATTACAAACTAGATCTAATTAAAAATTACTTTTATTAATTAAAGAAAACCTTAAGTAGACATCTGTTTTTAGATAAACTTATATAACATTAACTAATTAAACTATTGTCCCTCATTTATTTTAACAGAAATATTTGGAATGACTTTTATTAAATCAAATGAAAATTATTTTACTTTTACATTGCAAGATTTGAATCTATTTACTAAATGAGTTTTATTTTAAATCAAAATATATTACGACGGTAATATATTTGTAAATAGATTCAAACAAAATAACTTTAACAATTTATAATTTTGATATGTTTTAAAATGCATATCATACTGTGTGCGCAATTACGACTTATATAACCTACTTTTTAATAAATCAAAATTATGTGAAATATACATAATCTATAATCTTTTATTTTATTTAGGAATGAGTTATATATATAATACGAGCATTGTGCTCGTGGTTTAAAATTAGGTGGGATTTTCGGTATATAAGCGTATTGCAGACACACTACGATAGATTGGGGTTCAAACTAAGGTATGAGGGTAGGAAATAGGTGAGAAAAGGTGAAACGAAGATCTGCAAAGCAGACCTTACTGTTTCACATTCCCTTAGTGACGGAACAAAAAAAACTGTTAAAAAAAGATCTTACAACAGGTGTCCACCTATGAAGCCTGCATAAAAAAAATTTACAAGATAATCCATAATGTACAGGATATAAATATAATGAAGAAACGAAAATGAATTATATACCCAGATCATATTAATAAATCTACCATCTAGTGAACATTTTCTATTATCTCCCCCACTTCAACAAAATTTTATTTAACAAATCTAATAGATTAACATTGTTTATATCCGATCTCCTTTTTATATTATCCTGTGATGTGTCCATTTCTTTTTTTTTTTTGTTGTTGTTGTTTTTTAAAAAAAAAACTACTATAATCCTGGGTTTGGTGGGTAATAACTGCTTTTATTATTTGATGACTGCAGTCTCGGATTATCAGGCCTCTTTACCTTGTCTGGTGGTTCATTAGCCCAGGAACTGAAATCCAGAGTGGTTGTTAATAACTGTAGCTTTAGGCTGTCGCAATTATTTGCCTTATCGGGTGACTCCTTGGCCCATGGGCTGAAATCCAGTGCCATCATTGTTTTCACTATTTCCTTTATTCGATATATTCTTGCTATATCAGGTGGGATATTTTCCTGGTTTTCTTTAAGTACTTTTATGTTGGTGGTAAGCATGGTTAGCTGGGTTTGAATCCCTAGGTTCTGTACATCCTTGGCTGGAAATATCCCATCTAAATACAGTTGGGGACATTGTTTTACCTCATGAAAAGTTTTTATGTGAAGAAGCTTGGTTATCTGGGTTGAATGTCCTAAGTCTCGGATATCATTTGCTGGAAGTACTATTTCCAAATAAAGTTTGGGACATTTTTAACTTCATGAAACATTTTAATATTGAGCTTGGTTAGCTGGGTTTGATCTCCTAAGTCTCAGATATCACTTAATGGAAGGACTCTTTCCAAAGAAAGTTTGGGACATTCTTTAACTTCATGAAATATTTTAGTGTTGAGCTTGGTTGGCTGAGTTTGAGGTCCCAGGTCTGGTGTATCAGTCTTCTTTGCGGAATCATTTGTCTCAACTTTCTGGTTCAGGAGTTTACCTGCCATATCTTGCCATCCAGGGAGGAGTCTGTACAGTGCTCCAAGTTCCTCACCTCTCCTTCGGCTTTCTTCTTCCCATCTTTTCGCTCTTTCTTCACCTTGCTTAAATAATTCTATAATAGTCCGGAAATGGACCTCATTAGTATCTGTATTTTCCATGACCTTGGATGTTATTGTGATCGATGATGATGATGACTTTTATTTTATTTTAATGCTAACTATATTATCCTAAACACAAAATATTTTACGTTTGATTTCAAATTTTATTAATGGCTAATAGACTATCTCCCTCTCGGTCCTGTTGGCCTAATTACTGCTTTTATGTTTATCACTAAAAACCCCAACTACTACCCTTTTACTACTACAAAAATTTCTTGTTTAAATCTGCTGCCAACATATATATTTTTAATGCCCGTATATATAAAATTCTCTTAAATTCTATCTGTCAAAATATTTCGCCAACATATATATTTTTAAACTCAAGAAATTTTATTTATATATGTTAACATTCGCTAGATCCAGGTATAATTATTTCGTTCCCTCTTATTTAAGATTTGCAAACATGTATATTTTTATTTACATAATTATTGATCCGATTCATGTCTCATTATTTGGTCTAAGAAAAATTTATACACGTTGAAAAAAAATAAATTACATATAAAAGAATTTAGCCTGGTGACAAAATTTATTTTAGAAGTAACTCCAATTAATGAAATTACCCTTGTGCGCCATGTCACCAGTTAAAAGGATCCATAGACTGTTAGCTTCCCAAAATTAATTTTAAATTACTGTATTCCATTTAATTACGGGTTCTCATTAAAACATTCACATTTTTTTATTGATTACAACATTTTAGTTATGATTAAATTTTTTTTGAATTCCATAAAATAGCCTATTACATATCTAAGTCATTACCGTACAAAATTATTATTATGCTATCATGCATGTTGAGCCGATAAAACTTTATTTTGATAGATAATACAATATTTGAAATATTCATAGATTGTCACAATATTCACTTGGGACAATATTTAAGTAATTCACGCCATGCGTATATAATGTGACTTAAGTGAAACAACAAATACAGATAAATACAGATGGCTCGTATCACACTATAGCAAGTTTGGACAAGTTCTGATTATATAGAATAAGTAATTGAATGCCCGAGTCAAACAAAATATATGAAATATACACGCAAATAAATAATAGTTTGAAAAATTATTATATATATCAAAACATAATGGATTTGGGTGATTAAATACGAATACAAAATGCTAAAATTAAGCTACAGAGATGTGGGTGTTTAACTAATTAAGATCTAAAGGGATGTGGGTGTTTAAATATTCCAGGCTCCACGTTTGGGCAAGCCGTGGACCCGGAAAAAAATACTATGTAACAGACAGAATCGTCTATCTCGCTAACACACTGCAGAATTCAAATCCCAGACACAAAACTGAACATTCTAGAAGGGGTTGCCCTCTAGATATACTAAGTTCGAATCTAAAGTCCAAATTTCTCAGCGCCATCTACATGATAATGTATCTGATGCCACTACTAGTATAACCTTTGACCGGTGCCTGGTGGTCAGGGAGAAACAAAAGACTCTATACTAAAAGAAGCTTGGGTGGCTAATTAACGTCTATGGATTTACCAAAGAAATGCAGAAAATATATATATATATAGACCGAGACAGTGATAGGAATCAAATAAAATAAGAGATCAAATTTAGTTTTAAATAATTTCACAAAACTTATTTATATAAATTATATATATAACGCCACTGTCTGCTTATATGAGACAGGGACATGTATTAAATAATTGTGGGCATTATATTCCACTAAATGACAAAAAGGTTTTAAAGCAAAGTGATATATTCTATTCCTCGGGTTAATAGCATTACAATAATGTGCTTGATGAGATAGGAACATTTGCGAGGTGCTTTGAGCAATTATACAAGTTTAAGAAAATATTTGAAATTAAGTGTTATAAAATATTTATTGATTTCGAGAATAGCATGGACAAAAGCTTACTAAGCAACAAAGTGGGAATGTGATCAAAGCATTTATTTGAGAATAATAATAATAATAGAGTTGCATTGGGAGGTCAGTATTGCTGATAATGAATTTATTAAAGTTGGAGGGTGTGACACGTTTAAGTCACGGATGCTTTGTAAAATAAATATAAAATAAAACAATATCGAATATCTGGAATGATTACGGAGGGCGTCTCGCCGCTAACCCGTAGGAAAGTATTTTGATGAACAGCCGGAACTTAGCGACTGGGTGACGATTGCGTTTAATTTCCAGGTTTGTCACTTGGGGACACACTCTGCCTGGAAACCGCAAACGAAAAGAATGGACTTGGCCGTGTAAAGAATCCTTGGAAAAATAAAACAAAGCAGTCTCAACAATCAATTCATGTACCAGCAATATGAGACTAGTATATATAAAATATCTAAATGGGTTTTACTTGGATTAAGAGAAATGCCCAATCAAATTCCCAAAAATTCATTTAAAAGGGTCTGCACATTCTCGACGTCAATGATGAACTTTGTAATTAAAGTAGAACACGGTAATTAAAATAGGAAAATGCATGCTTGCGGGTTTGAAAAGTAAGTATAGATTTATATACGCAATCATGTATTAGGGGACACATTTAATCATTGACCTCGCACATACTCTCATATTAGATTAAAATCAATAACATGTAGATTTTAAACTATGTGATTATATTATATATTAAAGAATAGAATCGCCCTCGAACGAGTGATTTGCAAGATAATAAAATTGGAAAATTATTTAGAAATTTAAAATATGCCTTTATAGCGGCGTCTTAGTTTCAACAAAAGGAATAATTCACTCGGTCAAAGATGATTCTGATACATTATCATAATAAAATAACAGAAATCTTAATCAATAGAAAATATTAACTCAAGGATAGAGAGCAAAATGTTGAGTATATTTAAACACGTTAAAGAAATACATAATGAAGTTATGTGAAATATAAGAAAAACAATTTTAAATAGCTATAGCATGTTAGTTATCACAAGAGCTCTTGGGTTAATTTAGGGTTACCTCTGGAGAAGCATTTTTAGGTAGATTGATGGTCGGCAGGTTTTTATATAATTTAACAGCAAAATCTGGAAATCTTCATATTTTTGGCTGCGGCAGCAGTTCCGGGGTTCCTTATGTGATAGCTTCCGATGGTCTGGAGCAGCGGCTGGCTATTCCGAAAGGACATAGCCATCTTGATGCCTCTACTCTGTCATGTCAAGGTTAGCAAATTATTAGAATAGAATTCAGAATGATTTCTCTTAGAAACATTAGAATGGAGAACAAAAGAAAACCCTCCTTTTTATAGTAGAAATTAACAATAGAACTGCCCTGGAGCATTACAAAAATATATCGGACTTATCAACTGTAATTAAATCTATCCGAATGTCTAAAGGAATTCAACATTAATTAATTTCTTTTGTTAATTTCCCTGTCGACATTCGAATTACAAACTAGATCTAATTAAAAATTACTTTTATTAATTAAAGAAAACCTTAAGTGGACATCTGCTGTTTTTAGATAAACTTATATAACATTAACTAATTAAACTATTGTCCCTCATTTATTTTAACAGAAATATTTGGAATGACTTTTATTAAATCAAATGAAAATTATTTTACTTTGTAATATTTGAATCTATTTACTAAATGAGTTTTATTTTAAATCAAAATATATTACGACGGTAATATATTTGTAAATAGATTCAAACAAAATAACTTTAACAATTTATAATTTTGATATGTTTTAAAATGCATATCATAGTGTGCGCAATTATGACTTATATAACCTACTTTTTAATAAATCAAAATTATGTGAAATATACATAATCTAGAATCTTTTATTTTATTTGGGAATGAGTTATATATATAATATGAGCATTGTGCTCGTGGTTTAAAATTAGGCAGGATTTTCGGTATGTAAGTGTATTGCAGACACACTACGATAGATTGGGGTTCAAACTAAGATATGAGGGTAGGAAATAGGTGAGAAAAGGTGAAACGATGATCTGCAACACAGACCTCACTGTTTCAATATATAATCAATGCTCATTTTATATTAAGATAGCAAATCTTCATACTTTAATGGACAGGCTTCAATCCACTGCAACCTCCAACTTTTCAGCCATCCATATCATTCAAAATCTGATGATGAAAACTCAAATCCCATGCTGATGCTAATATTATTGCCATGTCCATGTTGACCTGAAGTCACTCTGACCCCTCATGTATAGGACAGTATCCATTAAATACATATGAGGGATGGACAGGATACAAGCTTGATATGTAAATATTTGTATTTAATGGATACTGTTCTATACATGAGGGGTTAGTGACTTCAGGTCAACATGGACATGGCAATAATATTAGCATCAGCATGGGATTTGAGTTTTCATCATCAGATTTTCAATGATATGGATGGCTGAAAAGTTGGAGGTTGCAGTAGATTGAAGCCTATCCATTAAAGTATGAAGATTTGCTACCTTAATATAAACTGAGCATTGATTATATATATGTGTGAGAGATGATAATCTGGACCAACTGATGAGTGCTGGTTTAGCATGAAATACATATATTGGTGATTATTAATCTTTTCTATATGTGTGTGGTCATGTGTATCAATTGTATGAGATAGTGTGGATAGTTGAAGGGTGCTTGAAAATCTGAGTTCAAATCCTCTATACTTATGATTACTATATAGATATGCATATTTATTTACTCAGATTTTACAAATAGTATGTTAGCAAAACTTATCACTTTAGCCACGTATAAACATTGACCTGACATAACATAACACTATAGGCCAGGGGCGGGCAAATAACGGCCTGCTAAGGATTTTTTGCAGCCCACCAAGAAACAGAAAAATCCACATTGAATCGAGATTTCCTTCCCATGTACAACTGAAAATTCATCTCATACTTTCCACTAGGATGGCCACATCAATACACATGCACCTTGTAGATACGATGCACAGTGCTTTTCCAGTTGATCTGGTTAATTTCAATTTTGTCTTTGTAACTGTAAATATATAAATTTCCAGCTTCAGTGAAACCATTAACCTTACGAAAAAATGTAAAATCAGTGATGAATGTTGTGTTTAATGAAGAATGGACAAATACTTCTTTGGTAATACAGGGAATAAAGCAGTGTGTTTATTGTGTTGTGAAAAAAAGGTGCGGCCCTCCACAATCTTCACTTCCACAAAGCGGCTCCTGAGCCAAAACAATTGCCCACCCCTGCTAAAGATTGAGTTGGATATGATTTTAAGTTATCCTCACAATATATATATATATATATTATAGGCAAATAAACATAAATGGAAAAATAAAAAGCTGGAAGAATATAAACAAAACTTAATTTATCAGTATTAGAAACAAATTTAAGTTGTTTTTCTTTTAATAGATGGAGAAACAGTTTAGACCAAATTTACATTTTTTAAATATCTATAGTGGTATCTGGAAGCCTTCTTAGTATGGATATATACAAAATATGAATATTAATTGGCAATTTATTTTAAATCATAAATATCTAAAATATTAGTTGCTTGTGAGATTTTTTAGCCTAGTTATATTTAAATAAGCTGGATGATAGGTGTCTGGAACTTAAAAAAACACTTCCCAAGAAAAAAAATACCCTGTAAACAAGGTTAATTTTAATATACAATAGAAGCCACAATAATCCATAAAATTCCATGTATTATAGAAGAGTCTTGTTAAGATAAGACCTACCTTGATGTAATTTTTTTTGTTAGGTATCAAAAGACAAATAAGACAGTATCATAGTATTCTTGCTGTAATGAATTCAGGGCTAGGTTCAATTTATTAAAAAAAAAAGACCCTATATGCCATAAAAGATGTTAGTTTTTAAAAAAAATGATAAATAAAGGCAAGTAATAGTTGTTTATGATTCACCAGAATTATAATAACATGTATAAACTTTTAAATGATAGCATTTAATAGAAAATACATATAAACCTATTCTATAACTAAAAAGCAGACCAAGTTTGTCATTAGTACAATTCCAGTTGATGAGGTATTAAAATTAAGAACCCTAAAAAATGTATGGTACAGTATGAATTCTATGGGCTTCCTAAATTGTATGATTATGATACACTTTCAGTCCATATGGTTAGTGCCATGAGATCTCTAATTCAAGTATTGACTATATTATAACTGTTTAAATCTCTAGCCAGAAAAATATCTTAAGATTTATCTCATTTCTGTTATTAAAGGCAATATTTAACTTGGCTTTAGAGTTTTATTTTTTACTTACTTGTTTATAATTTCGAAAACAAGTCCCTTTGTATCTGTTGAATTCCACCCCTGTCTTAGAAATATAGATTAAAATTATGTTATTTAGCACCATGATAGAAAATTGCTTAGAAAAAGTAGTGACGAACATTACATTTTAAAAGGATTTCAGTACTTTGCCTAATTTCAAATTTCTATTGTATTTTAATCTCAGCTATATTTTCCAATGAAAGCAATCACTGCTATTCATTTACTTCAAAGCTCAATTTAATGAAAATACAATGACATATTTTTTTTTTAAAAAAAATGATGATGTGAAAATTTTTTAATGTATTGAATAATGAGATTGGATCCTATAGTAGATAAGATAGTTTAAATATATCTTATATAATTTTTGCAAATTACATTGATATAGAACTTAAATAAAGACTTATTGCTCAATGCCAAACTAGTTTGGGTTTGTAAAGCAGTCAAACTCAGTTTAATATGTAAAAATTATACATATGTATAGGAATTATATTTATTATAATTTACTTATGTATGCATCCAATTGCACATACATAATATATATTGCAACCTACAGTTCTTACTGTGGAACTGCATGTTAAGTGTTATAGGGATATATTTTTTAAATCAATTTTTATATAGCTTATTTTACCTGTAATAAGTTATTGCAATTATAGTAGCTAAAATGCATTTATAATTTACTAGATTAGATATGTTAGATATTATAAAATAGTATTAACTTAAAAAAATGTTGTATAAGTATATTTTTTATAAGTTTTAGACTTATTAAATTAAATTCTTGTGATTATAAGTGCTTAACCATAAACTATTATTTACTAAAAGCATAAATCAGTTTTACATATGCTGAAATAGCAAAATTAAAATAATCTGTTTGACTATTGCATTCTTTTATTAGATCAAAATATTACAAAAAGAATTTTAAAATAGGTTTAAAATTCAGAAAAGGTATTAAATATTTAAGCTAGTTTTAAATAAATGTGTTATTTAATTTTTGATAGTATAGCTAATCCGTTCACAGTCTAATTAAAAGTGCAATTATGAATGCTAATTTAGTAGTGCTATAATTCAGTTATTTTAAAAATTAAGATTTTTATTATCTTTTAAACCAATAATTAACTTATATATTTAAATTATTATTCCTTGATAAAGAATTAAATATTAGTATATGTGAATCCATGCATGAAATTTGTTAATTATGTAAGAATACTTCCTGGTTGTAAAATTAATGTTTAAGGTTAATTTGAATATCTAATATTTTAAATGTATCTATTTAAAAAAAATTGATACAATGTAAATTCAATATAGCATTCTGAGAATTTTAAAAAAAAAAGAAATGTCATTAAAATAATGTATTTTTTTATTACTAGAATCAATTTTATTTCATTAAATAATCGATTAAATAATTATTTTGTTACCAAAGATGTAATATTTAATTATCCTGTCTAGACGTTTAAGTCTGGAATTTTCTAGAATTAGCTTTATTTTTGGAAATTTATACTCAGTAACTAGAAAATTGTGATTTTTCAGTTAATTAAGTCATCTTAGATGGACAGTTCAGTTGTCAATCATCCAATCAATTTCAATCTCATGACATATTGTATAAGTCTGGTTTGTTGAATGACACATACACTTTATTTTTTTACACATCTCATTTTTATTTAGTGTTTTCAAGTTGTAACTTTTTATAATTAATTTTATTTGATTTAAGTAAAATATGGTGTTAAAATAATTATCTATTCAGGTATTCTCTTAACAAAGACTTTCAATGCTTCAAACTATTCTAACTTCATTATGAAAAATTGTTCTACAATTCTTGTATTCACTTTAGGAAGTAACATATGGCCCCATCATATTAAGGCTGCAGTATGCATTGTAAAAACTTTTATTACTTCCAATTTATTTGTTTTATTATATCCAAACTTTATTTTAAGGAGAATAATTCTTAAATTAAGTGCTAGAACTTTTAAAGTATTTTTTACTAATTCTGAAAATAACTTATCTGCTAACAACTTTAGAAATAATGTTTATTTTAATGAATACTGAATATCACTATCATTTTTCAGAGTGCTCCCTTTGGGTTTAATTTAATATTATTAAATTTGAACTTTTATCTAAAATTATAGGATCCTGCAAATGATAAAGGAATTAAAAAATGTTAATTACTAATGTATAAGTTCATTAGAATTATTTCAACGGATAAAGTTATGCTAAAATAATATTTGATTGGAAAAATATATATCTGGAATTTGATCTTAATGCTTATTTATGCTTATTATTTATATGACATTTATTAAGAATGTATTATTTATGAAATGTTGATTTCAAAGATATGAAATTTCATTAATTATTGTTAGTTTTTGCATAAACCTGCATTTTATTTGTCAGCATATTTCACAAATACTAGTTTTAATTATAAATTTAACGCACATTGATTACGCAAGTAATATTTACTAAGGCAATAAACCTAAAGCATGCGTAAGCTTGTGGTTAAAACCTGTAGAGGTCCCTACCTTTGCATTTTCAAGCGCACATGCTTTAGGTTTATTGCCTTAGTAAATATTAAATACTAGTTTTATAAAATTATTATTGCATTATTTAAAAGAATAAAATATATCCTCAATGTGTTTGCTCCAAGTTATCAAAATATGTTTGCTCTTCAAAAGATTTATTTTAATTCATTACCATGCATTATTTGCTCTTTGAGAATATTGATTTTTAAAGCTTCTCGCCATTCTTCATTTAGAATATTTATTCTTAATTTATATTCTTTGGAAAATTATAAGCTGTGCTCTTCAAAAAAAGTATTAATCTTATTATCCAATGTGATACTTAAACTTTACAAAGCTCATTGTATTGTTATTCAACACTCTACTACAAATTTATGTAATGGTTATAGTAATCATCATTGTATGTATTTAGTTTATATTAATCCATTTAGGTCCTTATTGTTTGTGCCAATAACTTCAAATTTCTGTTTACCTCATGTTTTAAAATGCTGTTATTGTTTCAGTTTACAATTTATCTGAATATCCTGAAAAGATTTCAATACATCCATGAATTTTTATCTGACTTTATCTGCTGTAATGATAAGAACATATCAAGATTTAAGAACTTTTTATTTTATTGGTAACTGGGTATAAAATATTTAGTTTAATATTTAATTTTATATGCATTATATTCATTTATGTTTCTCTGTATGACTTTATATATAGGTTGAAAATGTATTTTTATATTAAGTTCTCTGAATATTAATAGTGTACCAAATATTTAAGTATGTGTTATATTTGTCCCTCTTTGAAGTTATTTTGAGTCCTAAATAAATGCTTGACAGAGTTCATGAAGTTGATGTACATTTGTTTATTAAATTGTTTTGTTATAATTTTAAATGTTAACTATATTTACTTATTTTATCAATTTTACACATAACTTATTTGTTGTTATTTTAAGAGAGGGTAGTGTTTTTCTTATAGATTATTGTATTATGCCAATGATTTTATTATATTGTTGTGATACTAAGCATACAATGCTATATTTATGCAAATCCCTCTCTCTTGATGGTTCATTCTAATACTTCATGACTAGAGACAAAGCCCTAGCTCATTATTGTCTTCCTGTATAGGTGCTTAGTCAACTTCATGTCACAATTCTATTTTGCCTGTTTGTGGATCTTAATAAAACATTTATTTAAAATCATGTGTAATGCACAATCATATCTTTACCCTGGCATTTGGTATGTTTAAAGGTGACATGTGACGCCATCTCTTCAGTTGCATTTTTTGGAAACCAGTAGTTTTTGATGTGTAGGATTGGCTTGTTGATGTCCTAAATAATATATCCCAATGTTTTAAAATCTCATAAAATATTTATTAAATTTATAATTGTTCACATGTCTACATAAAAATTTATACATTTTTTTAAGTATTAATTGTTATCAAAGGATGATGTCATCTTACTTAGAATTATTGAATACATCTCAAATAGAACAGTATAATAGCAAGTGAAATTATTGAACATGAGGACTTGACTAAACCTGTAGAAAGTCACATTAAAATTCCTAATTTATTGGTAAATTTTACTAGATTTTAAATTTTGTAACTCATAATTTTTCTTTTATGTTTTATTCTTCTTTTGTGGAATTTTTGTAATTTATAAAGTTTTATACAATAGCTTAATGTTTGCTTTTTCAATGTTATAATTGTCAATAAATGTTATTTTAATTATCAATTCATGATTCCTCATTTTTGTCATTATCAATTGCTTCTCAGAAATTTGATAATACCCCACACACCTTTATTTATTTTATGCATTGAGAAAAGAAGAGTGCAAGTAAATAAGTTGTAAAAGTCACTCTATTAAAATTATATTAGTGATGTTAAGATATATGAATGAAGAAAATTATTTAATTTATCTTAAATTAAAACTGATAAGATCATTTCATTCACTTATTGTAAGAATCTTTTATTCCATTTTGTTTATTTTTGATAAAACTATAAGATCACTTTACTTTATTCATCTTGAGATAAGACCATAAGATTGCTTCATTTTATTTTAATATAAGATTAGAAGAGGAAAACTATTGGTGTGATATTTGGGTAGCAATACAATTCCTTTTCTACTCATAATATCATGAATGTTATCCTAGTGTGTTATAATTATTTGAATGTAAGAATTTTTTATGTTTAATTTTAATTCTAAATTTAATAATTATTTGATTTAATAGGATATCTTAAAAATAAGGTCATCTTATTGTTGCTATTATTTGTCACCAGGATCACATTCTTAGTTGGTTTTAAGAAGTAAAAATAAGAATAGGACTATTAATTATTGAAGAATTCAATATTAAAAGAACCCCGAGATTAGTTTATAAAAATTATTTTTGAAAAAAAATTATGCTTAAGATAAAAATTATTCTAAGAAAGAATTACGTGGTATAGAAGACCTAAGCTATTGCTATATCTTAGATGTTATCATTTAAAGAATAATTATGATTATAAGATTTAATGCTATTTTATAGAATGTGTTAAATGTAGATTATTGAAAATAAACTATCCCTTTCTTTGTAATGTGCTGCATAAGATTTTAAAAGTTATTGGAGTTAAAAGAGAGAGTATGAGAATTCTCCTCCTGATTTGATGTTTGCATTTGTCATGATACATATATTTTTCTTATAGCAGTATATACACAGAAGAGCTAGCCTACATAACTTTTGAGCTTATAATTTTGGGCTCTTTATATTTCACCACCTTTCATATCTCTTTTGCCCAATATGTCCCCCTCTCCTAAGGCCTAAGGTTGCAATATATATATATATGTTGATACAAAGATTTTCACGGATTGCATATATAAAAGACATATTTTGCGGATTCGTTTGTGTTAAAAAATTTAAATATTGATATACCAACATTTCGACTTGATCACACAAGTCATCTACTGGGTGATAAAAGGTAGAAAAACAGTTGGAGAGGCACTACAATCACTGATTTGAAAAAAAAAGGTTAAAGTTCCACCAATATCAAAAATGTTAAATTAAGAATGTTTTTTTAAAAAATCTTTCTAAATAGGAGCAAGTTTGCATGTATCATCTTGCTTATTGATGCAATCTGGCCTTTTAAGTGTCTCAATGGCTTCTCTAATTTTGCAGTGGTAGAGATTATCACATCTGGATATGATCCTGCTATTAGAACAATCAATTTTATGACCTGAATCTATAGTATGGAGTGAGAGTGCTGATGATGATGAGTGTTGTTTAACTGCATTAGAATGCTCATCTGTCCTAACACTGATGTGATGACTACTCATACCTATGTAAGAAGCTTTACAATTTTCACATGAGATTTGATAAACACCATGAGATTCAAGAGGGAATGAACACTTAGGCTTGGTTATTATATTGCTGATCTTTTGATGAGTAGAAAATGCTGAATTTATATTATAGCATTTTAACTGAAACACACAGGCTTATCATATACCTGTGTTTATATATGTAATATATAGGGTATATGAGCACAGACTTTCACACGACCCACTACTCTCCACACTATCTCATAACACTGATACACTTGAACACATTTATGTTGAAAAGATAAATAATCACCAATATAAGTATTTCATGCTAAACCAGCAATCATAAGTTGGTCCAGATTACCATCTCTACACATATATGCTACAAGTGCTAAGATATATATTAAGATAGCCAATCCTCATACCTTAATGGACAGGCTTCAATCTACTCCACACTTCAACCATCCATCCAATTGAAAATCTGATGATGGAATGCTCAAAGGTCACCCTGAGGCTGAGATTCTTGTCACACCCATGTTGACCTAAGACCAATCTGACCCCTCATACACAGAAAATAATCCATTTAATACAAGGGATGGGCAGACATCTCTACTATATAATAATTGAAACACACAGGGTTATCATATACCTGTGTTTATATATGTATTGCAGCATTTTAATATTTATCCAATACTGTCTGTAGTTCCTTTTACATATGGAACACAAATCCTAATAGCTGATTTATCATCTTTTTGTTTCCTGTTTTGTTCATTTTCGCCTTGAAATAAGGCTTTTTTAATAAATTTACAATCATAACTATTTGCTAATAAAACACTATTAATATGATTTATTAGTGGTGGCTATGGTTATTAAAGAACCAGACACCAAAATGTATGGATACTGAGCTGAGTTCAGACCTATATGACTATATAAGCTGATGAGCTTGGATTGAAAATATTATAGTGTTTTCAATTTAAGTCTCATAGTTTTGTAGTTAAGTAAAGATGCAAGGTGGCTGCTGGGGGGTTGCATTAGATCCTGATCTAGCGGCAGTGCTCTCAGATCCAAGGCTCCTCACTGACGAAGGCTAAAAGCCAGAAACTAGCTTGTGGATATTGGATGAGTAGGCACTAGATAAAGATTTTATGCACAAGCTTTCTGGCATCTGTTGATTACCCTGGCTTGCACTAAGTGGCAATACGTATAGAGAGTTTTGCCTGTTTTAATAACAGTTAAGAGCAAGCATAAGAAACAGTGATCATATGATGTTTATTAACTTAAGCTAGCAGTTTTACCATTGTGACATTGCACTAAAGCATGCAGGGCCTTTTTATAATAACTGAAAAAAAAAAAAACTATTAAAAAAAAAAATTTCCACTGAATGATAGAAAGATTAATTTTATTTATAGTCTGTCTATCCATTAATGTATGAACGGAATAATTTTTCTTTAACTCTATTTTTATGGCAATTGAAAACAAATATGCACTAAGAGAGAGATTATGGTATTATTTTTATTTCACCCCCAGATTAACTCATATCTAATTTACAATATCAATAGTTTAAACATTTTTTAATATTTCTAAAATGACTTTAATAATTCAATGTTAACAACATTATCCATTAATTTAATTTTGTATATCATAAAAATATTTTTTTTGTGACTTAATAAATTTCTTTTCTTTATTTACATGAATTTTCAATGAATTCAATCTCTATATTTGTTTTGATTTTCTTGCAATCAAAAATAAATTTTATTCTGATCCTAAAACTGATTTTTTTACTACTATTTAAGAAATTGATTATAAAATGAATTTTCGATTCTAAAAGTGCAACAGTTATTTTCCATAACTCAATTAATGAAAACTTAAACAGTGTAGTGCAAGAATTTGGTCTCTTCATTTATCTAGTTGGCCAACAATTTATTGGTTTAATAAATTATCATTTATTTTATGACCTACATATCATTTGATCTTTGTATCTAAATATCATTTAGGTATTAATAAATGGACAAGCTTGTTTTTCATCCATTTATTTTTTAATTATTTACCATCTGCAATTTTATTTTTCTCTAACCTTAATTATTTAACAAGATAAATATTTAAAAATACTACTTAAATGCCTATTTGAAATAGATTACTTGAACTATTTAATCCTCATTGCAATCAAGACCTCTTTATTGTATTTCTCATAAACATTTACACAATTTTCTGCCGGCAATAATGTGATATGGGAATATTGTTTCTTTTTTTTGCTTATAAAATTATACAGTTTGTACTGCTTTCATAAAAAATAATGTCTTAAATTTGAGGATAACATTTTGGTTTCCACTAGTTTGTATTGTTTTTTTGTTTTAGTTTCTAATTACATATTCAAAAATTATAGCTTTTTTATAAAAATTATACATTAAATTTCAAGATTAATTTGTATTGCTTTTTAAAAAAAAAAAAAAAAAAAAAGCATTACACATTAAAATTACATTTATCCTAGTTGTATAAAAAGTTATCAATAGTTTGTTTTGAAATTATCAATGTTATTGATTAATATCTTTAATAAGGCTTTGGTTGTTTCATCTGGTATGTAATACTCACATATGTTACATAGTATGCCTGTGCAAATTGTACTATATCATTTCTGGTTTATCTAAGCTACATTTTTTTTCATGTTTATTTTATTATTACTATCTATTAAAAAACTGATCAATCTCATTTTCCTCATCCTTCTATCTTCATTATTATATGTATATTATTATGATACAACTATAAAAAAAATTATTAGAATATTAAAAACATATGCACAAACAATTTTAAAGCCAAAATATTTGAAAAAAAAAAAAACATCTGAAAAGAATTGTCAGATATTTACGAAATAAATTTTTTTAGAATAATTTCAAGCAGAGAAAGTGAAAAGGGTTTTCTTGACAAAATGAATGGAAACACTGTGCTCAGTTCAACATTTGACCTTCTGGTCATATAATAAACAAATAAATAACATTACAGTAATGTAGAGATATACAGGAGGCAAAAGGGAATAAATAAAATTAAATTCATTAGCTGTGTGATATTTGCTATAAGGAATATTTCATCTTTTATTTTCAAAGAAGTTTATATGAATATAATTATGATTTAAGAACCATACTTTATTCTTCATTTACATGGGGATCTCTGCATTCTTAATGTGTTGCTGTGTGAGCATTTATGTGGTTAGTGGTTGCTCTATTCATATGCTATCTAAGTGAAGGACTTTAAAATTTCAAAAAATTTGGAGTTCAAACCTGAATAAAATCTAGGCATTTTCTCAGATAACTAAGGATTTAGCAAGCAGTCTTAGATTTTTTTCAGATAAAAAGTCTACAGCCAATCTGTATAGGCATCAAATTATTAAATCTATTCTTAATTAAACAATAAAAATTTTTGCATTTTTGTTTTATTTTCTAGTTACAAATATCTAGATGCATCTTTCCTCTGGAGACTCGTGGTATATGGTTGTCACATCTTCCTGTCATGATCACACTTCAAGTCCATGTCTAATGTATCTTAAAAATTTTTCCAAATCATAAAAAGATTTTAAATTATTCTTTTAGATAGTCAGCACTTTTCCAAATCAGTAATCAATACTAATACTAGTTTGTAAATTGATATCTAAATACAATTAACTAGAGAGTAAAGATCTCAGATTAGTCTGGATTGGTAATATAAATAAATGTAAAATTATCTCTAGAGACCCTCGGCTCATAATTCACTATTGCTTTTATTCCAATTAAATCTTTTTAGTATTATTGTGTATTGGAATATGTCTCTCATTCAAAAATTAATAATTCACATTTTTTCCCCAGAATCATTCATTCATAAAAAATAATGATCTTCTGTAAAAGCTTATCAAAAACTTATATTAAATTCCACTTGTCTTTTTTTATAATCAATTACATGTCTTCAAACTGATCATCATTATACATTGTTATAAAACTTCAATCATTCCTACTTAATAATGAAGAGTCTTTTTTCTCATTGAGTTAAGTTACATTCATTACATTATAATACGTTTGAAGATTTGTTATCTTAATATAAACTTAGCACTGATTATATATATATATATATATATATATGGAAGATGATGATCTGGACCAACAGATGAGTGCTGGTTCTGCATGAAATATATATATTACAGATCATTTATCTTTTTCATATTTATGTGGTCATGTGTTTTGGTTGTATAACATGGAATGGATAGCTACAGGGAGCTTGAAAGTCTGAGTTCAAATTCTTCTAATTGTAATAACATTTATTAAACATGCAGATTATTATGACCAAATAATAACATTTGATATCAACAGTTTGTGTTAGTTACTCTTACATTATAATTAATTCTTGTATCTCAGTTTTAGAACTACATCTTAAAACTTAAAGTGTTCTTAATTTTAATTAATTTAAAAAAATTATATATAATAAAAAAGGTTAAGCAGTTGTCTCAATAGAATTTTGATTTTATTGACATAAAGAATGTACATAAGTTCATTCAGTTGCAAACAAAATTCTATTATACAAAGAAGAAAAAATAAGTAAGTAAACAATGATTTATAAAATTTATATCACCAATAAATAACCATGACAACAATCGGTCTTCCATTTAAAATATCAAAATTCAACGTCAGAAATATACAATCATTATAACAGTTGTTTCCACAAAGGTGAGAAAAGAATTGTACAATGATAAGAAAATAAAATCTGGGAGAGGGGGAAGGACAGGAGGATGGAAAAAAATATTCAGAATAAAAATGGTGACTTCAAAGTAAACAACAAATATGATTTGATCAGTAAGAATAAAATATATATATATATATAGTACAGTAGTAGCAAATTTTCTTTTAGTTTGCACACTATATTAGAAAATCAAACAGACAATCAGATAAAATATACAGATTTCGATAAATGGGTTATTTAAAAAAAAGTTGCAAATTAATATAATGAAATTTTTATATATTCAACAATTTTTATAAATTACTTTCTTTTAATGTATATTTTAAAAAAATTACATATTTGAACATTATTTTCATAGTTTAAAAAGTCAGTTTATCAAAACAAAAAATTGGTTAAATGAGATATTAATAAAGGCATAACTTAATACGTAAATTAATAGAACAACTTTATATATAATTACTGAAAACATCATAAAAATAAACAAATTTTAAAAATTTTAAACAAATTTGATAACCTTTCATTAAAATTTTACAAGCAATAAGTCATAATATAATTCTATATTTTTTAAAACTCATTAAAGAATCTGGGATGCTAATAGTCATCTATAATTAACACTTTTTATGCACCTTTACCCTATAAACAAATTTCCATAAAAATGCATAAGTTCTATATGCCTTTATTGTTTCTCACCTCAATTATTTCAATAAAGAAAAAACAAAACTTATTTTTTGTAAATGCTTAGGTATTATAATTTACAATTCATGCATATAAATATTTTTTCTACAAATAAATTTGCAAATATAATTCTAAATTATTTTTTTAATTTTTATATGTAAAAAAAAACAACAACAAAACAACTTAGAATACAAAGAGAATAGCCATCAAAACTAATCAGTAATTACTGAATGAACATTACTAGTCATGTGAGTAATTCTAGAAATTTAATTGGTTAATGGACACTGATTACAGCCTGAGGGTATTTATATCTGTACAGATTAAATCCAAAAATCAAAAAAGAAACATAAAAATAAAACTGGAAGAAAATAGAGAAGCTTTCAGGTTCTTTTCTGCAATTTTGAGTGGAGATCAGAAAAACTTATTTATTGAGTCAGTCTTTACTCGTTTTAACGAAAAAACTCTGGAAAGTCTTTCCACATCTCATGAACTATGAACCTATCAGATTCACTATCTGGTTCTTCCTCCTTGGCAATACGGTGTAAACAATGTGTCAGTTCAGACAACCGGTGTTTATGATCATGGTAAGATGGCGTTTTTAGAATACTATACATCAAACTCAAGTACTCAGTTCGCATCTATAAACAAAAATTAAAAAAAAATGTAAATGTGTTTACTTTGAATTATATACATATATATGAATCAGAGTAATGAAGATGCCATCTAGAAAGCTCATTTGAAATAAGAACTTTGAATATTAACAAGTTATGATAGTTGTATTACCATAGTTTAGGATTCAGGAATTATTAAGCAATATTACTTTGTATTGTCATAGTTTCAACTTTCCAATGAACTTTTTAGAAAGTGCTTCAGTACCATTATATATTATAAATTCTCAGCTCTTTATTACAATAATAGTTTATAATTAAAAGTTATGACACCTATAATTATGTAAAATATTATATTTGTTATAATTAAAACAATCGTAAAAGGATACTATAAAAAACATCTGAATGTTAACATTATTTCTTACAAATATACATCTTATAAAATGCAAAGTAAAATATTTAAGTAACTTATAAATTAATGTAATAAAATTGTCCATAATATTATTTATATATTCTTCATATGCTACAAATTGATCAAATGTCATTTACTTTATTGCTGCTTATATTCAGATTGAAAAAAAATCGTTATTTAAATAAATTATTAGTTTAAAGAACTGTTAATTGCCAATCTTTGTTGTTACTTCTCTGACTTGTGTTACTAAAGCAGTTTAGATTGTAAAATATAAAGATATATCTGTCTATTTAACTGTTAATAATGTAGAGCCTTGGTAAATGGTAATATATAATTTGACTTTGTTTCTGGGCAGAATAAAAATTACATTTTTTTCTAGTTCAAATAAAGCTTAGAAGTATTATTTCAGATAGCCAACTAATTAATCATCCTATATTTTGAGGTAAAGAGGTTACTGAGGAGTCCTTATTGGCTATTTAAAGATTGTTTTATTTATATACATGAAATTTTTTGGGGAAATTTACTATAGTTCATGATTAAATTATTGAATTATTTCTCATTTTAGAAATAATTTTATTACATATAAAATAAAAAAAGGTACAAAATCTTTGAAATTAATTAAATCATAATTAATATCATTTCAACTACTTAATGTTATCTAAAGTTTTGTTTCTTATGCTATTATACTGTCATCTTTAAATGAAATTAAATAAATATATAATAATGTGTTATTGTTGTAAAAATTGATCACCCGAAAAAAATAGAGCTGGAACCATAATCTATGGTTTTAAATTCCTGAGTCCACCATTTAGTACTATCCTAAACAATGCAGTGATTAATTTTCCTATAGTATGGCATATATTTATTCATAATTTTTAGTGAAACTGTGCAAAACTAATAAACCTATTATTGCATAAACAATTACATGTAGTTATTATTTTATTTATATCATATTTACTTACTGAAATAAGTGCTCTTTTCAATACTTGCACATTTTCTCAGCATTCAGAAGCATTTAAAAATTCTTTAAGTATTTTATTATTATTATTATTATTGTTATTATTATTATTATTATTATTATTATTATTATTATTATTATTATTATTATTATTATTATTATTATTATTAAGTATATATAATATTGAAATACAAGTGTAGTGTACATACTTAACCTAGATGTTGGAGAGTGGAGAAGATTGAAGTCTGCCATTAAAGTGTGTAGATTTACTATCTTAATATAAACCGAGTACTGATTACATATATGTGGGGAGATGATGATTCAGACCAACTGATTAGTGCTGATTCAGCATGAAATACGTGTACTGGGGACCATTTATCTTCTCATGTATGTGGTCATGTGTATCATTATATGGGATAGAGTGAATGATTGTAGGACGCTTGAAAGTCTAGATTCAAATCCCCTTTAATTATATTGATATATATATATATTGTTAGCACAACCATTAATTTGAAAACCTGAATTTGAAAGTTGAATTTTAAATCAAAAAAATTTCAAAGATGCACAAGATTACCCAAATAAAATCATGTAATTATATCAGTAAAGTGAAATGTTTCAAAATTAAAAATAATATGTTAGCATAGCTTAAATGTAACTTATTAATAAATAGTTTTTTAAAAAAATTAATTCAATAAAAGATTAAATAATTTAAATTCATTATTTACATTTTCTTGACTTTAAAAAAATTGCCTTAATGGATTTACAGAAATTCAAATAATGATATTGTAATTATTTTTTTTTTTTTAGTAAGCTATATTGTAATTATGTATCATAAAATGATAATTAAAAAAATGTTTAAGAAATTTAATTTACGGTATTAGTAAATGCCTTTATTATTATTATTTTTTTTAAAATAACCTATAAGAAAAATATATTGAAATCTATTACCTATTTACAATTACTGTATTTGAAATTTTGCAGTATTAAGATGTTTTCAAAAAATTCATAATAAAAGTAAATTTTTTTGTATGATCAAATGCAAAAATGATTATTCCATTTATAACGGTCGGGGATGAAGGTGAAGTTCCAGTCTTACCGCATCTGCCGACAGAGCGCCACTAGGCTACTTTGAACCTAGAAAATTTATAAAGTCGACAGATACGTGCTTAAGATCACGGCCGTCAGCCCTAGTCACTAGCTCAAGTAGACACAGAAACTTATATATTTAGTAAAATATATTTTTAATAATAAAGGCAATCACTGTCAGTATTAATAACACACAAAAAAGATTTTATTTACGTATATAATTAATAACGCACAAACTTTAAAAAATTAATTTTTATAACACAAAAAGAAATTTATGTTTTCTTCTGTTCCATTATTATTTTATTTCTTTTTAACTTTAATTTTAAATTTTAGAATGTTGAGTATAGATGAGCTACCCAGACCACGCACCTAAAAGACCAAACAATTGATTCCGGGCTAAAAATCCGCAGCCACACCAATGCTCGCTTCCAGATATATATCAGCAACCAATGCAGTATGAACATGTAAGCATAGAATCACGCGACAGGAATGTGCACCTGAACAACGTGATATTATTGGAGAAAAAAAAAGATCTTCAACCAGCATAGGAATGTGCTTCTATCTGGCGAAGGAATCATGTATGTAATAATAAGAGAAAAATGCTGCATATGGATGAGAGAGCGGTCTTATCTTGCAGACTTATCTTCTCAATCCATAAAACTGGAATGGGTCAATGGCGCAGGAAATATCTCTGCATCCATTTCAACGATATGACTACCTCTCTTTGGGGTCATGCATTCAGTTGGACTCGTAGCCCTAGGTGCTAACACACTTCACATTACATTGATATAAACGTCTATATATCTCTCCGCCAGCACTGACACAACTACGAAACAAATAGTCCGAAATCAAAGCCTCTTTAAACTAACACATATTTAAACTAGTCTAGCAGCCATATACACTCAACTAACATTTAAATCATTTTATTAATTTAATTCAAAACAAAAAAATCTTTAGTTTAATTAAGGTTTTAAAATCATTTTTAAGATAACATTTATATTTTAACTTTTTTACATCATTTTTAAGATAACATTTATATTTTAACTTTTTTACTACAACTACTATTTTTACTTTTAAATTTAATAATGCACAAATAACGAGGTGTTTCTATTTTTAAATTTAAGTTTGCAATCGCAAACCCCTACCCTATTACAAACAGATATTAATTAAGCATGAATAAAAATATAAAAAAAATACAATACATTTTTTTTTTAAGAGATTACATTTAAGACTTTAAATAAGAGTTTATAGAAATAAGGTTCAGGTTTGCTTGAGAGAGAAAGTCTATTATTCATTTTAAAGATAGATAAAGTTCGAAGATTTTAAATTTAACAGTTTATATTTCATTTTATCTTTTATAAATTATACTTTCCTTTATCCGTGCTCGTTCCTTTGTGACGAAGATCTATGAAGACTTATGACGATGTATGAAGCATTTATGCTGGTTTCTGAAGACGGGATCCGTGGAGATGAAAGCTGCCTTCGGCCGGCCGTACCGAAGGAAGCACGATGAAGCTGATTACATCTTGGGTGACGGCGATAATAGCTTTTTAAATTTTTATTTCTATTTTCAGCATACAATTGAATTAAAATTTTAATTTTCTAATTCTCCAACTCTCTAATTAATTAATTATCATTTTGGTTTTTCCTTTTATACTCCCCAGGCACCTTATCTCTGGAATGCACGGATTCATCAAACATATTTCATTATTTATATTTTATTGGTTAATTCAGTTTGTGGCCAAGTAGATTTTGGGTTTATGGCTAAGTAAATTTTTCCACTGAAGTCTGTGTCCGTATCTTTGGGTGGGAACTCTTATCTATTTCATAATCATTTCTTTAATTGTGATTTTGCTTTAAGGATCTGTTTGTAATTTTTTTTTACAATTAAAAAAAATCTTCGCTATTATTAAAATCAAAGGTTTTTTATTATATATTTTATTTAAAGATTAGAATCTTTGCTTCGATTCTATAATTTATTTATTTATTTATTTTAAAGCTTATTTTAATATTTAAATCAATCTAACATATGAATAAATTAATAATTCGTTATTTGTGCATTTTGTTTTTAATTCGGTATTATATAAAAAAAAATTACTATTAAAATTTAAATGTAACGCATATATATATCCCGTTACAATACAGATATTCGTGTTTTGACTTTAAGTAATGTCAGCAACAGATGGAGCAGCTGAGACATCAACCAGAGCTAACCAGGATCAACAGTCAGTGTGCACTGATACATAACATAAAGTATCATGGATTAGCAGCCACCTGAGCAGATGCATCAGACAATGAACTGTATACAAATTACAACAGGCAGTGAATGGCAGCAGTAACAGTTGAAGGACAATCAATTAACTAATATTTTTGGATCATTATTGTAACCATGAATATTATGCATAAAATATTTAATAAATTAAAATATATATTTTGGAGTTTGTATTTGTAAAGCATGATTACACAACCAGATTTGAACATAACAGATGTGCCAAGAGTCTACAGGATTTCTATATATACAGGGCAGTGTGGACTATCAAGAGCAACACATTGGAAGGAATACGAAAGTCACAATAATAATTTTAATTTTACATATTTTTACCATAAGATAAGAATTAAATATGACTAGCAAAGTTAATTTTGAGGAATTTGATATTCATCAAACTGAATTATGGGTGTTATATATAAAAAATTTAAGTTCTTTTTAGTTGCAAATAAGATTAAACCGGAGTTAAAGCTGTCAATTCTTATTAATAGATGTGGAACAGTCATATATAAAATATTAGTATCCTAGTCAGCCCTAGCGAGACCGTCCAAATTGACATTTGAGAAAGTGTTGAAATCTTAAATGAGTCCTCATCACTTAAGTCAATTACCAATAAGGAAAGATATTAATTCTATGCCTGCAACCAATTAGATTGCAAGAAAGTAGCTGAATATGTAATCAAATTAAGGAATCTGACAAATAAATGCAAGTTTGGTAATTTTCTAAACGATGCATTAAAAGATAAGTTTATTTGTGGGGTGGCAAACCATTATTGATGGACAATTCATCAACATTTGAAACAGTCATAGCATTAGCTAAAAACAAGAGAGGAAGCAACAAGTAGTCAATAGTTCTATTTAATGAAGCAGACATAAAAACTTCAATAGTAACAGATGCTAAAGGTGCAATCAGAATCATAGTTATGAGATGTGTAAATTTATAAATAGTATTTGCTTTTATTGTAATAAACAGGGTCACATAAATTAGCATGCTAGTCAATTAAAAGATTTATTATCTCAAAGAAACGAACATTTGATTCAGGTCAAAATAAAATGAATAAAAAAAAAGATAAATTCAAATACAGACTACATAAAAGTAAAAAGTCTAATGCAAAAAGGAAAATACAATATCAAATAATTAAAAATAGGTATATGACAACAGCATTTATAGATTTAGTAAAATTAAGTGGCATGCAGGTCAAATTAAAAATAGATTCAGGGTAAGCCATAATAATAGTACCTAGGAACTGCTGGAGTGAGATAAGTAAATATAAAAAGATAAATTTAATTCTGAAAATGAGAAAGATATATGATTTCCAAGGGAAAGTAATGAATATGCTTAGACAGGCAAAAGTAAATGTAAAAGCAAGAAAGAATACAGTGCAGTTATACCTACTACTAACAATGAGTAACAATCTATTAGGCAGACATTCATTTAAACTCATGGGTTACATGATAGTTAATACAAACAAAGTATCAAATGATAATTGTATAGAAACATTTAAGAAAGATTATTCAGAGATATTTCAGGTAGATATAGCCAAATATACAGACCTTCCAGTTAGTTTTCATATAGATAAGTCATTTAAAACAACTTCATGTAAAAAAAAAGCAACTGTAGACTTATACCAGCTAGAAAAAAAACTCTATATCTAATAAACCATGATAAGCATAAGTCAAAAAGGCAGAATTGAGTAATATAACGATTTACATAGTCAAGGGTTTGCTAACAATGATTATATAAACAATCATATAGTAGTGAATGGAACAAAAGCAGACAAATGCCACAGAGTAATGAAAAATTGATTATGCAAAAGATGGTCATGTAAGGACGCTTGATGTAGTAACAATGAAAATGCTTCTTCACATGTATGTATGGTGGCCAGATCTGAATAAGGATAATGAAGCTTGTATACAACAATGTCATAAATATAATATAATATTAAGTAATCCCCAACCCCCAAAACAAATGAAACATCATGACAAATTTGTGCAACCATGGCAATGGATTTACATAGATCATGTAGGCCCCTGAAAAAAATGATTTTTTGTAATTAGTGAGATATATAATAAATTGTTGGAAGTTTTCATTGCAAATTAGATGGATTCAGCTTCAATGATAACATATTTTCAGCACCTATTTGCTACATTCAGTGTTCCACAGACAATCATTTCAGATAAAGGAACAGCATTCACCTCAAGTCAATTTAAAATGTTTTGTGAGAAAAATGCTAAACAGCACATACTGATTCTCTGTTCCACCCTAAAATGAAGAAAACCCTACAAAAACTTAAGGAGGATAACTGGCCAACAAGGATATTTAGATTATTTTTCCACTAACTTATAATGCCAACAACTTCCTTTCAGGAACCATCAGATGAATGTTCAGGAGGAAGGTATATTACAATCATTTATCTGTCAGAGTAGGACAGCATGTACCCATTAAAAAGATATCTGCAGCAAATCACCAATTATGTCCTATTTACATGGACACCAACTAACGTCATCAAAACTAAGAGGAAATAACTACTATTAGTAAAAACTAATCACTCTGTAAACATTAGGACCAACAATGAATGATCCAGTTATCTGCAAGGAGATAATCATCAAGAAGATCTATATGTAAACTAAGATGGCCCAAAGTTATAGCACATTATCGCAGATTAGTAGAAACTGGGGAACCAGTTGCAGCATCTTGAGTCCAAGGTTGAAGAGAGTTAGAAGATTACATTACCTACATATGAATTTGCATAAAATTTGCATTAATATTATAGTTATTAATCAAATACAAGTCGCCATGAATATGGGACTATAAACTGTCCCGAAAGCACTTGGTGTTAAATTTTGATAATTTTACATACATTGAATAGCTTCATTATCTGTCCGCAGAGCACATATATATATTAATTACCTACCCTAGAAATTTTGATCTATTTTCCCTACAAAATAAGTTTGTAAGAAAAAAGTTTTTTTTTTTTTTAAATCAAGAATGATATGTAGGTAAAAAGTTTAGCTAATAATCTGGATTATATTGTAATGGATACTCAATCCATCCTGATCACAGAGGGCGCCACCAGAACACTACGTATTTGGTAAATATTAGGCATTTGTTAATTGAATGTAAATGTTTGAAAACAGAAAGGGTACATATAATGAAGTTGTGGAAAAATAAATATGAAAAGAGTGATTATACAGAAAGTGAATTATTGGTTTTTATGCTGGGTTTGGGAAAAGATAAGGGGGATTTAGATATAAAGGTTATAGAGTTGACAAAAATTATGTTGTGGAAATGGGATAGAGCAGATTATGGGTAAATTTAGAGTGGGGAATGTAAAAGAAAGTGGCTAACAGGTTTATCTGGGCATAATTGCCGAGATATTCTTGACTTCGTTTAAGGAGAAGCCATAATACATCACATCACATGGTATATATTAGCTAGTTCAAGAATAATTGTGGAAAAGTTATTTTTTGTTTTGAACTAGAGTAAATTTCAATTAATTATTTCTTTAAATTCCTAAGTAATTTTCTAAACATAAAAAAAACTTGAGAATTTTTTACTATTTAAATCATGAAAAGTTTTTGGAAAATTTATTTTGTAAAACATTCAATAATGAGAAAAGTAATTAGCATGTAGATTACAAACATGTTATTTTACATTGAATTCAAGAAAATATCATGATTTAGTGATGATTGATGAGAAAATATTGTAATGAAAAACAGAAAATGCAAATACTGGATGAGAAAAAATATGATACTGTATAAAAAGTGGTTTGAGAGTCCCATATTTTCTTTTATGAATAGAATTCATAATTTATCACTGTTTTATTGTACATAATCAATTCTGAAGTTATTTATTTTTTCTGCCATAGAATATTTTATGAATAAGCATAAAAATTCAATAGAATTTTTGAAAGATTATTTTATTTTATTTAATAGTAACTTGTTTACTTATAATTTTCTTGGTCAATTGTTTTATTGTGATGATTTACAAATAATAGTTGGGTTAGTTATTGATATCTAATACATCTTTAATATAAAAGTATATTTATAGAAATAAGGAAAAGAATTAAATTAAAACATTATATTAGTTTATACATGCTCTGTGAAATGTTAATGAATACATACTAGGAAGAATACATCTTAGGAAGAACTAACATATAAATGGTTACATTAAAATTGGGTAAAGAGAAATGAATGTTTGACATAGTATATTCAGCTATTAGAATTAAAAATAAAAATGTGGAAAACTTAAAAAACAGTTATAATTAGACACTGTTGGATGAAAAACAATTTAGAAGACTGTTATTGGAAATTAATTTGCATTGTAATTAAAGACTACTTTATTAAATAAACAATAAAAATGTTCAAGTAGCATTTGTTATTCAATCATAGGCAAATGTCTATTAATCTTTTACTCAATAAAATGACTGAACATCTTAAAAAATTCTGAGTCATACATCATTCAGTTATATTTTCTACACCAGAAACAAGTTTCATAACCTAGTAAAATCAAAGACATTAAAAAAAACATATATATAATATTATATTGAGAAATGATGCATCTAAAAATACCCTTTTTTATCAGTTTTGTAAATATATTATGCAACTACAAATGGACACTCAGTCTGCAAAATTTTCTAGGATTACAAAAATTATAATGATTGGTATGAGGGCGCCACTAGGCTTATAGAGTGCGGAATGTAAAATAAAGTGGCTAACAGGTTTATCTGGGCATAATTGCTGAGATATTCTTGACTTCGTTTAAGGAGAAGCCATAATACATCATATCACATCAAAATAATAGCCAAAATAGTGTTTAATTGGGTTATGAGTAAAAGGCAGGTAACAAGATGGGTGAGAAAGGTAATGCGGTATGCAAAAGATTTGGATAAAGAATTTATATCAGTATACTTGTATAAAAGATGGGATGATTGTGTTAGGAGGATTGTTGAGTGTTATAGTGGTAAGGAATGGGATAAAAGAGTAGATTTATTAATAAAGAATAGGGAGTTAGAGAGATGGAGAACTAGTATGGAGAGTAAAAAGAGTTTAAATATATATAGAAATAAACAGAATATTAGGTGCGAGTTAATATATGATAATAGTAAGGAAAGTAGTTTATTGTTTAAGGCTTGAACAGGATCTTTAGCAACAAGAGAATATACATGTAAATGAAAAAATATGGGTGATTTAGTCCGTAAATTATGTAAGGAAGGAATAGAAAATATTAGGCATCTGTTAATTGAATGTAAATACTTGAAAACAGAAAGGGCACATATAATGAAGTTATGGAAGAATAAATATGAAAAAAGTAATTATACAGAAAGTGGATTATGCTGGGTTTGGGAAAAGATAAGGGGGGTTTAGATATAAAGGCCATAGAATTGACAAAGATTATATTGTGGAAATAGGATGGAGCAGAATATGGGAAAACTTAGACTGAGGAATGGAAAATAAAGTAGCTAACAGGTTTCTCTGGGCATAATTGCTGAGAGATTCTTGACTTCGTTTAAGGAAAAGCTACAGTGCATCACATCACATGGAAAATTTATTTACTACGATCAAAATGGATGAGGATGATGATTCGCACCGACTAGATTCAGGGTGAAACAAGAAATCTTAAATATTGTTTAGACAATTGAGAAATAAAAGCACTAAGACAAACTTCAGCCAAATAAATTTAAATAATTTGAATATTTTATTAAAATTTGGACAATAGAATAAAGAAATCTAGCCACGAATACAAAAGTGACTAAGATTTGAATATAACTATTTATCAGAGAGTGCATATGAGTATGGCAAATATGAAACATTCAATGTTTTGGCAGCAAAATTCTCTCACCTAAAAATAAAGAAAATGGTTAAGATAATATCTTCCCGCTGGTGATTTATAAAATTACAAAAAAAAACAACAACTCTAGTTTCCTGATTCAGAGATATGAACATAATTACAGACTTGTAGGAAATCAATGAAACCAGCACAGACGATTGATCAGTAGCTTTCTAACTACTGACATTATAATGCCGCAGGACTACTGCACGTAATACTGCATTTAATGCAAACGTGGTTGATTTCACATACAAGGCAAAAAAATATATATGATTATGATCTCACATAATCTAGAAAGAAATCTCTAATTTCAGAAAATCAGAACAATAAAGATGATAAACCACCAGCCAAAAGATTTGAGGTTTGCAAGAAACGCAAATTAAATGTATTTAAAATTAATTATTTTACAATAATAACTAAGGGCAGGTGAGCAAATAAAAAAAATATGAAAATTGCCAAAGCATTTGGCAATAGTTAGTGAAATAAAGGAAAGAAATATTAGGAATATAAAATATAGTCTCACAACCCACTCTCTGATAACTAAAATAGAAAAGAAATTTGGACTACTTAAAACTAAGATTCCAATGCCTATGATAAATACAACAAAAAGCAAACAGAATACATGTTCTAAATATTTTAAATTTAATAAACAAGTAATATAATAAAATAAGTTACTTTTAAGATTAAGCTGAGACTAAAAATTCTACCCTAGAAAGAATAGAAACATGTTACCTCGAGGTATAAATTCAAAAATGGACTGATGTCTTCCAGTGGCATATATAGTGTTCACTCCATAATGAGCTCCGGTGAAGAGTTCAGGTTTCAATTTTTGTGGAGAAGGCAGGAGGCAATACTGGCTCAGTTTCTGTATATGTTTTAAGGCATGTTTAGTGGGATAGCCTGGTTCCAAGATCCGTCTTGTGTTGGTCTGTCCAGACATGGGAAAAATTCTATTGAAAAGGTCTTTTCTTGAATATAGTTTTGTCATAGAAGCAATTATAACCACACAGCAACTCAAACAGTCTTTAAATTGGTGTACAAAAGTGGCCTCCAACTAACTAGCAGTGGTAGTAATCATAACTGCAGAAATCTCTAGTCTGCAATCCCAGGTCTCTTTTTAAACAGACAAAAAACTCTTATCTTTCCAAAATATTTTTTTTTAATTAGTGGTTTTTTTCACAGGGCAACCTTATCTCAGTCTTAACCCTAATTAACGATTCTCTCCAGGGTAAATTTTATTTATAATTCAAAATATTTAAAATCATGTCTCAGCTTAGTAAAAAAAAATTAGAAATTAATTATAATCAGAATAAGAATAAAATTAAAAGTTTGTTTGCCATTAATCACTCTAAAAAAAAAAAAAAACAAAGGTAAAAGAAAACTATTTTAGAACTAAAATCTATTAAAAAAAATAGAAGTGACCAAATTTTAAAGAATTAAGTATGTATGTCATTACATGTACTTTTATAAACAAACTTTTACATAGCTTTCTTTTTAAAATTTAATAAAACCAAAAGTTGGTTTTATTATTATTATTTTTTTAAAGTGACGTTTGACAGGGATAAACTATCCTGCTCAATATACATATATATATAATCAATAGATGGCATTTTACCAAAAACCACCATCAAAGCGTATGTTTACATAAACGTCAGAGCAAGCATTCCTATCTCTATCGTTAGATCCACCTTCAGATTATGATTTCAAGCTATTTGCTATCATCAGTGAAGGAATAAGAAACAAGATCTAAACACTAACTCTGAGCGTTTATGAAACAATTTCTATTCAGCTTGCAAGCGTGAGTTTTTTAGACATCATAATGTCTTCAAACTCAGCATAGCAAGCCAGATAGCTATATGGGTCTGATATCAGTTCAGTATCACCACATAGTAGAAGCCTCTGCAATATATATCATTGCAAGAGAGCCTCAAAGGTACATTTATGAAAAACAAAAAAACAAGTTAAACTTGCTAACGCTTGTATTTATGATTAATAAATGGCATTTTACCAAAAACACCGTCAAAGCGTATGTTTGTTTACATAAACATCAGAGCAAGCATTCACTATCTCTATCGTTAGATCCATCTTCAGATCATGATTTCAAGCTATTTGCTATCATCAGTGAAGGAAAAACTAGATCTAAACACTAACTCTGAGCGTTTATGAAACAATTTCTATTCCTTCGCTGATGATAGCAAATAGCTTGCAATCATGATCTGAAGGTGGATCTAACGATAGAGATAGTGAATGCTTGCTCTGATGTTTATGTAAACAAACATACGCTTTGATGGTGTTTTTGGTGAAACGCCATCTATTGATCATAAATACAAGCGTTAGCAAGTTTTAACTTGTTTTTTTGTTTTTCATAAATGTATCTTTGAGGTTTTCTTGCAATGATATATATTGCAGAGGCTTCTACTATGTGGTGATACTGACCTGATATCAGACCCATATAGCTATCTGGCTTGCTATGCTGAGTTTGAAGACATTACGATGTCTAAAAAATTCACGCTTGCAAGCTGAATAGAAATTGTTTCATAAATGCTTAGAGTTAGTGTTTAGATCTAGTTTCTTATTACTATTCATTCCCTGATGATAGCAAATAGCTTGAAATCATGATCTGAAGGTGGATCTAACTATAGAGATAGTGAATGCTTGCTCTGACGTTTATGTAAACAAACATATGCTTTGACAGTGTTTTTGGTAAAACGCCATCTATTGATCATAAATACAAGCGTTAGCAAGTTTTAACTTGTTTTTTTGTTTTTCATATATATATATATATGTTATATAATGAGCAGAAACCGGTCTGAGGTTGGGGATATTCTGAAAAGCTTGTTAAGAACTATTTGCAAGCTCATTATATAACATTTGTAATACAATCATGTTAAATTAGATCATGTGATATATGAATTGATTTCTTTGTAATTTTAGTTTTTGCTATTAAGGCTTTGATGATTTTATATTGCTAAAGCTATTAAGATATGGTGTATCTGAAGTTACTTCAGTCCCATGTGGCTATTTAAGTTAGTTAGCTGGAGTGGAAGACATATAAATGTCTGAAATTTTCAGATTTTCTACTTAATAGTTATCCATTAGATAAAGGACTGGGTTTGGTCTGGTATTTTAAATTTAATACTTGAATATCCTAGCACCTCACTGAGAAAGTCAGTAGCAGAAAACAGTCTGAAGTTGGTGATATTCTGAAAAGCTTGTTAAGAGCTATTTTCAAGCTCATTATATAACATTTGTAATACAAGCTTGTTAAATTAGGTCATGTGAGTTCAAAAACAAAAGTAGGAATTACAACATAGAGGAAATAGATTGAAGGACTGCTTATATTATAGTTCATGTGTATAGTGAATCTAATTGTAAACTATAAAAGAAAGGTTAGCAATATAATAGCTTTATCAAGAGTCACTCTTAACACATACACACAAAATGCAGAAGCCATAACTATGAAAGCTAACTGTCACAGGGACAGGTACCTGTAAGAGTCTGCACAAGAGCAAGCATAGAATCACTGCTAGTAGTCTCTAAGGTAGCAACTTCAGTAAGACTACAATATGTTTTATAAATCTCAACGTATACAGAGTGACAATGAAGACAAAGATCAAACCATGAGTAATATCAAGGCAGAACTTCAGAAAAGATTACCTGAATCTATGTCACAATGAAAAAAAACGCAGAATATAGAACAGCATATGTATAAAATAAACATGCATTTACTTAGTCTTTAATATTATATGCAGATGTTAATGTTTTGATTCTAGGTATCATCAGCAACAGACAAAGCAACTAAGATATCTAACAGAGATAACCAGGATCAGAGACATAACACAAAATAACAAACATCAGAAACCACCTGCATAGATGCACCAGACATTGAACCACATGCAGACTAGAATAAACAATGGATCCCAATATTCACTGTTATGTAAACCCAAGGAACTAGTAGTGAGTGATAGCAACAGCAGTTAAAGAATGATCAACTAACATTCTAATTTCACTATTGTAACTATGAATATTATGCATAGAGTATTTAATAAGTTACTAAATGTATTTTGAAGTTTGTTTTATATACCATTATTGTGAAAATGGGTATTAATACAACACAGGCATTTAGAAAATTTGTATAGCTTAAGAATTGGTTCAATTTTTTTTTATAAAAGTAAAATAAAAAACCTGATCATGTACTTTTCATTTTTTAATGTCAACTAAAGGAATAGAAATTTAAAATTAAAAATTGTTGTTTTTATCTTTCATTTCGCATTGAAAATAAATATGTGGCATAGACATGTCCATTTTATTGTTTCTGGACTATGTGACAATTGTAAAACTTATATACATCAGAGGATTTCTTTTTTGTTCTAGGAAAGAAAGGGTGATATGACATTTGAAAATAATGTATATATATATATTAGTTACACTGTATTCACAAAGCATTCAGATTTTAGCCTAATTTTTAAATAATTCACCTTTTTCATTAATGTATACACTATGAGAATTCTACTTTCTATATATCTTTGTAATGCAAAGTTGGCTGATTTAAAAGTATTCAAAACAAAGAAAGAGTTTAAATTCATGCAACATGCAACATAGAAATTATATATATATATATAATTATTCAAAACAATACAATAATTAATTAATACTGTATTAATTATTGTATTGTTTTGAATAATTATGTATATTTTATTATAATTGGAATACAGACATTGATTAATAATTTATATATATATAATAAAGTATACTGTTTACCTTGTTTCCAGGAGAAAGATCAGATAGCTGCCGAATAATAATATCAACCAAAACTTTGGAGTCATTAGTGTAAAGCAGTTCTGAAGTACTATCCATAGCAAAAATATCTGCTATAAGCTTGACTACTGAATTTGATACTTTTAATTCAAAATCAAACATCTGCACCGGGTCATCTGAAAAAGTGAAAAAAAAAGTTAAACTTATAGCATTAATTTGTATTAGTTGTAATATTTTGGCTTAAATAAATATGGCCAGTAATCACATAATTAATAAATATTCAAATTTGTACATTTATTTACGATCATCATTTACTGTGATAGCAATTTTAAAAAATCAGAAGATTCAAGATAAAAAAATAGGAAACTGGTTTATTTTAGGCATATAATGAGATTTTTTTTTCATTAGAAAAGTATATAATGTTGTAAAAATGAAAATAAAATAAGAGGACTGCAATTAAAAACAAGATGGATAGATTCAAATCATCTCAGTAATGATACTTTTAATTCAAAATCAAACATCTGCACCGGGTCATCTGAAAAAGTGAAAAAAAAAGTTAAACTTATAGCATTAATTTGTATTAGTTGTAATATTTTGGCTTAAATAAATATGGCCAGTAATCACATAATTAATAAATATTCAAATTTGTACATTTATTTACGATCATCATTTACTGTGATAGCAATTTTAAAAAATCAGAAGATTCAAGATAAAAAAATAGGAAACTGGTTTATTTTAGGCATATAATGAGATTTTTTTTTCATTAGAAAAGTATATAATGTTGTAAAAATGAAAATAAAATAAGAGGACTGCAATTAAAAACAAGATGGATAGATTCAAATCATCTCAGTAATGAGTGCTTTATAGAGAAATCAGAAAAACAACAAAGTAGCAAGTTTTGATGAAGTAAACATTTTTACAAATATCAGCAATTACCACTAACTTAAAGACAACTCATTTACTCCATTCATTCTTGTATATAATACAACATTATTAGTGTTTTTTTTTCATGTGTCAAAGCATCGGCTGGGAAGCAAACCCGCAACCCTGGGTCAACTGCTACTCGACCACCCTGGAAGTACAATAAATTCTTGTTATCAAAATAAGAATTATTTTGTTTTGCAAAATATATACAAAATCTCCTATGACCAATTATTTACACATATTTCAGAATAACAGTTTCCTCTCCCTCAGAACCAGATAGCTGTGCAAATAAGTTTCCAAAATTAATTTCTGGTTAAGCAAAGGTAATAAATAAATTATGACAGCTCTCCTAAGTAGTGATGATTGTATCATATTAAATAGTCAGTACTCTGACATTCATCTAAGTAACTGATATTAATTTGATATCTCTACACTTTGATACCCATTTACTAATCATTATTGGATAATTAAGAGTGTTGGCTACAGATTGTTTATTTAAAAAACAACCCCTGGTTTGTGTGAGACCTAAAACTCATATGATAACTGTTAGATTATTAAAATATAAACCAATATAAAATCCATTTAAAATTATATTTATACTTTGAAATCAGAATAAGTTTTGAGCTATTCAACATAGTTAGCAGATATTTATAAAGACAAAGGCATTCCTTAATCACATTTCTTTTTATCAATGTACTTGAATTCTTTCTAAATAACATTTTTGTTATTTATACTTTGCTATACATTTCTTTTTATTGTCACCCCACCATAGTGTTGAAAATAAGATATCTTTGAAGTTACATAAAGTCATTATTTATAAGATCAAAAATCAAAAAGTAGATTATATTACTTATACTCAATTGGTCATTTTCATTTCACTTTCATACTCCAGAAAACTCAATTACAAACCAATTTAATCATTATCTGAAGAATACTATTAATAAACAATATTTATCACAATCAATTTTTGAATATGTTTGTTCATCTAAGCATTATATATATACACACAGTGTTAATTCATCTTACTATTATATATTGTACCATTCACTGTCTATTTACTGTTCTCAGTTAGATTTAGGTCTAGAAAGTGCAAGTTAATCAAACTATAAAAATAAAATATGCTCCATCATTTATGAGCCTGGATATTTCAAGGACAGTTATTTTTCCTGATTAATGGACTTAAAATTTTTTATGATTCCAAATTGCAGGCAGAATCAGTTTTTAATTTATTTAGAGGGCACCAGAGTTATTAGACTCACTGATTCTGTATGAAGCACATTATAACTTATGAAACAAATTATTAAAAGATCTGGGAATTATGTTTTTTTTTTTTTTGTCATTTTAAAACTTTTATATGAATCTTTCCTGGGGCTTAACTATAAAATGAGCATATTGGCAAAGGTAATTCTACACAATAAATTATAATAAACTAACATTAATAACATACAATGAAGTTGAAAATATTTTATTATAACAAATTAAAATGTTTAAACAAAAAATTATTAAATAAAATGGGAAACCACATACATGCTCATCCAGATAATAACATTAAATAATTAAAACTTCATTTTTTTAGTTCTCTTTTTAGAAAGCAATTCATGGATAAAATCTATAAATCAGGGAATGTCTCTAACAGTAGTATATTTTAAGCTTATAGTTTAGGTTAGTTTGCAAACACTTAATTTAGTCACAAATCAGGAATAAATAATCTTAGCTTACTGGTAAATTTGTGTAGATTCTTGTAGTATACATGTATTTCTTGGGATATTGAGCTCATTGGAAGTTAACTGATTTCTTTTATTGATATTACTCAAAAGCTCTTTTGGGGTGACCTTATCATTATGAAAGACAGTGTCTGCAATGCTTCATTCCCATTCCCACATGAAGGCTTTGATCAGTAGGTGAGTACTATTCCTGGGCAGATGTATTACACTACCCAGGGCTCTCATGAGAACCTCCAGCTGAAAGAACAAGACAACAAGTTCCAGATCAAAATTATATTCTTCTTTTTATACTCTAGATCCAGTTTTAAAGCTACCAGGCACATAAACCCAATGATAACATTGTGCCAAGGCAAGTTTCTGGCGCCATACCCAGAGGCCATGGCCATGGTAATGGAGAAAGCAGCATTATCATTACTGGCCCAAGGCAGAAGATGAAGATATCGGAATGGCTTGGTTCCAGAGATCTATGGGCATGGATGCAGCATCTTTAATGGCCATAGCACTGCAAATACCTAGAAAGATGCTGGTTTCCCATCTGGGGTTGCCCATGATGGGTTGGTGGTAGCAAGGGCATGCGGCTATAAAACCAGGACCTTGCCACTCAAACTACATGATGCGGAAAAATTCAGATAGAGATCTTGCTAGGGTGTACCCTGTAAGTGACGCGTTGGGGCCTCGCCTGACTCCACCGAGAAGCGAACAAGGGCTACCATATCATGAGCGGATACGGTTAAAGAAGATTGCTCAAAGGAAAAGGAGGTTGAGTAGTGAAGGAAGGATGAGGGATTGTTCGGTCAGGTTGACTGTTGGTACTCTCAATGTTGGCACCATGACTGGGAAAGGTAGTGAGCTTGTGGACATGATGATAAGAAGAAAAGTGGACATTGTGGCAGTTCAGGAAACAAGGTGGAAAGGCCAAAAGGCAAGGGAACTGGGAAATGGCTTCAAGTTGTTCTATTGTGGTAGTGATTCTAAAAGAAATGGGGTTGGAATTATACTGAGCTCAAATTTGAAACACAGGGTATTGGAAGTTACTCGGTATAATGACAGGATTATCTCAATGAGAATTGACTTGGAGAGTTGTGTGATTACTGTGATTAGTGCATATGCTCCACAGTCAGGATGCGATGAGGATGAGAAAGATAAGTTTTGGGGTGAGATGGATGATATTTGGGGCTCAATTCAACAAACAGATAAGGTCTTCCTTTGTGGAGATTTGAATGGACATGTGGGCAGAGAAAATGGTGGGTTGGAAAGAATCCTGGGAAATCAGAGAATTGGGGAAAGAAATAAAGAGGGAGATAGAATAATTGATTTTGCTGTTTCAATGGATATGGCATTATTGAACACCTTCTTCAAGAAACCCCCAAATCAAAAGATAACTTACATGAGTGGGGGACGAGAATCCCAAATTGACTATATTATGTATAGACGAATTGGCCTAAAAGATATACAGGATTGCAAGGTTATTCCAGTAGAAGCTATGGGTCAACAGCACAGACTTTTACTATGTCATGCTAATCTTACAGGAATTAAAATAAATCCTAGAAGAGGTATCATCAAGACCAAATGGTGGAAACTTGAGGTTGATGCCTACAGAAAGCAATTTGTTGATGAATTGATGAAGGTTGAAGACAAAGAAGAAGGGGAAGATCTTTGGACAAGTACTGCAAACAACATCTGTGTAATTGGGGATCAAGTTCTTGGCCAAATGTCGGGTGTGATAAAAGAGAATAAAGAGACCTGGTGGTGGAATGCAGAAATGCAGAAAAAAATTGGGAATAAGAAAATAGCCAAAAAGGAGTGGGACAAAGACGGAGGGAAAAGTAGTAGGGTCAAATATAATATAGCAAAGAAAGAAGCAAAGAAAGCTGTTGCCAAAGCCAAGTTTGATGCATACTCAGATTTATATGAAAGTTTAGAGAAAGAAGGAGTTAAGAAGATTTTGCGTATTGCAAAACGAGATAAGAGTGGTAAAGATACTTACCAAGCAAATAGAATAAAAGACTCTAACAATAAGGTGTTGTGTGGCAAGAATGAAATCATAGCTAGATGGCAGCAATATTATGAGCACCTACTAAATGAAGAAAACTTTAGGATTGACAAGGGATTTGGGACTCCAAATTTGGGCCCAGCTTTAAAGATCAGTAGGGAAGAAGTTAGACAAGCAGTCAGAAGAATGAAATGTGGGAAATCGGTGGGTCCAGATAACATCCCTGTAGAGGTATGGAAGGTAATGGGAGAAGAGGGAATCACCTTTCTTACCAAACTTTTTAATGACATCATGATCACGGAGAAAATGCCAGATGAATGGAGGAGAAGCATTTTGGTTCCAATCTGTAAGAATAAGGGAGATATTCTAGAATGTAGTAATTATCGAGGAATAAAGCTGATGAGCCACACAATGACAATATGGGAGAGAATAATAGCAAATAGGCTACAGCAGGAAATAGACATCAGTGAAGAACAGTTTGGTTTTATGCCAGGTAGAGGAACCACAGATGCAATTTTTGCACTACGGCAACTTATAGAAAAACATAGAGAAGTCAACCAAGAAATTGTTCTAATATTCATTGATTTGGAAAAAGCATTTGATAGAGTACCTAGAGATGAACTTTGGAGATGCCTAAGGTAAAAGCTGGTTCAGGAAAAATACATTCGTCTGATTCAAGATATGTATCAAGGCTGTCAAACCAGTGTGAGATGTAGTTCAGGAGAAACAGACTCATTTCAGGTGAAAGTGGGTGTGCATCAGGGATCAGCCCTGAGTCCCCTACTATTTAATATCGTTATTGATGTTCTAACAGAGGATATTCGTAGGGAAGCACCCTGGAACATGATGAATGCCGATGATATAGTGATTGCAACTCAAAACATCAAGGAAGCTCAGGATAGGATAGAAGAGTGGAGGAAAGCACTGGAGGAAGGAGGAATGAGAATTAGCAGAAATAAAACTGAAGTGCCCTTCTGTGGTAATGGTGGAGGAAGCATTTTGTTAGGGGGAAAGAAGTTGCCTGAGGCTGAAAAATTTAAATATCTCGGGGCCTGGATGAATAAAGATGGATCACTGGATGGAGAAGTTGTTGGGAGAACTCAAGCTGGTTGGAATAATTGGAGAAGGGTCTCTGGGATACTCTGCGATAGGAGAATGGGTGCAAGGTTGAAAGGAAAAGTATATAAAACTGGTGCATCCGGCACTGATGTATGGTGCAGAAACATGGACGATCACTAAGAAAATAGAAGACAAGCAATGTGTAACAGAAATGAGAATGCTTAGGTTTGCCTCGGGCCTCACTAGAAAGGACAAAGTGAAAAATGAAGTAATTCGAGAAAATATGAGAGTGAGAATGATCAGTGAAAAAATGAAATAATCAAGGTTGAGGTGGTTTGGTCATGTTAAGAGAAAAGAAAATTACATTGGAAGGAAGATTTTGGAGATGGAACCACCGGGGAAAAGACCCAGGGGTAGACCTAAGATCAGATAGATTGATCGAGTGAGGACTTGCAGGAGATGTCACTTAGGGATGAAATGACTTTAGATCGAGTAGCCTGGAGATTGATCCGCACCAGCGACCCCACTTGATGTGGGATTAATCAAGGTGTGGAAGAAGAAGATCCAGTTTTAAAGCTTCTGCACATATTATTGTTATCAGAGTGTGTAAGTTGATAATCTTATAAATTTATTTTTCTTTTTAGTTCCAAAGTGTTCTAGCATTAAAACTTTTTACGATGGTAATCTATTGCATTTGTACTTCTTTGTTTATCTGGATTAGTAATCTGCATGTCTTTTTTATTCCTGCCATTATTCTACATGAATAAAGTGTGATAAACAGAGCACAAAAACATTAATTATAAATAACAATTAGCCAAGCACTTTCACTATTGTATATCAGAATCATGGTGACATACTGGAATGTCGCCATGATTCTGGTAGACAGTACCGAAAGTATTTGGTTAATTGTTTATAATCAATGTTTTTGTGCTCTGTTTATCACACTTTATTCATGTAGAATAATTTTTCTGACAGAGTTTTTGTATTAATTATTTAAATTAAATAGATAAATATAAACCAAAACAACTTTCATTGTACATTATCTAAAAAAATAAATTATACTAACTAAAAAAGAAAATTAAATTGCTCTTTTAAAAGATCTTTACATTTTTTTTTTTTTTAGCTTTATTAAAAAATATTACCAGATACCAAAATATTCATGAACCATACATATTTTAATATGGTTCATTATTGCCCACTCTAACAACAAGAATAAAATATGGATTTGAAGTTATTTTATTCTTAAGTTTCAAGTATAATTTTTTTTAAAATTTTATGTATTAGCATTACTGATATATATCTTTAGTCTATTCACAAGTGATGTGTGGCTTTAAAACCCATGTTTAAGAGTACAAGATGGCAGGAATGAGAAATATTTCCACATTCATCTATATCTTTTCCACACACACACACATAAGACTAATTATAAGCCAAAGTCTAAGCACATACAAGTGTTGCTCATTTTTTGATACTTATCTGCTCATGGTGCTTGGTCTGCCCTCGCATTTCTCAGAACACTGTTCTAATAAGACTGATAAACACATAAGGATGGTCTTATGTTACATACTGGCATATAAGAACTTGGGGCTATGATTTTCCCCATTCCAGTATCTGCCGACCTGGTCACTACTTGTGATTTAACATCCTACATTAACCATGATCATGTTTTTTTTATAGTCATATTAAAATTTTTTATATATTGAACTGGATACTTTATCCGATTTAAGAGTTCTATCATGTAAATTAGAAAAAAAGAAAAACCAAGTTTTATATGTGCAATAACATACATACTTATTTATCTTGAAATCTTATATTTTTAATTCTCAGTTGATTTCAGTATAAAATATTTTTTTTTAATGATACTTGTTTTCTTTTAAAATAATTAAAAGCAAATAAAGTTTAATTAGAGCTCTTGTAAAAGTATTTTATTTAAACTAAAAAAAAAGAATGTTGATGTATTTTTAAAGCTGAGATTTAGTTTTGTATTTTTTTTTATATAAAAATAATAATAATCATTTTTGTAAGATAAATCCCTGTAAGATATTGTTTTTCTAATTAAGATTGAGTGGGAGATAGAGATTTACCTTGGTTGAAAGTTGCAAAAAAAAAAGATTGCGCAGGAGATAACAAAAGACATAAATATCTGGCTTACTCAGCTTCTTGTTATTGAGGATCTTTAGCTGTTACTGGACTGTTGCATTGTTAAAGTGACTAATGTTTTATTTGATATTGGTACCACAGGAATCACCAAGTTGAATTTCCATTGACCGACAATAACTCCATTTGCCGTGATAATAGCAGTCATTCAGACGCCATGCCTGTAATATATGCCATGAAGAATCCCCACAACATGATGGGCTGAGCCTTGCCAAAGATGAACCTCCGGAGCTCCAAATTGTGACTTCAATCATGACCTAACTGTCAAGTTCAGAGTGGATCCTGATAATGCCTCCAGACTTCTGAACCTGTAGTAAATGACAGCCGTTGTAGAGGACTCTATAAACCGAACTTTGTGTGAACAATAGAAATTATGGAAAGGTAAATTACCTCGAGATAATATTATCTCGAGGTAATTTACCTTTCCATATCAAAATCAGGGCTAAATCTCTAATTAAGTCTCTCGCAAATCTCAGCTTAATCTTAAAAAGAAATTATATTTATGATGTGTAATTTATCAATTTAAATATTAATGTATTTTTTTGTTTATTTTACATTACAATCTTAGTAGCAAGATTTTCAATCTTAAAATGTTACTTGTTTGAGAGTGTAGGGCGAATGATATTTTATATGCTTAATAATTTCTCAGTTTTATGATTAACCCTTGTTAAATGCTCAGACTGACCTTAATAGGTTTCTTTTATTTTTGTTTTTTTGCTTTGGCGTTAAACTAATTCAAACTTCGCTTTGGCTAGCGATTTATAGGATATATGATTTATTTATTTTTTTGTAGAGATTTATTTGCTATAATTCAGATTATGTAGTTCATAATGTTTCTTTTCTTGTGTGAGACTAACCTTGGCTCGTTTCAATGTACTTGTCCATGAGCGTTTTGCAGAATTATGACATTCTTGGTTCTGACATTTCTTTTCCAGACTAAGAAAAGCTTGTCTGTGCTGTCCCGTTATTCTCCACAAACCTCCATCTTACTAAATCTCCCGTTATTCTCCACAAACCTCCATCTTACTAAATCTCTATAGGGAAAAGGGAATTGATTGGGTGAACCGCTAGCAAGAAGATATAAGCCATTATGTTATAGATAAGAAATGAACTTGTCTGTCTGGGTATTTAACGTAGTACTGCTTGCATACACTCAATGTTAAGATCTGGTAAGTAAATGTAGATCAAGTTTCATGTTTATTTTGTTATTATGTTTAATAAATTTAAAAAAGTTCTTATAAGTAATTTGGCTGAAGTTTGTCTTTGGGCTTTTTGTCTCAATTGTCTAAACAATTTAAGATGTCTTGTTTCTTCCTGAGTCTAGTCGGTGCAAACCATCATCATCATCTATTCTGATCACAGCAAATAAATTTTCCAGATACATAGTGATCTGGTGGTGCCCTCTGTATCAGAATAGATTGAGTATCCGGCACATAGGATATAAATTTTGGTGCCCAATGTGGGGCCTTTGATTTTAAATCCCACGTGATATTTTGTTCGGACAATTGAGGAATATTTCAGTGTTAAAGGCAAGATTCAGTAGGTAGAAATCAGTTTGTGCTAAATTGTAGAAAGCAGTTTGGAGTAGGGAGTTCATCTTTTCAATATGCATAATTAATATATAGTTAATTAAACAGCGTTCTTTAGAGTTATTACTGAACAGACGGGTCAGACAAAAAGATATTAAGAAGTTATATATTTAATTTGTTTCTTTGTTTATTACAAAAAAAGTTATTAGTTCTACATTCTTAAAATAATAATAAAAAAACAGAGTTTGGGTTTGCATTTTAGAAATAACAAAATATAAAAGATTTTTTTTTTTTAAAGTTAAAAACTTAGCTGTTACGTTAATAAAAAAAAAGCAAGAAAGAGTTTAGGTTCATGTTTAAAGAAAAAAGTAAACAGTTTAACTTTTGTGCTTTAAATATATATATAATAAATAGCAGTTGAAGATTAAAAAAATAAATAAATTTCATAAATAGACAGAAGTTGCATTGGGACTTTAAATAAAGTTAGAGAAGAGGCTGAAGATAGACTAGCTAGCATCATGGCCGAAATAGATTGGCAAATAAAATCTTTTATGGCTGATATTTGGGAAAGCCCATTAGAGCATTTGGAGAACCTGCAAGAGATGTTTCGATGTCATAATTGGCAGGAGATTGAACAAGTGGCAATTGCATGCCACTATTTACAAGGAATGGCTGAGTATTGGTGGCATATCTTAAAGATCAAGCCACAGACTTTTTGGGATTACAGATGCAAATTATTGCACACTTTTTGGAGTGATGAAAAGCAGTATCATATCTTCATCAATATATCACAAGAAAGATATATTAGGGGTAATGGAGAAACTTACACCCAGTTTTTCTGCAAACAAGCAGCAAGGCTGAAGTCATTGATGGCTTTCTTCTTGACTGAGAGGCTGATATGCTGAATAGTATTGGGCAATATGCCAAGGGATATACAGCAGATTATGTTGTGTAGTAGCAACCCTAACTTGGAAGAAATGATTAAACTGCTAAATGAAATCGAACACAATCAGGCCCAAGAAGTGGAGAAAAGAACAATGCAGGGTGATCAGATAATTTCGATAAAAAAAGGTCAAAAGAGTCAATTATCAGCTCCAATTAAAAAAGTAAAGAAAGCCATAGGACTGTAGCTAATGTGATGGTGGATCAAGAAGAACCAGCATGGAATGAAGCTATGCAGACTTGCCCAATTGTCAGTATAAAGACTGGAGATATCATTACAGAAGCATTGGTTGATTCAGGAAGTCAAATGTCATTGCTCTCTAGTAAGTTTTATGTGAAAATAAAGAGAGACCAGCCATGTTTGTATACACTGCCAATAAAAAGAATGCAGGTGACACTGGCCATAGGCAAGAAGGCAAACATTGAAAGCAAACAGGTGTGGTTACATTTGCATCTGGGTAACATAGAGCTACACCATGTCTTTTTGATAATGCCTGGTCTCATACAAGATGTTATAATTGGGACTAATTTTTTGTACAGGCATAAATGTGTTTTGGATTATGACAAATGTTTATTTCTTTGCCAAGAAGTTTTGATGCCATTTGAAGGGCTAAAGACTTATAAGCCACTTCAGGTACAGTGTGTTCAGCAAGTGAGGGATACCGTGGAAATGCAAAATAAAGTGTCACAATCCATTTTAAAAGGAATGGAAGAACAACACCCTCTAATGGAACTGTTGAGGGAGTTTTATTCAGTTTTTTCGAATAGGCCTAAGATCATTGAGGGGTATGTGCATCGCATTCAAGTTAAGGATGAAAGCCATTTCCAGAGTCGTTCATATCCCATTCTGTTTCAATATAAGGCTGAAGTAGATCTTCAAATACAGCAAATGATTGAATGGGGAGTTATTGAAAAGCACACATCTCCGTATGTTAACCCATTAGTAGTGGTAAAAAAAAGATGGATCTGTCAGAATATGTTTGGATGCCTGGCAGTTAAATGCCATTACCGTTCCTGAAAGAAACATTCCACCCACAATAACAGAACTTCATTCAAAATTTCAAGGGAAAACTATTTTTTCTACATTGAACTTGACATCCATGTTATTGGCAGATCCCTCTACATCCATTTGACCGCAAATATACTGCCTTCCGCTATGAAGAGCATACATATGTGTTTAAGCGTATGCCTTTTGGATTACTCAATAGTGGTTCAGGACTTCTAAAGTGTTTGGATCAAGTGTTATCAGACAAAATCAAGAGTCTGATTGTGATATATATGGATGACATAGTCATCGCATCTAAAAATATGGAAGAACATATGGAACACTTGAAAATGTTCTTAATGGAGTGTTACCAGAAAAACATTACCATCAATTTACAAAAAAGTTGCCTGGTCCAGGAGGAGGTTACATTTTTAGGCTTTTTAATTGGGAAAGAGGGTATTAAGTCTCATCCGGAGAAACTAACAGTGTTACAACATTTTCCTACACCCAGTAATAGGCGTCAGGTATAGCCTTTTCTGGGATTATGCAATTTTTATCATAAATTCTATGAAAATTTTGCATTAGATGCTGCAAATTTGGTTCAGTTATTAACAAAAGACCAAAAATGGGTATGGGAGTACAAACAGGAGCAGCAATTTCAACATATTAAAAACAAGTTCTTGGAACAGGTGGTTCTAGCCTACCCTGACTTTTCACAAACTTTTTATGTTCAGACCGACAGCAGTGGGCAAGGGCTTGGAGTCGTGTTATTTCAAATTGACAAACAGAAACATCACAGAGTGTTGTATTTTTGTAGCCGCAAGCTAAAAGGGGTGGAAAATAATTACACCATGACAGAAAAACAAGCTTTGGCCATTGTTTGGGCTTTCAGTAAATTCAAACAATTCCTGCTTGCGTCAGAGATTGTTGTAATTACGGATCATAAGAGATTGGAATTTCTTAATAGCAGTTACTTATCGAATGATCGATTGATACGTTGGAGTCTTACGCTACATGGAGTCTAATGCTACAGAAATTCCAATATAAAGTTCTATATTGTAAAGGAAAAGAAAATATTGTGGCGGATATTTTGAGTCACCATCCCATAGATCTGACTCCACATCATCTTGAGCCCAACAATCTGAGTATTGCAGCATTCACATTGACCATAGATGAGTCCATAGAGCAACAATTACTAAAGCTATCTGAAATACAGGAGACCAGCCCGGAGTATGCACAAATCATGATATATAAGAAAGGAATAGGAACTTCAGACCCCAGTGACACAGCAACATTGGAAAAATACGAAGCCTATAGAATAAAAGATGGTGTATTGCAACACAGAGTCGCCATAGAAGAAGACTCGTGGAGAATTCTTATACCCCAAAGACTCAGGAACAAACTTATAGAGTATATACATTGCCTTTATGGATATTATGGACCACGTAAAGTAGAATAAGTGCTTAGGGAAGTATTTTACTGGCCAAGTTTATATTGAAATGTATCAGTTTTGGGAAAATGTCATGTATGTTCACAAACTAAATATATAAATAAGAGATTTACTGGGATCTTGCAGCCTATTTTAGCACACAACCCTAATGAATTGTTGGCCATACATTTTTTATGGGCCTTTACCTGCCTATAAACGATACCGATATTTAATCGTAATGTACAACATATTTTTAAGTATGTAACTGCACATCCGTTAAGAAAGGCGGATACACGAAGTACTATCCGGATCTTACAGGAGCATCGGTTTCCTAAGATTGGTAGGCCCCAGATGATACTTACAGATCATGGAACACCCTTTAAATCTCACCACTGGAAAAAGTAGATTCAGCAACAGGGCATTCAGCATGTGTTAACATCTATTCGTAATACTCAATTGAATCCCTGTGAGAGAGTCATGAGGGAGTTAAACTGTTTATTTCGGCTTTATGTCAGCAAAAATCACCGTGGATGGGTGAATCGGACGGGAAACATCACTAACTATATAAATTGGACACAGAATGAATCTACAGGGTTTGCCCCCATCAGATTACATTTTGGACAGAATTATCCAATGCTGATAAAGGCTCCCTTGCCTCTATATCAGGACAAAATTGATAAAGAAATGGATAAAAGAAAGGCGCGAATAAAGTTGAAACATATGGCTGAAGTACGCATAAAGCGGGGAAATCCACGACCATGTAGATTCGAGGTAGGGGACTTGGTTTTTGTACAAAAACCTCATATCAGCAATCCAACCCAGCATCAATATAAGAAATTTTTCCCAGCATATGAGGGACCCATCACTATACAAAAGAAAAGTGGTCCGAATGCCTTTGTACTGGAAGATGAGGGTGGGGTTTATGGATCTTAAAATGCATGAAGCCTTAGGCCAGCGACCTAAAAGATAGGAGGTACACTTAAGGAATTGATCTCAGGACAAATGTTCAGCCAGAGGGAGGGGATGTAAAAGTTTTAAATGTTAGGGTTTAAAGTTTGAAAAAAAAAAGAAATAGCAAATAAATGCTTTTATTATTTTTTTTGTTGGCGTGAAGGGGCAGTTGAACTGGATACTTTATCCGATTCAAGAGTTCTATCATGTAAATTAGAAAAAAAGAAAAACCAAGTTTTATATGTGCAATAACACACATACTTATTTATCTTGAAATCTTATATTTTTAATTCTCAGTTGATTTTAGTATAAAATATTTTTTTTTATGACGCTTGTTTTCTTTTAAAATAATTAAAAGCAAACAAAGTTGAATTAGTGCTCTTGTAAAAGTATTTTATTTAAACTAAAAAAAAATGAATGTTGATGTATTTTTAAAGCTGAGATTTAGTTTTGTATTTTTTTTTATATAAAAATAATCATTTTTGTAAGATAAAGCCCTGTAAGATATTGTTTTTCTAATTAAGATTGAGTGGGAGATAGAGATTTACCTTGGTTGAAAGTTGCAAAAAAAAGATTGCGCGGGAGATAACAAAAGACATAAATATCTGGCTTACTCAGTTTCTTGTTATTGAGGATCGATCCAGATTTTAGCTGTTATTGGACTGTTGCATTGTTAAAGTGACTAATTTTTTATTTGATATTAGTGCCACGGAAATCACCAAGTTGAATTTCCGTTGACCAACAATAACTCCATTTGCCGCGATAATAGCAGTCATTCAGATGCCATGCCTGTAATATACGCCACGAAGAATCCCCACAACATGATGGGCTGAGCCTTTTCAAAGATGAACCTCCGGAGCTCCAAATTGTGACTTCAATCATGACCTAACTGTCAAGTCCAGAGTGAATCCTGATAATGCCTTCAGACTTCTGAACCTGTAGTAAATGACATCCATTGTAGAGGACTCTAGAAACTGAACTTTGTGTGAACAGCAGAAATTAATATTATCTCGAGGTAATTTACCTTTCCATATCAAAATCAGGGCTAAATCTCTAATTAAGTCTCTTGCAAATCTCAGCTTAATCTTAGAAAGAAATTATATTTATGATGTGTAATTTATCAATTTAAATATTAATGTATTTTTTTATTTTACATTACAATCTTAGTAGCAAGATTTTCAATCTTAAAATGTTACTTGTTTGAGAGTGTAGGGCGAATGATATTTTATATGCTTAATAATTTCTCAGTTTTATGATTAACCCTTGTTAAATGCTCAGACCAACCTTAGAAAACTACTTTTATTTTTGTTTGTTTGTTTGCTTTGGCGTTAAACTAAATCAAACTTGGCTTTGGCTAGTGATTTATAGGATAAATGATTTATTTATTTTTTTGTAGAGATTTATTTGCTATAATTCAGATTACGTAGTTCATAATGTTTCTTTTCTTGTGTGAGACTAACCTTGGCTCATTTCAATGTACTTTGTCCATGAGCACTTTGCAGAATTATGACATTCTTGGTTCTGACATTTCTTTTCCAGACTAAGAAAAGCTTGTGTGCGCTGTCCTGTTATTCTCCACAAACCTCTAACTTACTAAATCTCTATAGGAAAAAGGGAATTGATTGGATGAACCGCTAGCAAGAAGATATAAGCCATTATTATGTTATAGATAGGAAATGAACTTGTCTGCCTGGGTATTTAATGTAGCACAGCTCGCATACACTCAATGTTAAGATCTGCTAAGTAAATGTAGATCAAGTTTCATGTTTATTTTGTTATTATGTTTAATAAATTTAAAAAAGTTCTTATAAATAATTTGGCTGATGTTTGTCTTTGGGCATTTTGTCTCAATCGTCTAAACAATTTAAGATCTCTTGTTTCTTCCTGAGTCTAGTCGGTGCAAACCATCATCATCATCTATTCTGATCACAGCAAATAAATTTTCCAGATACGTAGTGATCTGGTGGCACCCTCTGTATCAGAATAGATTGAGTATCCGGCACAATATATATAGTTGTATAATCTGGTATAAAGTAGTTTTTTTTTCAATTATGACTTATCTCAGGACGTGGTTATATTGGTCAAAACCTCCAGTTGGGCAGACATTGTATCATTCATGGTTAGATCGATGACTTTATTTTGCATACTGGAAAGTAAAAGTTAATCAAACTATAAAAAAAAATATGCTCCGATAATTTACGAGTCCAAATATTTCAAGAACATAGTTATTTTTCCTGATTAATGGACTTAAATATTTATGATTTCAAATTGTAGGCAGAATCAGTTTTTAATTTATTTACAGGGCACCAGAGTCATTAGACTCACTGATTCTGCATAAAGTACATCACAACTTATGAAACAAATTATTAAAAGATTGGGAATTATGTTTTTTTTTGCCATTTTAAAGCTTTTATATGAATATTTTCCAAGGCTTAACTATAAAACAAGCTTATTGGCAAAGGTAATTCTATATAATAAATTCTAATAAACTAACATTAATAATGTACAATGAAAAGTTGATATTAAAGATAAATATTTTATTATAACAAATTAAAATGTTTAAATAATAAATTATTAAATAAAATTGGAAAGCACATACATGCTCATCCAGATAATAAAGTTAAATAATTAAAACAGTTCATTTCTTTTAGTTCTCTCTTTAGAAAGCAGTCCATGAATAAAATCTATAAATCAGGGAATATCTCTATCGGTAGTATATTATTAAGCTTATAGTTTCGGTTAGTTTGCAAACACTTAATTTAGTCACAAATTGGAAATGAATCATCTTAGCTTACTAGTAAGTTTGTGTAGATTCTTGTAGTATACACATATTTCTTGGGATCCCAAGCTCATTGGATGTTAACTGATTTCTTTTGTCGATATTTTGCATTCCTGGTCTGTTTTAAGGCTATTCCCAAAAGCTCTTTAGGGTGACATCTTCATTATGAAAGACGGTGTCCACAATGCTTCATTTCCATTCCCGCACGAAGACTTCATTCAGCAGTTGAGTAGGATTCCTGGGCAGATGCATTATACTACCCAGGGTTCTCACAAGAACCTCTAGCTCCTGATCAAAACCGTATTCTTTTTATACTCTGATCCAGTTTTGAAGCTTCTGCACATATTATTGTTATCAGAATGAGTAAGTTGATAATCTTATACATTTATTTTTCTTTTTAGTTCCAATGTCTTCTTTTTTTATGAATTATTTTGGCCATTTTAAATTTGCATTAAAACTTTTTATGATGGTAATTTATTGCATTTATACTTCTTTGTTTACCTGGATTAGTAATCTGCATGTCTTTTTTATTCCTCCCAATTTTAACTTCAATTAAAAATATGAAACAAAAACAACTTTCATTACATGTATCTAAAAAAAAATTAATTTTACTACCTAAAAATTAGAAAATAGGTAGAAGATAAGAGTGGTTGCTCTTGTTTTTTAAAGTCGTTAATCTTGTGTTAAGATTTATAGAGGTCCCTACTGTTGTATCTAGGCGCATAGTCTTGAGATTATAGCCTTAATATATATTAGGTTATGTAATGAGTATGTGCTTTATAAATTATTAATTACAACTTTAATTTGTTTTAAAAGATTTATAATTATAAGAGCTTCACACTGACTCGCTGTAAATCAAAAGATTTTGCATATGTTAGTTTGTATAGAAATTGTGGACTTAATCAATGAAGTAGTTAATAGCTTCACACTCTCAAATCAAAATACTTTAGATTCACCTATATAATTAGAAAATAGGTCGAAGATAACAGTGGTTGCTCTTGTCTTTTAAAGTTGTTAATCTTGTGTTAAGATTTGTGTAGGTCCCTACTGTTGTATCTAGGCACATAGTCTTAAGGTTATAGCCTCAACATATATTACTACCTAAAAAAATAATTAAATTGCATCTTTTAAAAGATATTCAAATTTTATATTTTTTAGCTTTTTTTTTAAATATTACCAAGTGCCAATATACTCATGAACCATAAGTGTTTTAATACAGCTCAATATATATGCACGCATACAAATGACTGTCACTAATGCTTTTAGAAAATAATATATATTTCTGTTTAATACCCTATTTGTGAAGGTGATAAACTCAAAATCCTCTGAATCGATTTCAAGTGGGAAAAAAATGTACATAAAAAATAATCTTAGTTTGATTAATCTAACAAGTATTGATTTTAGTGTATCATAAATAACAATATATATATATATAATTTTTCCAATTTCTTTAGTATTAAATGTAAAAAAAAAACCAGGTTTTCATTATCATACACATACATATATCCATAACACCATCATTTGTTAAACCGATCACATAAATAAATAAAAAATACTTTAGTTTTCTTTCTGCCAGAAATTTGAACAAGAAAAACTGAAATTATAAAAGTATATTTAATTATTACTATTATTTGATACATTTATATTTCTCCACAACCACACTCACATTTTGTTTGTATATTTATGTGTATTCATGAATGATACTTATTAAATATTTATAAGTGAATGACATATATTCAAATAGCAGATACCAAATGCAGATAATTCAGGTTTATGCCCCAACAAGTTCTCATAGTGATAAAGTAGTAGAAGATTTTTATATAGATGTACAAAAGGCTTTTGATCAGAGTAAACAACATTTTAAAATTGTTATGGGAGACTTTAATGCTAGAATTGGTAGACAAATGAAAGATGAAATTGCTGTAGGTAATTTTGGTTATGGTAATAGAAATGAGAGAGGACATAGACTTGTGGAGTTTGCACAAAAAGAACAACTTTATATTATGAATTCATTTTTTGAGAAAAATGTTAAAAGGAAATGGACATGGAAGCATCCAAATGAAGGTACAGCAGAATTGGATTATATTTTGACTAACAGAAAATACATATTTCAAGATTGTAATGTTCTTAATAAATTTAACACAGGAAGTGATCATCGATTAGTAAGGTGTAAGTTACGTGTTAATGTAAAACTAGATAGACAAAAATTATTAAGAAAAACAATATTTACAATTGATATTCCTAATCTTCAGAAACATTCTAATGAATTTAAATTAGAACTTACAAATAGGTTTCAAGTGTTAGGAGATTTTGAACATGATACAGATTTGAATGAAATTAATATGAAAATAACTGATACACTTTTAAAAACTGCAACAAACATAGCTGGTAGAAAAAAGCAGCAATTGACTAATAAAATTTCTACTGAGACTAGAGAATTTATGAAGAAAAGAAGGAATATGAAGATATACAAAAATGATGTATTAAAAAGAATTGAATATCTCGAATTTTGTAAAATGGTACGGAAAAGAGTTGAAAATGATATAAGAAAGTATAACTGTGAAATAACAAGGAAAGCTGTAGAAGGAAATAAAAGTCTCAAAAATGTTAAACATCATTTTGGTATTGGTAGGAAATTTATATCTGCAATAAGAAAAAAAGATGGAATTATTACTAAAAAGAAAGATGACATTATGAAATTCGTAGAAGATTTTTATCAAGAATTATATAGTAATAAAGAACAATTACCTCCTATATCTATTACATCTTCCGAATTGCCCAGAATTTTAAATGAAGAAGTGAGACATGCAATTAAGTGTATGAAGAAAGGAAAGGCTCCAGGAAATGATGGAATTATAATTGATATATTAAAAGAAGCAGGTGAAGAAATAGAAACAATTTTAGCAAAGTTATATACCAAATGTCTAAATGATAAAGATGTACCGGAAGATTGGAAGAATGCAGTAATAATATTAATATTTAAAAAAGGTGATAAAGAAGATATTAGAAATTACAGACCTATCAGCCTTTTATCAGTTTTATATAAAAATTTTACCAAGATAATTACAACTCGTCTACAGAGAACTTTGGATTTCCACCAACCAAGAGAACAAGCTGGATTTAAAAGTGGTTTTAGTACAATAGATCATATCCAGGTATTGAGAGAAGTCATAGAAAGAACAAACGAATATGAGTTGTCATTATGTTTTGGATTTGTAGATTATGAAAAGGCATTCGATTCTATACACATTTCTTCAGTGATTAAAGCATTGGATCATCAAGGTATAGATCCAGGATATTGTCATATTTTAAAGAATATTTATAAAAATGCAACAGCAACAATTAGATTACATAATGATACTGGAAAAATCAACATTGAGAAAGGTGTAAGACAAGGTGACTCCATATCTCCAAAACTCTTTACAGCAGTGCTGCAAGAAGTATTTTGTGGATTAAAATGGGAAACTAAAGGAGTGAAAGTAAATGGAGAGTATTTAAGTCATTTAGATTTCGCAGATGATGTAGTTGTTTTTGCAAATAATGCTTCAGAGCTGCAGGAAATGTTGCAGGAGTTAACAGATGAAAGTAGAAAAGTAGGACTAAAGATAAATGTTAAAAAGACTAAAGTAATGTTTAATCGATTTGCTCAAAATATGAAAATAAAGATTGATTATGAAGAATTAGAAGAAGTTAACAGTTACAAATACCTTGGTCAGATTATTAATACAGATGGAAACATAATGGAGGAAATTAATCATAGAATTAAACTTGATTGGAGTGCTTTTGGTAGAAATAACTTGATACTAAAAGGAAATATGCCTATGTGTTTGAAAAGGATGGTTTTTAACAAATATGTTTTACCAGTTCTTACTTATGGATCTGAGACTTGGACACTTAATAGAAGAGCAATACAGAGACTTCAGACCACTCAAAGGAGTATGGAGAAATGTACGTTGGGAGTAACAAGAAGAGATCGAAAACGCAATGTATGGGTAAGACAACAAACAGGTGTTACTGACCTTATTGAAAAAATTAAAAGATTGAAATGGAGTTGGGCTGGACATATTGCTAGAAGAAATGATAATAGATGGACAATTGAAATTTTAAACTGGATTCCAAGAGATTGTAAAAGACCCAGAAAGAGACCACATGTGAGATGGATGGATGAAATAAGAAAATGTGCAGGGGTGTTGTGGAGAAGAGAAGCTAAAGATCGGAAAAGATGGATTAAACTTGGAGAGACCTTCATCCTGCAGTGGATTGATAATGGTTGATGATGAATATATTGATAGCAAGCCTTAGTTTTTTTTAAAAAATATATCGTTTACTGTAAAATTTTATTATAAATACAAGATTAGATATATCTATCAGTTATGAATAATTTCATTTTAAAGACATTGTAACAATATTTTTCATCATGCTAAAATACATATCTGTGAGAATATTTTATATAAATAATTAGCATAAGTTAACAAAGCATATAACTTAAAAATATGATTTAAAGATTTACACTACTGTTAATATATTAGTTATAATGAAGTAGTAATAACAAAAGGAGTGTGCATAGATGTTTGTTTGATTTACTTTATTTAACATTTTAAACTGTTTTAAAATAGATTTTGTACTGTTTAAAATATAATCAGGACTGCGCATGCATATGAAGTGCTATTGTGCAAGATAAAATTTTGGCAAAACTGGTCTCATGTACAGAGCTGATCTGAGTGCACTGTTGATAGTACATGATCTCCCATTTATCAAGGATATGGGTCTACATTATCTATGTCTTTTGTGAAAATCAAAAAATTAAAAATGTTATCACATGCTAATTGAAATTATTTCCTTTTTTTGCCAAGGCCTTTAATATATAAGTCCTACAGTGAATATCATATGCAAAGTAATATAATTATAGAAGCACTGACTATGCAGTAATGAAGATTTTAGCATTTTTATGTATTAAATCAAAATTTGCAAAAAAATAAAAAAATATATATAAATAAAATTATGATGATGTTAGTAACGGATTTGCAATAAATTATTGAAGAAAAAAAATATTTTTTTGCATTATAAGTATTTTGCTTTCTCAAATATTGATTCAATAAATCACAAAATCATATTTATAATAAAAAAGTAATTATTTATATAAGTACCAATTTGTGCATTTTAATATACCTATATTTGCAAGTAAGATAATTATTTTTTTAAATATCTAAATGTGTTTTAATATGTGAATAAGACCAATCCCATACATGAAATAAAATTACTTAATTAAAACAAAATTGTTCTCGACTAAATTACAGGAATTAATTAAGGAAATCAATGAATTATGTTAAGCCTTTGGAATAAAATGTATGACTGTAAAATTTCTCATAGTTCTATCCAGAGACCAAAAGAAATTGTCCAAAATATACATTTATTATTCTTAAAAAACAAACAAACAAACAATCGACTTGGAAATTATTAATCATTATTAATAGGTGTGCCATTAATATTCATACACATATTCTTTCAAAGATAGCTATTGTAATAAATCAATCAATAAATAAATATTTTTCCTTTTCAAGAATGACACAAAAAAGTAAAAGACAGTTCAGTAATTAAAGCATTATCAGCATCCCCCACCACCACCATGATGTAATTAATTATCTCTCAAGCAATGCTAATAGACTTTGTAAAGTTTATGGGGAGGGGGGGTGATGGTTTTGCCAGTCAGCTTTAGCATACACAGGGAATTCTACTATAATAGAATATTTGCAATAACCTATGTTTACGTAAAATTGTTCCAGTAAATTTATTAAGGAAAGAAATAAATTACGTTAACTCGTATGATTATTATTCTTTCACAAATAATGGGGTGGGTTCAGTAACATTATATTTGTTTTTACATAAAAACAATGCCATCAAATAGCTGACACAATCTAATAGAACATTACCGAATTCTATATTATTTTGTTTAACAAAACATACAATAGAATATTAAAAAATTAAAATTTATATTTTTATTTTTTTATTTACATTGAGACATTTTAATTAGTTCAAAAATAACTTCACAATCTCTCATGGATAAATTATACTTTTTTATTAACAAAGTTAGCTTTTTAATTTCAAATGTTTGTTCAATAATATAATTTTTTTTGTATGCTTATTATTTTAGCTTAATTTAGTCAAGTTATATAGCCAGATATCTAGAAAATTCAATGATTTACTTTAAAGAAAGAAATTTTCATACTTGCTTTGTTTATTTGATAAATTTTTAGAACCCATTCTACTATGCCTTGGAGTTTCCTTTGTTTAATGATAGATTATAATAAGTGAAAAAAACATCAAAATATTGGTTCCACTAGAATAGATAAAGTACTTTGTAGGTACTTTTAACACTTTAACTATTTGCTGTGTATTGATACTAAATAACAGCAAATATTTTACCAAGTAATCCCCACTTACATAAGTAAATTTATATAATGAAATTTATTAGAATAACAAATTATTACTTACGCAAAAAGTATTTTGGATTAAAATGGGAAACTAAAGGAGTAAAAGTAAAAGATTATTTAAGTCACTTATATTTTGCAGATGTTACCAGATGAAAGTAAGAAAGTAGGACTAAAGGTAAATGTTAAAAAGACTAAAGTAATGTTCAATGGATTTTTTCAAAAGATGAAAATAAAGATTGATTATGATGAGTTAGAAGAAGTTAACAACTACAAATACCTTGATCAGATTATTACTATAGATGGAAGCATAATGGATGAAATTAATCATAAAATTAAGCTTGGTTGGAGTGCTTTTGGTAGAAATAACATATTACTAAAAGGAAACATGTCTATGTTTGAAAAGGAAGGTGTTTAATAAATGTGTTTTACCACTTCCTACTTATGAATCTGAGACTTGGACACTTAATAGAAGAGCAATTCAGAGACTTCAGACCATTTGAAGACATATGGAAAGATGAATGTTAGGAGTAACAAGAAGAGATTGAAAATGCAATATATGGGTAAGAGAATAAATAGGTATTACTGCCATCATTGAAAAAATTAAAAGACTGAAGTGGAGTTGGGCTAGACAAATTGCTAGAAGAGATAATAATAGGTGGACAATTGGAATCTTAAACTGGATTCCAAGGGATTATAAGAGACCCAGAAACAGACCACATGTGAGATGGATGGATGAAATAAAAAAAATGCAGGGGTGATTTGGAAAAGAGAAGCTAGAGATCAGAGAAGATGGATTGAACTTGGAGAGACCATCCTGCAGTGGATTGATAATGGTTGACACTGATAATGACATTTATCTATTATAAATTATAAGTCTTACAGTTTATTTAAACTAATAATCCACACTATCTTATACAACTGATACACATGACCATACACATGTAGAAAAGATAAATAATCACCAATATACGTATTTCATGCTAAACCAACACTCATCAGTTGGTTCAGATTATCATCTCCCACACATATATATAATCAGTGCTCAGTTTATATTAAGATGGCTGAAAAGTTGGAGGTTGGAGTATATTGAAGCCTGTCCATTAAAGTATAAAGATTTGCTATCTTAATATAAACTGAGCACTGATTATATATATATATGTGTGGAAGATGATAATCTGGACCAACTGATGAGTGCTGATTTAGCATGAAATATGTATATTGGTGATTATTTATCTATTTCTACATGTGTATGGTCATGTGTATCGGTTGTATAAGATAGTGTGGATAGTTGAAGGAGGCTTGAAAATCTGAGTTCAAATTCCCTATATTTACAATTAAGGTCCCAGGTTTGTGAAGAGTGTCTGGTTTTCAAATATTTAAACTAATAATAAAATCTGTAATTGCTTTAGGTTCACTTTGAGATCTATGATGTCAAAATTTACCAGAAGAATCCTCTGTTCAAACTGTCCTCTTCTATATATGTTGAATCTCCAGTGGTGACAGTCCAAATCCCCAGTTCTTAATATAACCTGCTCTTTTTCTTATTTCCGCTTTTTTCTTACACTCATTCTCTTTTCCATTAGCAAAAAATGATGTAACAATATATAACAAATAGTAATCTTTAAATAATTTATTTTCTTAAAAATCTATATATATGTCCAACACTTTTCTAATTGATTAGTTACAATGAAGTTATTACAATCAACAGAAGGCCATTAAACAATAATATGACATTATAAAAAGGTATTATTAAAAATAGGAAAAGCTATTCAATAAAATGTGAAAAAATATAATACAGCATACTAAAAATATATATATATTGCTATTAAAAACTTTTTCCACAAGACAACAGCAGAATCGATCTCTGGTCTCCATTATCTTTAATCAGACATTCTAACACCCCACTAAACTTATTAATACAGATAAAATATGTAAAATAGCATTGATAAATACAATCCCATTACATGCAGTATTACAGTAATTGTCAGACAATATTTTTAAAATAAGTTTTATTTTTAAATAAATTATTAATAATAACCTATTGTTTTTGTTATATAAATTAGGATATTCAAATAAAAGTGATTGGGAAATCTAACCATTTTCATTTACATATAAATTTTATTAAAAATGCATAGAGCTTTTGCTTTTGTGAAACAGTAGAGAGTATATACTATATACAGTACATATTGAGATTTAAGTAATTATCACAATATGTCTAAGTAAACAACTATTGCATTTATATTACTTTTACAATTATTGCATTTATATTTAACTTAACAAACATGTTTCTCATAATAAAGTGATTCAGAAATCTAAACCTATACATAAACGTTTTATTGATCATCATGACAAAATGGCATCTGGCCTGATCAGTTTAATGCAAAGAAAAGAGTATATACTGAAATGATCAGACTTAGCATAGTTCATTTACTTACTTTTCCTCTATTTATTTATTTATTTATTTATATAAGTTACATGGGAACCACATGACTTTAAGCATCAGGAAATAAACTAACTTATATATTTAAAACAATATTTTATTTGATATATTATAATAATGTATCCATTACATAGCCACATTTGTAATGCCAGACTAAACTGCAGATAATAAAAGTTCCTCCCGATGAATGATGGTAGACCATGCAATCTTACATAAACAAAGTAACAAATTATGTGATAATAATTTATTTACAAATGTACTTATTAATTGATGTACAATTTATTTTCTTTAAGAAACTCAACAAATCATATAATAATAATTTGTTTACAAAGTATAATCATTAATGAATATGGAATTTATTTCTTTAGCAAAATCCATTAATCTTTATATATCATAGTATCAATGTATTCATAGATAATGCCACATTCACCGTAATTTTAACCCTATCATCAATAAACTTAAATATAATTCTATGCATGGATGAATTCATAAATATAACATTTCTTTGATTACCATATCTCAGTATTTACACATAAGTCCTATATGGGATAGACATCAATGCTATTTTTATTACAATAATCATGATCTTTTTTAGATCCTATTCCTAAACAATCGCTTATACAATAACTATAAGAAACTGCCTTTTGGTCCTAACACTAACTGAATAAAGCTTTTATACAATAATTATAAGAGGTGGATTTTGGTCCTAAACCTAATTTAATACATCCAATTCATACAGAAATGACTCAATCTGAGATTGACCCCTAATTCATCTAACTGATAGGAATGTATTCTCCCATATGGATGCGAAAATATGTAAACTATTAAACATTGAAGAAACATCTGCATGTATATAAATCCATCTACATAAAATCCAATTTCAGTAATCAAATATAAGTTTAACTATGAATGAATGAGACTAATGGAAATAATTACATCATTAACTATGGTTATTTGTAATTTAGACAATTTATGTGTACATTATATTTACATAATTATCATTATTTCTTTATCGTTTCATCTTAGCATACATATTGAAGCAGTCAATCTGTGATGCAGATTAAGCTTCATAGTCTATCCAAAAAATCAACCAACAGGGTTCAAATCGACCCCATTTGGTTAAATAATGTTGTACATATATATCAGTAGTATGTCCACATGCAAGTATGTACTAAATTTAACGCTAATGTATTTAAAAATTAATCATGTGTATGGGTGATATATATATGAGAAAAGGGGAAGGTGTTTTATTATATGAGATAAATATTATAAGACTGTATATCTTATTTATTTTGATGTATATATATTTTTTTATTATTACACAAAAATGTATAAAATGGCGGAAAGGAAAATGCGATTGTTGAGAAAGTTCTGGAAATCGCTTAATATATAGAATTGTACAAAAATACAGAAGCCACCTGTTGTAATTAAAAATATTTTACTTGAATTAAAATTACTATAAATTTCCATTAATAACCACTAATGGAAATTTTACATTGTTTTAGTATCAAAGAATTTAAGAGAAAATTATAGAAATAGATTGTCAGGCCTTATCGATGTTTACGTCTTCTCGAAATGCAATATAAATGTATATCATTGTCAAAAACAATGAGGCTAAGAAAGTCTTTTGGACATCACATCAGGATATTAGCAAGAAGCATTCTTGAAATATTTTTCAATTAGTATAAATGGGCCAAATTTAGTTCTGAAAAAAAAAAAAAAAGTTTTGTTCTGCTGTGTTGTCAAGTTACTTCATGCCAGTCTGAATTACCTTGCCATGCTGCAATGTAGCTCTTATTATCCAAGATTGCCTGAGTTGTCAAAGAAGTGCAGAGGCTGAGAAAAAATGTTTGACATCTAATTGTAACCTGCATGCCCCGAAATCAAAGAATACTGCATCAAGATAGGATCCGTCCACACTGTCATCCTGGAAGATCATGAGGTAATAGTCCCAAGAGTCATCTTAGTTATCTTTCATTGAATTATAATTAATCAAATAATCATAGATTTACTGCCTTCTTTCTTTAATGTTTTATCTATTTTAACTCACTGACCAGCAAGTACTATGAATATAACTATATAACTTATGTATGTCGATTCTCTATAACCCTAATTAATCATTTTGTAATCTTAAGCATCCAACTCACACTCATTATTATATCTATGTTTAAGTGTGGTAGTAATTCATAGATGGTAATATTTTTTATTCTACTTGATTTATAAAATATATAATGTATGTCAATCCAACCCAACCTCACAAACCTCATTTATGCTTTAATCCTGCTCTGGAAAAAAAGGGAGGGGGAGTAATTAGTTATATGATTTATATTTTCAAAATAGCTCATAAGATTGAGTTTTCTTTCTAATAAAAATATGTCCATAGTAATTTATTGTCAAGTTGTTTAAACATTATAAAATTAATCTTATAATCTGGGTGGATTTGGGTGTCCAATTTATTTTATATGCTATATCATATCTCAGTTGCAATAATCATCATCAAAATGTTGGTGATCAATTAATTTTATTTGCAGCACTATTAGGTGTGCTATTTTTTTATTACTAAATTAAATGGGATTGATTATTAGAAAATGGGGAAATCAAACCCTCTCTAATTATAATTTCATTTTCTATTCATTAATTATGATTCTATATTGTGTGGGTCATTATATAAATATATCATTATGAAAGATATTAAATTATTTAAGGCTTTATTTTATAATGCAAAATAATTAATTTCTTTATAGTAGTAGTGCTAGCATATGTCAGTATTAATTTATATTTATCTTGCTTTGGCATTCAGGAACTGTCAGGATTTCCAAAGTCCCCTTCTTCATTTTTTTATTCTTGTTCGAAACACGGATATACAGCTATGCCCTGAAACAAGCGGGTTAGAATAGTGGTAGCTCTGCATGGGTTGCCATACTTCCGGACCATCGCACCTTCCTATATACCTTTCATAAGGTATCACTCCACCAGAAGCATGGGCATACCATCATCTGTTAAATAAACGATGAAGCATTCTATGCCCAAAGATGCCACATTTCTTTTCACTGTCATTTATGCTAGTGCCACAACTCTTTATATTTAAACTCATGTCCATTTGATAAAATATGTTGTAATGATATGACATAATGAAACATTTGTGTAGTTAAATATTCTTCAATGGATTTTCACATCAAGTTCACTGAAGCTGCTCACCCTCTTTTTAAATAAACCATTCCCATATCTACAAAGTTTCGCTAATTATTATATATAGTTTAAAATCTATAAAATGAATAATAAAATAATTTTCTCATCAAACATGCAAATAGAGATATGCTCTTAGCATATTTTCTAAATAAATGTAATCATACTTAGTAAATTCATGTCATGTAATGCCAAGGGCAAAGTGTAATAATTAAAGAAAGATTGAAACCCCATGTTACTGTATATATGTATAACTTTTCAATCCGTATAATATCCACCAACCACCCAGATAAATGGCCTTTGTAAATATAAATTAAAATATGATTTCCGAATGTAAATTGACATATTGATACCACACTTTCATTATTATTCTTGTAAATATGTAATTTTCTAAATAATTTGATCTCACAATGAGATTTCTTAATAAAATATTCTAACCTAATAAATTGTAATTAAAGTCGGTCATTCCTTTCTAACCTTGTAAAATTAGTAACTATAACTATATAACATTTCTAACCTTTTAATATTAGTAACTATAATATGGTTTAAGCTAAATACATCAATCGCCTCTATAATTAGGCGTCTCATTTTCTAACCTAATAAAGTATATTCTCGGTGATCTGCAAGCTCACCAATGTGCATAGTCAGTCTAGCTCAGTGGTCGGTTAGTTATAAGATCAGCTGCAGAGATATGCAGTTAAGATAAAGAAAGAAATTAAAATCATAAAACAAATTATCATTAGTAAAATAAATATCTTGGGAAGATAGAAAAAACTGCCACCATCATTAATTAATAATTTAAAATAAAATAACATCCTCTCTTCATCAAAACACATTCTCTGAGCTATAAGCAGTTGCACTTTTTAACAATGATGATAACTTCTCATCTTCTTGTTAATGTTTCTAAAAATATATATATATCCATTATGTAAATCACTTGCCAATATGATCTGAAAATAGTTTTCTTATAGCACAATTGGAAGTTAAACTCTTTTAAGCCACACCACAATTGTAATATCAACAATAATTGATTACTTCTTAACTAAAGAATAATTATAATGACAATAATAATCTCAGGGTTTCTTTGTCTACTTTAAAAAAAAAAACTCTACAGTACTGTACTGTCACATATGACTGGTATTCTGGCTATAGGAAACATTCACTTTACTTCAAAGTTAATGTGTCCTCATATATCATCACAACTATTATAATTATTTAAAGGGGTGATAAATATGATCAACAATGACACGATTAATCACATAAAATTTCGAATAATATAGTTTTTTTTTTTATATCCAGAATCTCAGTCAGAATAATAAAAAGACAAGGGTGCTTATTGTGTCCTTCCATCATCCATGACAATGCAATACATTAACTAATACTAATTAATTCAACAACTTAACTAGATATAACTGAAATAATGGGCAGTCAGGGTTAATAACTTGGGAATAAATTCATTCTTACAATTAAATGATGCTCAGTCTGAAGTTTGCAACTCTATAAATAATTATTATTAAAAATAAAATGAAATATTCAGATCTGTATAAAGATTGTCTATCTGGTATATTAAGCTTTTGAGAGTTTGAAAGGATTTCGAACTCAAGAAAATGTTTTGCAAATATTGTGCAGACACACTTATATTTAGCATACAAAAAAAATGAATCTACAACAAATATTGACAAGACTATAATTTATTACTATCACAGAACTAAAAAAAATATACAAATTTATTGAATAATATCACATTGATACGAAACATAAATCAACATTAATCTGTCTATTGCTTAGGTATAGATTAAAATTATAAATTCACATGTTTGCAATCATGCTATTGCATTGGATTGACTAACTAAAAAGTACATCTCATTTACCAATACACTAATCTATAAGTTTGGTAAACTTTCTATAAGCTTTTACTTAAAGTTATTGACTAACTATTTTTGTTTTTAATTGATTAATACTATGATATGAAATACGCAAAATATTAAATTTATTCCTAATAAAGTTAATCAAGTTATGGTTTGTAATTGAACAACCTATTCCTAATTATGGGTCATTTATCAAAAGTCGCACTCACCATCTCACATTTAACTTAATGTCTACTTAAGTTACGATAAATATTTTATTTAAAAGTGTAATTCAAACTATGAATATTTCTTAATTATTAACCAACACTAAATATTGTGTTTGAACATTCCTCCAACAAATAAGCATTTTAAAATACGCAATTTTAACTTACTTTCTCCACTGGTTTGCTTGTCAACTGCTAGCAAGATTCAGTAGCACAATACAGATATTGATCTCAGTTACTAAGGCACCATTGATACTGTAGTGCACCTTGAGGAACTAACACCTCAAACCTAACATTTATCCTTGCCATAACTTTTAAAAAACAAACACACAATAATCAACACCTTCTATGGTGGAACTATCTTTATATTCACATGAGGAATGCAGAATAACAACGAATGTCTGCAGAGTAAAATACTACACTGAAGTATTTTGGTGGTTTCTTGCCTATTACTCAGGCATAAAATGAACACGCACCAAGTATAATCCTCTCTTGGGATTTAAAATACTTTAAGTATCTAAATATTAGATCAACTATGGATCATTCTATTCATGAGAATCGATCACATGGACTATCAAACCTACCATAACCTTGTATCAAAACTAATCCTCCCATGAAAAATAATGTATCTTGGGGAGATCATTTTCATCCCACAAAATAAAATACATTATAAGTATTACATATGCTGATATTAAGCATATATCGATCCCACACTTAGGCAAGATACGAAAACACACTAATCATAATAAACCTATGTTACAATGTATACTTCGATCAATACCTGAAACCAATGGACATGACAGCATAAAAGTAGAATAATTTTAATTCTAATGAAGGAATATTCAAAAACAATGGGGAGCATATCAGCTTAAACTAAATTACTTAATTAATATAATATAAATTCTGTTCAAACATTAAACAAGAAATATTTTGTTAGAGCATTTTTTTTTTTTTTTAGAGTTACTTCTGATAGTTTTCAATATTTATTTTACCAGTTAAATAAATATAAAATATTTTTCTTTTAAGTACCTAACATGCAAAGTTTACATCTTCAATTGCATTTAATAAATCCGATGCATTTCATAGGTATTACTTCATATTAAATACAAACTGAATCCAGGGTAATGATAATAAGACCTATACTTATTATTGCAAGATCATTAAAATATTATGAGACAGATATAAACCTTAGCATACATTAATATTATAACACAAAATAAAATTTTACAAATTAATTTTTGTAAAAAAAAACATTAAACAAACAAAATGCATATTATCTCATTAGCAGAACTCTTTTTCTGTTGAGCTGTTTGTCCAGGTGAAGAGTTTTCATCCAGTCAAATTTTACAAAGCACTGAAAGTAATAAACGCATTTTTTTTCTTTAATGAAAAGTTTTCTTTTATTTAGCACTTCTAATAATAATCATGTAAAGAAAATTATAATAGAACGAAGATTAATTCTCACTTGAATTATACTAATAAAATTTGGATCCAAGAAAAGGAAAATGAATATTCTAACAGAGACGATAAACATACACATTATTTATTGACTACACGTATAATTAGCTAGCTTATGTATTGAGAAAAATGCTCACTTTTTTTCTCTCTGTAGATTAGGATTATCATAACTGCAGTTGACTTATAGTATATATGAAGTTTTAAGAATCCCACCTTGCATATAGTATAATATATAATTGGATATTATTATTATTATTAAGTCACTAAAGATATTTAGTTCTCATTCATAATTTTAGAATTTTATTTTCCAATATTAAGTTTTTTTTTCTTAAGAATGCATGTATATAATTTCACATTTATTTCAAAAGAGTTGTTCTTTTTCTATTAAAAAACATGCAGGTGTACGATAGCTTAGTATTATTATAATTATTAATTTCTTTCTTTTTAAACAATTCTTAGCAAACAAAAACATATTTTAATGTATAAAATGGCATGATTTAAAAACACAGACGATTTCCTTAGAATGAGTGCTAAATTGTTTCTAATTCTTCTTTCTTTTCATTTTAAGATTCCTTTTAATTATTTTTCTCTTACACCATGAAAATATTAATAAATAATAATAAGACACTAAATAATTATTTCCCACGTGGAAAATAGTTGCTTTCCTTAATTTAGATAAAATAATAAATTGCTTAGTATTCTTAGCTAATTGCTTCATTTTTCTTGGTTTTGTTGAAAAAAAAAGTCCCACTTTTAAGACAAGACAATTATTTAATATAGAAAGTTTTGAAATAGATAGATGGCATAGAACAAGATCTCTTACCAAAAGGTTCAGCAATGCATTATGAATAGAGTTTTCATTTGATTGTATATTTATTTCTGCAAAATTTTCAAAGAAATTGGGTTACTAAATTGGTACCTGATGTTTTTTTATCTTTTTTTCTAGAGCACATCCTGATTCCCTGATATATGACTTTTTACAACTACATATAATTTGATAAATTATATTACTTCTTTGAATTTTATGTATAACATTCTTAGAATTATTAATTAGTCTATTTATATTTGGAGGAACATAAAATGAAATAATTGTATTTATCTTTAAATATATTTGTAATTAATCCATTTTTTATTATCTAATTTTGTACTATCATTATTCTTTTTAATATTAAACCAATTTAATGCACATAAAATTTGTTTTTTTATCATATCCTACTTTCATAAGTTCATTGAATAAAAAGGTCAATATTTTGATTTTTATCACTTTTATATTTAGATAATAATTTATCATTAAACAAAGCAAAACTCTCCATACAGTATCATTACATTGTAAAAAAGATTTCAAACTAGCCATTTTATGCATCACTGGCACATGTGATTTAAAATGAATATATCATCTTTCTAGAATAAGTTTAATAATTAATTGATAATTTAAATGAATTCTATTCTTACATAATTCTAAGTCCAAAAATTTTATTCTTTTATTTTGTTCTTTATCAATAGTCCATTTTAAATTATTCAGTTATATAAAAGTGCTTCAATAACATCATCAGAATCACAAACAAACACATATCTAGCATAAATTTTAATACAAGAAAAATCATAAGAATTTAATATATCTTCTTCCTATTTTGACAATGTAAAATTGTAAATTTATGCAACTATAAGTAATCCCATAGGCCATCCTTTACTTATTTTAAAACTTATTATTATATGTTGCCACAATTTTATCACTTATAAGTTTTAGTGATTCAACAATAAATTTTACTGTTTATTTATTGAAATTTTATGTAATGCATTTTCTATTATATAAATTGTACCTAACTGAAGTGTCACTTGGTTCCAAGAGGTAATCAAAGTTATCTTAGCTTAACCTTGATTGTTTAAAATTTTAAATTAAAAAAAAATTAAGGATGATAAAAATGGAAATTAAACTAGTTAATTATTAACATAGGATAATCTAAATATTTTAATAATGTTAGTTGATTTGATAAGGAATATTAGGTAATAATTTAACATAAGCAAATGTTAAAAAATAATAATGGTGAATTGATAAATAGTGTTAAATATATTTGAAAATAACTACTGTATAATCTATTCTAATGTGTAAAGGATAATAATATGATATTATTATTAAGTTGGAATAAGTAAGTAATAAATTAAAAAAAAATGATATGTAAGTTTTTATTAAAAAAAAAAGAAATAAGAATATTTGTTATTAGTTTTGTAGTTTAGCATTCCAATTTATAAAAGTTAGTTAGATTAAATAATCGTTAACATTTTATTGTTGTAATTCTAAAAATAATTTTAAACAATTAATGTAAGACCAGATGTATGTGAGAATATGTGCATGCATGGACGTGGAAACATAAGAATAAAAAAATAATTTAGCTCCCATATTGTTTAAAATAAGTAAATAAAGCAAATGTGTGGATAAAATTATTTTTAATGTAAGATTTAAGGATTTAATAAAGAGTATAACTTTAAATTTTATATTTCTTACTATTGGGTTGTATAAAATATCATAAAAAAACAATTGTTGCATAATATTTGTAATATTAAAATTTTGACTTTGCAGCTGAAGGTCACATGATATGAGAAAATTATATTGATTATGTCAGTAGATTGATTCCACGGCTGGTTTGTCAGAATATTAAAATTTAATAAAAAATAATTTTTATTGGTTTTTAAATGAATTGTAGGTGGATGAAAAATTGTGAGATAAAACGGAGATCGAGGGACCATCCAGGGGCTGATCTTATTTTGATTCAACTGGTGCTGGATCTAAAAATTTTGTTAATAAAAGTAATTTTTTAAAAAAAAAACTTGATATTTCTAAAAAAAAATATAAGTATGTTTAAAATAATTAAAATCGTCCTGTAATGAAGGAGGGTTAAAAGAAAGGTAATCCATTTTTTCTGACAATTTGAATTTCAGTCGAGGCATAGAAATTATAGTAAAAAAATGTCTAAAGTAAATGAAGCGTCTCACATATTATATGACACTAACTTGTTTAATTTTCTTTACTTGGAAATAAGGTTAAGGAACAAACTATTAATCATTTCCATAGATAAGCGTTCGGTTGTATTAAACTATTTTGAAAGTAAAATGCTAATTATTTTTCCTGTTAGATTAAAAGTATATATATAAAAAAAAAAGATTTTTTTTTTTTAAAGTTTAAAAAGAACATTATAAAGAAGCTGCTACGTTCGATTACAGTGAAACTATAAAGAATGATTTTTTTTTTTAAAAAAAGGACAAGTTATTACTTATATCTTGACATATATAAAAATGATTTGTTTAGCTAAACGCAAACAGATAATATATACATTTTAAAAGGATAATTCTTATTTACACAGTAAAAAAAAGGACACGTATTTGGAAATAAAACTTTAAAGCAATTTGTAAGGATTAATAATGAATTTATAGTTATTGAGTACATTATAAATGGTCATACTTGCCAGTATTTAAAAATAACTTTATGACATTAATTATAGCATATAAACAGAGAAATGACTTGAACAGTAAAATTTTTTTTACTCTCATATTTAAAAGTAAGCAAAAGAAATTAATTTTGAAAAAATAAATACGTCTTGGAATATTATTAGGAAAAGTACTTAAGAAAAACTATATTTCAAAAGAAGCGTTTTCCTAAAAGAGGATAAAGAAATTCAGATAGAAAGATATTATTATTATTATATGCAATTTTGAACTCGGGATCCTATAAATAAATTAAAGTGTGTTCAGCTGAAGAATTTATTTTATTTCATGCCGGCTTAATCTTATTATTTAATTTTTTTTTTTTAAAAATTGTTTAAAAAAAATATTGTTAATAAACTATTGAACATTTTCGTTTGGAAATGATTGCCATGTGTATAAATGTATTAATGGAAGCTTCGAATTCAGATAAATATCTTAACCTGGATAAATTGTCTACACATTATGAAATGGAAAAATCATTACGGAGTTAAAATATGAACTTGAGTTAATGTATTATTTTTTTTTTTTTATGGTCTGCTTTATTGGTTTAAAAAAAACCCATAAAAATATTTATGCTATTAATTTTTTTTGTAACACTTTTTCATAAATATACAGGTAAACTAGGGTTACAATTTTAAAACAAAATAGGTTTATTTGAATGAGCAAATGTTTTTTTTTCCCATTCTTAAGTAGATTTAGTTTATTTATTAAGCATTACACTAGTTAGTTTCTATTTAATAATTTTATTATAGAGATTTAAATATCACAGTCTTATTTTCATAAATGGGATGTTTTACTCAATTTTATTTTAAAATTACTAAAGATGTTTATCAGAGAATATCCATTCATTTGTTTTATGAATGTTATATTAATAATAATTGCAAATATTTTATATTCATCGAGAAGTAAATATTCTTGCATTTAATTTACAATTTTAAAAGTCCATTAGTTACTATATTTTAGCATTTAATATTTTGTTATGTGTGCATTGTGCCTTGCCTAGAATTTTATATGCATTTAAGTTTAAAGTATTTTCTACATCCATTCATTTGTTTTATGAATGTTATATTAATAATAATTGCAAATATTTTATATTCATCGAGAAGTAAATATTCTTGCATTTAATTTACAATTTTAAAAGTCCATTAGTTACTATATTTTAGCATTTAATATTTTGTTATGTGTGCATTGTGCCTTGCCTAGAATTTTATATGCATTTAAGTTTAAAGTATTTTCTACATCCATTCATTTGTTTTATGAATGTTATATTAATAATAATTGCAAATATTTTATATTCATCGAGAAGTAAATATTCTTGCATTTAATTTACAATTTTAAAAGTCCATTAGTTACTATATTTTAGCATTTAATATTTTGTTATGTGTGCATTGTGCCTTGCCTAGAATTTTATATGCATTTAAGTTTAAAGTATTTTCTACATCCATTCATTTGTTTTATGAATGTTATATTAATAATAATTGCAAATATTTTATATTCATCGAGAAGTAAATATTCTTGCATTTAATTTACAATTTTAAAAGTCCATTAGTTACTATATTTTAGCATTTAATATTTTATGTGTGCATTGTGCCTTGCCTAGAATTTTATATGCATTTAAGTTTAAAGTATTTTCTACAGTAGTCATTTGATACGTAGTTTGCTTTGTTGGTTCGAACATTGGATATATGTTTTGTATTTTATAAATTTCTTGGAAATAACTTAGTTTAAGTGAAGTATATATCTCGCTATTAGTTAATATTTGGTAGCCTCATAGAGTTAGGCTTAGTTAATAATTTTTGAATATGCTTATGGAGTAGATAAAATCCTCCATCCTTATTGTATTGTATTTCCATGATTTGATAGTGCTTATTCCCAAAGGAGGGTTATTGTATTGTATTTTTCAGTGATGATGATCACATTTATAAGCATTGGAAATTCCATGAGAGGATTGTGCTTTTCTGGTGTATTTTCTTATTCCCAGATGTACTGTAGATGAATTCCAGACATCTTCATTTTGCCTCAAAGTTAGGTATTTTTTTGAAAGCCACTACATTCTTTTCCAGCTCCGAGGAGCCTAGTATTTTTATATTTTTGCCTATCATTCATGATGACTTAATGCTAATTCCACCACAGTAGATGATGTTGCATTTGTTTTAGATTTGTGATGACAAGATATGCTTGTTTGAGGAAATGTATTTCTTCAGGTAGTTGTAGCTAATTTAAGGCTCATAGGTATATCAATGTTTGAATTGTGTTGCTATGATAGTTTTATCATGCACAAGCTAACCAACAATAAGTTATATTTATTTTAAAGTATGTTAAATATGCATATGGTATAAGTGGCAATATTTTCATCCAGAATTTCGCCGCTGGATTTGTCTGTTACATCATTATCTTTAAAACATTGAGGGAATAATTTTATGTGGACTAAAGTTATTTAAAAAAAAGTATAACTGATCTCTGATGAATGATTGCCCCATACACTTAATTTAGTCTAATTTTAATATTAGCTTAATCTGATTTAAACATATATCTAGCTGTGATATTAGTTATATCCGTGAAACTAGTGATGATATTTTTAAAAAGTATTGTTGAATATGCTTATTCCAACTTAGCATTTGTTAAGTTGAAGAGTATAAAATTAAGCTTAGAGTTTTCAATATAAACCTAGTTCTGTGTGTTATTCTGATTATTAGATGACACAATATTGGTATAAATTAGTCTAATAAAGAAGAATAGTAGTGTGCTTATTAAGTACATATGATAATTAAAATTTAAGGTATCTTTTTTGATAAAAATCTAATTATTAAAAGAAAGTAATATTGAATAACCTTTTGTTGGTTATTAATTGTATTAATGTAAGTTAAACAAAACTGTTAAGAGTCCAAATAATTATATTAAATCTTAGTGCGGTATTGGCACTGTTTGTATTCTACTACATTTGTAAACATTTCTTCTCATTATTAATAAATTATTATTTTTATTTCAAAAGTTTTGTTTTGTTTGTTTTGCTTTTATATGAGAATATATTATTGTCTTGGGTTCCAAGTTCACAAAATCTTAAAATGTAAAAGTTATTAAATCTTCAATTCAGAAATTTACAAGTATATTCTAAGTTAATTAAATATAGTTAATATTGTCTTGAAAATTAAAAAAAAAAACTATGTTAAAGTAAATGATTCTCATATTGAATCATAAATACAGATAATTGCATTATAGCAGATACCTAATTAAATACTTAGTTAAAAGTTTATTTTTTTTAAATTATCGGTATATCTTTCAGACTAAAGATTATGCAATATCAGATTAACAATATTAGTACTTCAGAAGAATATTTTAATTAATATTATTTTAGGAGCTGCACCTTATCTTATATTCACTGCACATCATCTATCATCATCTTAAATCTGATATATTTAAAGAATTCTAATTCATTTGCATTTGAGGTCTTTAGTGGTTGTCTGTGAGTATGGAAAGGCATTAAAAGTACCCTTGCTCTTTTCTCTGCTCAAGTAATATCTTAGATAATAGGCCATTATTAGTTAAGTTTAAATTGATTCATTAAATTTTGTGAATTAATGTTTGTTTTATTTATTATTTTAAGATTGAACATATTATAATTATTTTATGGTCAGCTAAGATGTCACTTATTTATTTATTAATCACAATAATTCTTTATTAGGCAACTTAACTTAAAATTTAATTTTACACAAAGAGTGTTAGTTTTAAAATCCCTGAGGTTATTTACTCTTGTTGTTTTAGTAAATATAATTCTGTAAGATAATATTTTAAAGCAAAGCATCATAGGTCTTATTCAGAGAGTGTATAATCTATTAGTAGGACTAATATGGTAAGCATTGATTAGTGATTTTAGATAATCTTTTGTATGGTTTATTAAAATATTAATATGCTGTAGTAATTATAGTTCATCAGTATTGGATTTGACCTTTATTTGATTATACATCTCTAGATCATCATCTCTTTTCTTTAAATTTATTGTAACCCCACTGAGCCGGGTCGTTTAGAGTCTCTCATTTATATTTTATTTCATTTCATTTTAATTTTATTCCATTTCTTTTCATGTCATTTCTCATATCTTTCTATCATCTCAGCCATTTAAAACATTCGTTGAGAGTTTCTTCTATCATCTCATTTCATTTCTCTCTCCTTTATTCTATCTTCTTCTTATATCTCTGTTTCATATATTTCAATCATCTCATTCCTTTTCTCTCTCCATTACATATATCATTTCTGTTACTTTTCCCCATTTCTCTTTCTCCTCAGTTCTTTTCTTTTCCATCATTTATTCTTACCATTATCATTACATCCATTTCATTATTAGCATTTTCTCTTCTTTTCTCTCTCTCTTTTCTCTTTCTCATACCCCCATCTCATTCTAGTAGGTTACAATATATATATTGTCCAGGCACATTTGATGTGGCCAAGCACAAGCTAAGGTTAAAAGACTAAATGGCCTAAAATATTTAAATAGCCATTAAAGAGGGGGAGTTTATACAGTTTATACTATTTATATAATTACAATTTGTTATAAATTAAGAGAGAGAACTGTGGTGATAATATAAACTCACACACACATATGATTAAAGCCAATGTTTAAATTAAAGGCTTAGAAATATGTATTTATAATTTTAAATATTTTGTTTGTTGAAGAAACAACGTTTAATTAAAAAATTGTTATTCTCTATTTATATTTTTGAGTGTTTACAAAATGTAAAAAGGAAAATTTTAAATATTACTGTTAATTAAAATTATTTAAGAATAATTTCAAAATCGAAGTTTTAATGGTCATTTTTCTCTTCAGTTGCATTTGAGCAAGTCATTGTCTTAAATTTAAGAAAAGCCTAAAGGCATTCTGGCTTCCTGTCCATGCTAAATTAATTTTAACAGGACAAAAGTGTTTAATTAGACTTGTGATAATGCGTGGAGAGAGGAATGTTCAAGTTATATGAAACAATCTTTTAATTAAAACAAAAAAAACTTCGATTCTGATAATGAAATTAATCAAGAGTAAAAACATGTTATCATTTCATAGTGATCTGAATGGAGATATAAAAAATAAGAAAAAGCTAATTGGAAATCAAATTCTTAAAACAATTAGTCAAACCCATTCAATGAGATTTAATTAATTTTTGTGTATGGAGGTGGGATATCTGTTCTGAAATTGCAAGAGGGCAGTTGACTTTTGATTTTCAAAGGCAGTTCACTTTTGCTTTTCAAAGAAGGCAGTCTAATTTTTTTTTTGTCAAAGAGAGCAAGTCACGTTTGCAAATCTTATTGGGAAGCTAATGCTATTTGGAAACACGCAAAGTCATGCAACTGTTTTCTAATACCTGGCCATCATTGAAATAACCTAGCAGTTAACCAGTCAGTTGATTCTGATGGAAGCATAACTACAACATGCCATCAAAGCCTGCAGTTAACCTAGGATCCTTAAACCAATAAAGGATGATTGATATCGTTTAATATCCTGTTGAATATCCATTCTCCAACTTAAAGATGACAATCAAGCATTCGCTTGCAAATAAAATGATCATAGAATAGAAGCCGACTTCAGCGCATCCGCCCAGCTCCGCTCCTGCTGTCCCAACAGAATGTAAACCCCGAGATTCAAGCACCAAGGTGATGATGATCAATTCTATGAACTTATAATGCAGTCAAGTCAGGCCCTTGCCACAGTAGATGAACATATAGCCCACTCAAAACCCATACAAGAATGCTCATAGACTTTATCGGGTATACTATTTTATTGTGTGTATTTATTCTATTTAAATTTGATACACATGTCGTCAAAATATCTTATGTACATACGTACACAAACACATCTTTCATGTAACTAGTTAATTTTTCATTGTTTGCTTAATGCCCATGTGTGAGTTTATAATCAACAGATCACTATCTCACATATAATTATTTGATTTATTTTCTTATTAAGAAAGAAATTTTCCTTTATTTAATTTAATTATTGCTTTATTAAGTATTTCTTTATGATTATGATTTTGTTGTATTAATAGGATTTATGTAGTGTAACATTTGTTTCGTATACCTAATCGATCTGGGAATGTATTCATATTATAAATGGTATGGGTAATGGGTTAATAAAATATTTATATTATAATTCTAAAGCGACTACTGCCATAATTTTTCTTTATTCTCTTTGTCATTTACTTTCTCTAACTCCATATTAGTTAATTATGCGAGTTTTCCGATCCCCATTCTTTAACTGAGAAAAGAGTACGCTGAGCTAGCAAATGGGAAATCATCTTACCGGGTTTTAGATCTCTATTTAGCAGGAGGATACTTATTTATTTTTTTATGAATAATTATTTATCGGCACACATGCCCTAATATCATTTGAACTTGCATATCCTTTCAGGAGGAGAGTTACATTTCCTTCTGGGAGTGGCGCGACAGGTTGATTTAGAGTCATCCTCCAAAGGTATGTAAGAGTCAACCTTTCCATAAGTGTCTTCTGTGTCCGTAACACTGTTACGGTAGAGTTTTGAATCTCTTCTTACTTCAGCATGTCGCCATATTTTCCCTCATGTTCGGTTTATGCACATGCTCATATCAACGGAGTAAAAGTTAACCGGTATAGAAACTTAATTTTTGGCGTCTAACGTGTAAGCCTTACTTAACATGGCCAGTATAGGAAAGACATGGTCGTTAAACGTAACTAAAAAAAAGGGAAAATCTCGCAAAATCTCAAAAATATTGGGAATGAATTTTTTGTTAGAGACAAGATTTAAAAAAAAGAGAAAAGAATTTACGATTGAGAAACTTAATAAATAAAAAAGTATAAACTTTGTTTTGTTTTTAAAGTGACGATTGTCACTACAGTAGTACTCATTTAAATTATATTACCGTGTGTGCATATTTAAAAAAGTTTACGATTGAGAATCTTTATAAATAATAATTCTAAATTTTGTTTTGTTTTTTTGAAGTGACATTTGTCACTACGATAATACTGATTAAGTTTATTTTGTCGTATATACATATTTAATAAAAATAAAAGGCAGTATAAAAGTATAAACTGCGCATTTAATAAAAATAAACAGCAATATATAGGTATAATCAAATCATAATATATAAGAATTAAAAACTTTATTTTGTTTTTGAAGCGACCTTCATCGCCACAATACTATTGATTTAGATTGTTTTAGCTATATATAAGTGGTTATAGTAAAAATAAATGATAGTATACAAGCGTAAACTACGTATTATATAAAAACAAGCGGCGGACTGCGGAAATAAAGATTTTTTTTGTAAAAAGGGAAGGCAAGTCTTTATTGAATAAAGTAGAATTGTGAAATTGCATGATAGGGAATGTTGTTTTTGATGGCATGTAACAGTTCAGAATCGTAATACTATTCGCGATCAATTTCTTTTCATTTTGTTTTGAAAACAATTCCAATATGTGCACAATTTAATGGTAGCTTGGTTTGTATATGTTTTTATTGCTGTTTGAAGGGCGATCTCAGAATAATTGTATTATTTATAGTTAATAAATGAATGAGAGAAATATAACTCGGAAGGGAGAAATAAATGACGGTAGGGATAACGGAAGCTCGGTATGGCACACGCTGAAAGATTTTATGAAAAGAAATAAATAAAGAGAATTAAGTTAATCAAAGTAGCGTTAAACCATAGTCTTAAGAGTTAATAAAATAAAATATAGTTAAAGTCGTATAACAAAGCAAATTTATAATCAGTTGAAAATAATACTATATATGTGAACAAGATCACAGTCCATAAAGCAAGAAAAGATAGATATGAGTGAAAAGCACGATGAAATAAATGGGGAAAGGGCGAAGTAAGCCAGCCTAAAATAACTGAAAGTGGTATAGAGGAAGCAATAGAGCCTCAAAGTGAAGGAAAACCGATGGGGAAAAATGAAAACTTAATGAAAATGATGAAGATGTTTGTAAATACTATAAGACTCGACCTTAGTCAGATGTCTAATCAATTAAAAGAAAGGTCAGAGGAAATAGTACGAGATGTAGCTAAAAGGTTTGATGACTTTAGGGAAGAAATATCCTTAGGGATTGAAACAAGGTTTCAAGGTGTAGAAGAAAAATGTAGGAGCCTCCATCAGATTAATAGCGATAGGTTGGAAGTAATCAAAACAAGGCAGCAAGTAATGGAAGCAGATTGCAAGAGAATACAAGAAATAGGCAAAAAGGTTGAAGAAAGTGAAAAAAGTTATAGCGACAGGATAGAGAAATTGGAAATGCACAGAGCGGCGAGCGATGATAAAATAGGGGATCTGTGTCAGACAGCCGGATTGAACAACAGATGGCAAAAAAGGAAAGGTTTATCAATACTGTGAGACTTGACCTCAACCAGATGTCAAGGGAAATAAAAGAGATGAGAAGGGAAACGTCAAATGAAATAGAAGAGATTGGAGAGAAAGGGCGAATACCTTCCACAAAGTAATAAAGAGGAGTCAGAAAAGGAGACAAAACAAGAGTACAGCCATAGCAAAGCAAAAAAGAAGGAGAAAGCAAAAAAAAAAATAACAGGGAAAGAAATGTCAAATCTAGTATGCTCATGGGAGAACAGTACTGAACTACGCTCCGCAGAACTGTCCTAAGATAACAGAGTTGCTGGAAGGGATTGAGGGAGCAGCCTTATTGGACTCAGGGAGTCAAATCTCCATGATATCGGAGGAATTATACCAGCGCATATTAAAAAAAAATCAGGTCGAGATCCTCCCATTGAAACTCACCCAAGTAACACTAGCAAACAATCGCAAAGTAAAATTTGTGCCGAGACAAATCTGGCTGCAATTAGAAATCAACGGTCAAGTAACCCCCCATGTGTTTCTAACAATGAACAGTTTAATCCATGAGGTGGTGCTCGGTTCAGACTTCTTGCATAGGAGCAAATGTATACTAGACTACGAAAAAGAACTTGTCGTACGCAATGGCCAAGAAACTAGATTTTTACCCCCCCAGCTATATCATGACAAACGGACATGTTGCCTTAATCAGGCTGCCCCAGATATGCTGGTAGAAAAGGTGAATGAAGTGAGATCGGTCTCTGTGGAAAGTAAAGAAAGAATTAAAGTTATGCTGCAGTACTATAGCGATATATTCTCAGAAAATCCTGGGATTATTGGGGGGTACCAACAAAGAATTAAGCTCAATCCAGGAGAACCATTCCAAGCACATCATACCCTATACCTCATCAGTTTAAAGAGGAGGTGGAAAAGCAGTTGGAGCAGATGTTGGAGTGGGGAATTATTGAAAAATGTTCTTCTCCTTATTGCAATCCCCTAGTTATTGTAAGAAAAAAAAATGGAGCCATCCAGCTATGTTTAGATGCCCGGCAACTCAATAGGGTCACAATACCCGATTGTACCATCCCTCCAACCATGCATGATTTATTAATGAAGTTTAAAGGGAAGAAAGTCTTTTCAACATTCAATTTGACTACCAGTTATTGGCAGATCGAGCTGCACCTAGCGGACCGTCAGTAAACAGCTATTAGATATGGAGGGCATTCTTATCAATTTAACCGAATGCCTTTTGGTTTGCTCAACAGTGGAGCCGGTTTGCTAGGATGTCTGGATCAAGTTTTGTCGGCAGAAACAAAGAAAATCGTAACTATGTATGTGGATGATGTAGTTGTGGCATCCACATCACTGGAGAAGCATCTCCAACAGTTGGAATTATTCTTCAGAGAATGCAGGGAAAAGGGGATTAAGATAAACATGAAGAAAAGTGTGTTCGTATTAGAGGAGATTGAATTCCTGTGTCATCTGGTTAGCCAGACAGGGATTAAATCTCATCCCGATAAAATAAAGGCCATCACGAAATTTCCTGTGCCTAAAACTAAATGCCAGATTCGGTCGTTCTTAGGAATGTGCAATTTCTATAACAGGTTTTGTGAAAAATTTGCTGACCAAATGGAACCTCTTTTGAAGCTGCTCAGAACGGAAATGAGGTGGAACTGGACTGCAGATCAAGAGGAAGCCTTTGAAAGGGTCAAGATGAGCTTCTTAAAACAGATTGTGCTCACATACCCAGACTTTGGCAAACCATTTTTACTTCAAACTGACAGTAGTGGGTATGGGTTGGGTGTCACCTTGTCTCAGATCCAACTGGATGGGAGAATAGGGGTGTTGTAGTTCATAAGCCGTTTATTGAAGGGGCCTGAGATCAATTACATGATCACAGAGAAGGAAGCTCTAGCCATTGTATGGGCTTTCCAGAAATTTCGGCCCATGTTATTGGGATCTGAAGTGGTGGTGATCACTAACCACAAGAGTTTAGAGTTCCTCAACCATAGTTACCTCACTAATAGCCACCTTGTGAAATGGAGTCTGTTCCTCCAGGAGTTCAATTACATGGTTCAGTACTGCAAAGGGCTGAAAATGTAGTTGCTGATACTTTAAGTCGCTATCCTGTGCCTCTCCAGCAAAAGCATTTGAATGTATACCAAGCATACATGATGAACATGACCTTATGTGTGGATGAATCCATAGAGCATGAACTAGCTCAAATAGCTGTAGAGCAGCGAGACGATGCGTGTTTAAATCAAATTATAATGCAGTGCCAGGACGAAAACCTAAGAGATGATTCAATACCCAAAAGGACCATGCAACAATACACACTGATGGAAGAAATACTGCATTATCAAGTTCAAGAAGGAAAAGATGAATGGAGGGTTGTGGTACCATTGACGATGAAACACTCTCTCATTCAATATATCCATTGCTTATACGGGCATTATGGAAGCCCAAAAACAGAAGATTGCCTCAGGCACTGGTTTTATTGGCCGCGGATGCACCAGGACGTAATGTATATGATGAACAAAATAAAGCGTGATAAACAGAGCACAAAAACATTAATTATAAACAATTAGCCAAGCGCTTTCGATACTGTATACCAGAATCATGGCGACATACTGTAACTGAAGAGTTAATATTCCAGTGCATGCTCAGTGGAACACTAGTGTTATGCTGATTAATAATGTTTTTAGACTTTGCAAGAAACCAAGCCTCTTTCAACTTCCTTTTCCGATCATTTGACTCATTGCACACAGTAGTAATATTTTGGGGATAAAACTTGTGACCACAATTACTTTCATGATTTGAAAAAACAGAATTAACCTGCAAATCACTTTTAGATTTTTTATACTGATAAATATGCTGTTGCAAACATGTTAAAACATTGGCTTCGTTTCCCCAAAATAAATAGCATTACAATCAATTTTTTTGCAAGTAATGGAATAAACCACTTCATACTTATTCATTTCTTTTACATTATCCTTTGAATTGTTTATTAATCTATTCAAACACAAAGGGGAATGGAGTCCTACATTATAATCTTCACTGACAATATTTTTTAATTTCTTACTTATAGGTGGCACATAAGCTAAAGAAAACCACTTTTTGACAGCTTTATTATTTTTATCCACTTTATGTTTGAACTTTAAATTCTGATAAAACAAACACAATTGTTTGTGTAATATAGTCTTTTTATATCCCACCCCTATCAAATCATCCATATATTTATCAATATTATCTTTCCTATCTGCCTCAAATTTACAAAGATGCAAATTACGATATAAAAAACATTTAAATCCAGCCATTTTATAATTTAAAGGAACATTTGATGACGGATGTATAAAACCGCTTACATTCAATGGTTTAACAAACATTTTATACCCAAACATATTACAGCATTTATATACATTTACATCTAAATACTTTAAGATACCATCATTTTCCAACTCAATAGTCCATGACAAACCAGAACTCTCATTTAATTCATTGAACATATTCACTATCACATCTTTTGAACCATACACAAAAACATCATCCACATATCTTCTATATATTAAATCATAACTCCTTATAAATGGCTCCACAATATGTTTTTCCATCTCTGAAACATATAAACTACACACAATACCACTCACTGCTAACCCCATTGGCCAACCATTTTTCATTTGATAATGATCCTTTCCATATCTTGCAGTAATCTGACAGAGTTTTTATATTATTTACATGAGAGATAAGAAATATATTAAGATTTACTTCCTGTTATTATTATTTGGCTAAATAAAATCAGTCATTTTAAATCTAAACAAGTCATTTTAAATCTAAACAACTATTTATTTAATTAAATGTAATTTGAATGCAATAAAAATGCATTTTTTTGTCTTGATGCTACCCCAATAACTGCATTCACTGAATATTTACACAGTCCACTGTCCAGTATTCTCAAGCACATTGTAATAATTAAACCAATGTAATTTATAATGTTTCATTTGTTAAACTAATTATTTAAGCAATACATTTTTATGTTCTCTAATTTTTTTCACATTTAGTTATAAATAAAATTCGCTTTCCTGTGATTCTGATTCCTTTTTAATATTTACAAACAAATATTTCTTTAATCTTCTTTTTTTACTAATTTTTCATCCTTTTTTCTTATTTGTTAAACTTCTGATTTTCCCAAAACTTTATTATTTTTATTTATTTATCTGAGATCTTCCATTAAAATCTAATTTGGAAACTCTATTTACAACAATTTTCATGAAACTACAGCATTTTAAAACTTTGTATATACTACATATACATGACCCCTTATGAGATGTTTTAAAAACTAAAACTGAAACTTAATTGATGTTTACAATATAACAAAACCTTGTTATAAAGACTTGATCTGATATCATGTGAATAATAAAAACTGAATTCTTATCTTAAAAAGATAAAAAATCTCTTAATAATAAATAATACCATAGTTTTTTAATATATTTTTTCATATTTTAAATAATAATTATTGAAATAATGGAAAAGGTTTTTTTTTGTTTCATTTTACATTTTGAAAAAAAATAAATTAAAATTTATATAGTACAGATAAAAATCAATATTTTCAATTATTCTATAAATAAAGTTTCTTTTAAAGCATAAATTTAATTTAATTTTCAGAGTAGGTACTTTAGTATTTTTCTTGCTATGACATATTACCCCGAAGACGTATTACTCTAATCTTCCGATCTTTAAGATAACGTGTCCTAGTGATTTATGGACAAAGCTAATCACTAAAATTTGTCTGCAGATCATGTGAAGGCATTATGTTGAATATTGAAAAATTATAGTATGTCTTCGGGATATGTCACAGCAAGAAAAATACTAAAGAAAATAGCAAGAAAAATACTGAAAAAGCTATACTATATACTGAAATGTTAGTTTGCTCAGACTAGCGCATGTATTCTGATCCTTCAGATCTGCAAACCATCGGATCCCCCACACATTCCAGCGCTAAGCGCTGAAAGCTTGGTTTGCTAATACGAGTGCATGAATTGTCTGATATTTCAGATCTGCAAACTATCAGATTCATCCTTCCTGAAAAAGGCCAGCATTCCACACTGAAATATCTAATGTAATTATAAATTGTAATTTAAAAAATGTTATTGGTTCATAAATTGTGGTACACGCTGAAATGTATAATGTAATTAAAAATGTAATTTATAAAATAATGTTGGTTCATAAATTTTTTGAAAATATTTGTAAAAATTGTTGGAAAACAGAAAGCAAAAAATTATTGGCCAGTAATGTTACATTTCAAAATAAAAAACTGTCATACAGTGCAAATGGCATCACCATAAAAAATGTCTTAAAAGATCATCATCATCAACCATTATCAATCCACTGCAGGATGAAGGTCTCTCCAAGTTTAATCCATCTTCTCCGATCTTTAACTTCTCTTTTCCACAACACCCCTGCACATTTTCTTATTTCCTCCATCCATCTCACATATGGTCTCTTTCTGGGTCTTTTACAATCTCTTGGAATCCAGTTTAAAATTTCAATTGTCCATCTATTATCATTTCTTCTAGCAATATGTCCAGCCCAACTCCAATTCAATCTTTTAATTTTTTCAATAAGGTCAGTAACACCTGTTTGTTGTCTTACCCATACATTGTGTTTTTGATCTCTTCTTGTTACTCCCAACGTACATTTCTCCATACTCCTTTGAGTGGTCTGAAGTCTCTGTATTGCTCTTCTATTAAGCGTCCAAGTCTCAGATCCATAAGTAAGAACTGGTAAAACACATTTGTTAAAAACCATTCTTTTCAAACACATAGGCATATTTCCTTTTAGTATCAAGTTACTTCTACCAAAAGCACTCCAACCAAGTTTAATTGTATGATTAATTTCCTCCATTATGTTTCCATCTGTATTAATAATCTGACCTAGGTATTTGTAACTGTTAACTTCTTCTAATTCTTCATAATCAATCTTTATTTTCATATTTTGAGCAAATCGATTAAACATTACTTTAGTCTTTTTAACATTTATCTTTAGTCCTACTTTTCTACTTTCATCTGCTAACTCCTGCAACATTTCCTGCAGCTCTGAAGCATTATTTGCAAAAACAACTACATCATCTGCAAAATCTAAATGACTTAAATACTCTCCATTTACTTTCATTCCTTTAGTTTCCCATTTTAATCCACAAAATACTTCTTGCAGCACTGCTGTAAAAAGTTTTGGAGATATGGAGTCACCTTGCCTTACACCTTTCTCAATGTTGATTTTTCCACTATCATTATGTAATCTAATTGTTGCTGTTGCATTTTTATAAATATTCTTTAAAATATGACAATATCCTGGATCTATACCTTGATGATCCAATGCTTTAATCACTGAAGAAATGTGTATAGAATCGAATGCCTTTACATAATCTACAAATCCAAAACATAATGACAACTCATATTCATTTGTCCTTTCTATGACTTCTCTCAATACCTGGATATGATCTATTGTACTAAAACCACTTTTAAATCCAGCTTGTTCTCTTGGTTGGTGGAAATCCAAAGTTCTCTGTAGACGAGTTGTAATTATCTTGGTAAAAATTTTATATAAAACTGATAAAAGGCTGATAGGTCTGTAATTTCTAATATCTTCTTTATCACCTTTTTTAAATATTAATATTATTACTGCATTCTTCCAATCTTCCGGTACATCTTTATAATTTAGACATTTGGTATATAACTTTGCTGAAATTGTTTCTATTTCTTCACCTCCTTCTTTTAATATATCAATTATAATTCCATCATTTCCTGGAGCCTTTCCTTTCTTCATACATTTAATTGCATGTCTCACTTCTTCATTTAAAATTCTGGGCAATTCGGAAGATGTAATATAGGAGGTACTTGTTCTTTATTACTATATAATTCTTGTAATAAACGTGGTTTTAATTTCTCCTTATTTGTAATAATAAAAATACTTATTTGTAAATTATTAGAGAAAAAATATATAGTTAATAATAAATTTGGCTGAACGTTTTCGAGGAACCGTGCCTCATACTCATAGCCTTCGTGAAAATATATTTTTTCTCTAATAATTTACAAATAAGTATTTTTATTATTATATAATTCTTGATAAAAATCTTCTACCAATTTCATGATGTCATCTCTCTTTTTAGTAATAATTCCATCTTTTTTTCTTATTGCAGATATAAATTTCCTACCAATACTAAAATGTTGTTTAACATTCTTGAGACTTTTATTTTCTTCTACAGCTTTCCTTGCTATTTCACAGTTATACTTTCTTATATCATTTTCAACTTTTTTCCGTACCATTTTACAAAATTTGAGATATTCAATTATTTTTAATACATCATTTTTGTATATCTTCATATTCCTTCTTTTCTTCATAAATTCTCTAGTCTCAGTAGAAATTTTATTAGTCAATTGCTGCTTTTTTCTACCAGCTATGTTTGTTGCAGTTTTTAAAAGTGTATCAGTTATTTTCATATTAATTTCATTCAAATCTGTATCATGTTCAAAATCTCCTAACACTTGAAACCTATTTGTAAGTTCTAATTTAAATTCATTAGAATGTTTCTGAAGATTAGGAATATCAACTGTAAATATTGTTTTTCTCAATAATTTTTGTCTCTCTAGTTTTACATTAACACATCACTTACACCTTACTAATCGATGATCACTTGCTGTGTTAAATTTATTAAGAACATTACAATCTTGAAATATGTATTTCCTGTTAGTCAAAATATAATCCAATTCTGCTGTACCTTCATTTGGATGCTTCCATGTCCATTTCCTTTTAACATTTTCCTCAAAAAATGAATTCATAATATAAAGTTTTTCTTTTTCTGCAAACTCCACAAGTCTATGTCCACTCTCATTTCTATTACCATAACCAAAATTACCTACAGCAATTTCATCTTTCATTTGTCTACCAATTCTAGCATTAAAGTCTCCCATAACAATTTTAAAATGTTGTTTACTCTGATCAAAAGCCTTTTGTACATCCATATAAAAATCTTCTACTACTTCATCACTATGAGAACTTGTTGGGGCATAAACCTGAATTATCTGCATTTGGTATCTGCTATTAAGTTGTATAACTAATCTTGCAACTCTGTCCAATACACCATCAATCTCCACAATATTGTTCTTCCACTTTTTATTTATAATGAATCCTACTCCACTTGTATTTCCAATATGTGAGCCTTTATAATAGAGTATATGTCCACTTTTTAAATCAATTGTTTCTTCACCATTTCTTCTAACTTCACAAAGTCCAATAATGTCCCATTTAATATAAGACAATTCTTCTTCTAATTCTTGCAATCTTCCTTCACTTGAAAGTGATCTGCAGTTGTAAGTACCTAAATAAAAAGTCGTCATCAAATGGCAGCCTGGGTCCACAATCAGGGGATTCTTAGCACCCTCTGCCTTCGGCCACCAACCACTGCCTTGGTTGGTGACTTTACAGCCTCCTGGGAATAAGGGCCTTGCTTTATTTTTGTCGTCATAATTGTATATATGTATTGGAAAAATATTTATCATTTACACAAACATTCATTCTGCCTTATCAGGCACTGAGAAGAAAGACCATGGTGTTTCTCGATCTTAAACTCAGAGGTAAAAAGCCAATAAACTCACCACGCTGGCTAATGCGTGTTGGTGAGCAGCCCATCCATGTTTGTATACTATATGAATAATCACATAGTAATAACAGCTGCAACGACAAGAACGTATGGAGTGGACATTAATAAAATTATAAAATGTTTTTTTTTGTAGTGAAAATAAGGATAATTTATAAATAAAATGTAAAAAAAGCAAGCATTAAATATATATGGAAATGTGTACAATTTTTTTTAAAATAATACCACAAATATCGCTACAAATTAAAAAATAACTTGTAATGGTGACGTATAAAAACACACTATATTTAATTATAAAGAAACAAAATGAAAAGTACTTACAAATAGCGGCTGTGGGAAATTACTATAATATCATCAAATCGACAGTTAAAAATTCACTCTATATGGTAATATAATGTCAATATTAAATATATGAAAATATTCTCAATATTATCAAAAAAGTCACAGTGCTCATGCCAATAGCAAAACCACAAAAGTCAGAGAAATGACAAAATTTCACATACGTCTCTCAATTTATTAAATCTTGCGGGTCATCACAATCAAAAAATTACCATTCCCATGGATTAATCATGCCAGTGTCTTTGTTGCCATAACATCGTTTATCTAATCTTTGATGAAATCTTACTGGCAGAAAACATGTTAAGCATAATACTCATAGCTTAAAAAATACTAAAGTACCCAGAATAATATATATATATATTGTAACGGGTTGGTGGAATCCAGAAGAGATAGGTGGGGAGAGCATCTTACTATGGTAGGACTTTGGGTCTTCGGATAGGATGCAAGTGATTACACGATGAAATACATAACCTATGATTGTACCTACTTCCAATAGACTAGCTCTACCTATTTTTATTAACCTAGATACAATTTGGGTCAGTTCATCCAATTCTCACCCCTTTCTAGCCACATTATTCAAACTCAGGGAGTAATTGCCTGAGCTCTCTTATCAGGGAAGGAGATCACACTAATAGTAGTTATTGAACCTCTATATAAGTGATAATTAATTACCAAAAATCAATTAAGCATAAGATATATAAAAAATATGTATGTGCAGTATAAGTATATATGTATTAAAAGTTATAATAAATGACTTAAATATGTATATGTATTTCCTCTATCATAGTAATAATATTAATAGGTGTAAAACTAAATAAGATAATAATGTTTATAACGGGTATGTGAATAATGAAGAACTATAAAGCTGATGGTGGATATTGAAATAATGATGAGTTAGAGACCAGATTAAAATAACGAATTATATAAACATTTATTGATTAACACAAAATATAAAGTATGAATAACAATTAAATCTGATACATGTAATTGATTTTCTCAAGGATGAATTTCTACCACATCGATATCTATAATGATATTAATAAAAATAAAACCCTTGCCCTAAACCCAATGGTAGAAGTTCATGTACTTGACTAATTATTTACAACAACGAATATGAAAAATTATAATATGTATATGTGATTTCGAATTTAGCTGGCTAATTTAAAATATGTATACAAACATAACAACAACAAAAAAAAATATTTGTTGTCTAGATAAATCAATGCTTATAAATCATTGATTTATAAAAGCAATATAAAAATAAGCTTAATTAATAATAAAGAAATAAAACTCTATCATTGTGTTTTGCTTACTGTAAGATATTAAAATTTCTTACCTTTCAATTTCCTATATGTTGTCAAAAATCAGTCAGATGGGAAGGTCAAAACTAGTAATTTTTTTTTATTCTTTATACAATTAAAGATGATAAAAATATATATATATAAATCTAATTTTTCCCTCCTTATTACTCTCATACAGAGTTTCTCCAAAATTATACACATTAACTTCCATTTGTAGAAATGAAAATAATACATAAAATTTACAATAGACAAAATAATAAAACAAAAATACAATTCTTATCCCATTATGTTAATTAAAGTTCGATGAGTCTGCTGGAAATTGTTCATTTGCTAAATAAATTCCTAGGAATGGAGATGAAGTTCTATTCCCACGATGAATAGCAATTTCTTGTCTGAGTCAAGAAATAATAGTGTTCTCCAATTATCCTGTCTTGGATTTGGTTAGGCATTTTATTTAAAGCAAAGATGGTTTTTAAGTTTCTCCTAAATGGGCAGGTAAAATCTTTAAACTTTCATGGCTTTATTGATGATGTATTATTATCCCATGGTACAAACTTTTCAGCAAGCAATCATGATATAAAAATAATATATATTTATTGATTCATTTGCTTCTCAAGATTTCAATGATGATATTATTATATATCAAAACAATTAATTATTGAATATTACTGCAACACATAAATTTAGCTAAAATTTGTATAATTAGCAAATAATTTAAATCTTCTTACTTTCAAATTATTTCTTTCCCTTCAAACGATTGCTTTAAAATTTCAGCTTTTGATAATTTTGATTAATATTTTAAAAAATATTTATATATTTAAATTCAAACATTCACATCCATTTTGTATTCGAATTTATTTTTAAGACAATTATAACAATTAATACTGCGTTGTAGATCACGTGAAGTTTTTTTAAGCATTTTAACCTTGACATTTCCTATTGTTTAACAGACATAATATAAATAAATGGGATTATAAATAAAAATAATAATTTATAATGATTTTAAATTTCATTTCCACAAATGGTTAATATGTGTTTAGATTTTAATTCAGTCATTGTTTTTATTTATTTACTTTTTTTAAGCTTAGGTGTAAGTTTTTTTTTATAATCATCCCCAATTATTAACACATAATACGTTTTATTCCAGTGTTAATATATCTATCTGTTTCTCCCTAATAATTTAATGGCTTTTATTACTTCTTTAAAAATAAAAAGATGTTTATACACATGTATATGTTGGAAAGAAAAAAAATGTTAATATGACAATTTGCTTGGCAATTTATTGGTTAAGCAAATATGTTATGAGGCTCCAATTGGTAGAGTGTCTTAAATAACTGGATGGTGTGGCAGGTTGTAGCTCATCACTACAATATATATATATTTTAAAAAACATTTTTTAATTGTCTAATAGCTGACTGACAACTCAATATTTTAAAAATATATCAAAAACATTGGCTTTATTAAAAATAAGCAACTTCTTTTATAATGGGATTAAAAATATCTTTCGTGAGAGTATAAGATAATATAAAAGTGTAACTAAGACTCTTAGATGGGACTATATTCTCAATTTGGATTAGAAGACTATTTCATATATCTAGAACAGATTTTAAACAAATAGCAGATAGACAAAAAGGCTAGTCTGAGTTTTTGCACTGGTGGATAATTGCAAGTGAATATATGAGGGATGCACTGATAAAAAAAACCTTGAAAATTACTTTATATGTATTAATTTTTCTACTTAAGGCTGATTGTGGTCATCCCTTTTTGCCATTCCCATAATATAATGTATCTAGCATCTCAATTTTAGAGCACTATCATAGACTTCAATGAATCCTATTATTACTGAAGTGATGTATGGAATTATGAAGCCCTAAACATCAAATAAATCTAGGCAGAAAGAGGAGCATTTACAACATGATAATATAAAAGTTACTGTAATTGAGAAAATGGAAAAGATCTGACAAACATTACTTCTTAATTTTAACATGGTATTTTATTATTTAATATATAGTAAAATATCAGTTTGCTCCACTTAATTTTTAAAAGACAGAAAATGTTTATTAAACAAAAACAAAATGTTTAAGAAGATATTTTGCTTTACATTCAATTTAAACAACTAGGTGTGAACAAATGTTTTTTGAAACCAATTATTTAAATCAGTTAAAAAAAATCCTCATGACACTTCAATTGGCATTGACATTTTAAATTAAAATGATTAAATTTCCAAGAAAGTTAAAATAACTAAAATACGGGCTTATTATATAACTGTATCAATATATGTAATATATAGGGTATATGAGCACAGACTTTCACACTACCAACCACTCTCCACTTCATAATACTGATACACTTGAACACATATATGTTGAAAAGATAAATAATCACCAATATATGTATTTCATGCTAAACCAGCAATCATCAGTTGGTCCAGATTATCATCTCCACATATATGTAATAATTGGTGGTTATTTATCTTTTCGACATATATATGTTCAAGTGTATCAGTGTTATGAGGTAGAGTGGTGGGTAATGTGAAAGAAAGTTAAAATAGTTATTTTTATAAATTGGTTTGTGTGATTTACTTTAGATGCAGTAGAAATAGTATTTTCTGTAACTGCCTTTAGAAAAAAAGGGAGACTAAAAACATACTTTAAAAATATAGCATTCTTTTGCTGCTAATTAAAAGTGGTCATTAAAAGAGGGGGGGGGAGTTAAAGGTGTAACTGGAATACACACAGTGGATGCAAATTAAGAGAGATATGAAGGGACACAGCTGAGCAAAAAGTCTTCTCTCATGTTCTGTGGTGGTCCCAGATAGCAAATTGAAATAAAATGCTTTTATTCTACAAAGCCTTGACAAGATGTCGTATTATATTCTTATCATCAGGCTCAGCCTGTAAAAAACGCATGAGTAGAGAATAATATGTTTGCTGGCATTTTTTCCTTCCTGGAGTCTCAACAATGCTATGATGCAATTCCATTGCCTACTTAAAATAAAAACCCTGGAAGGTTTTGAGATATTGTAAGATCATGTGACAGATCCCAACAAAGACAAAACTAACATGATAATTCATTCAGTGGGAGAAATAGTAAATTTGAAATATACCAATAAGAAATTTTATTTTCTGTTATATGTGATCACATTAAGTAAAATATATGAACTGTTGAAGTGCCATAATAAATCATATTGAAGACTGAATGAAAACAAATCCCAAGAACAGAAATGGCTGAGTTTAATAAACCAGATTAGTTTTGATATTACACACTCAAATATTCATCATTGCAAGTATTAATGTATGGGTATTACATTTAAAGAGTGTGCATTTTTTTCTTTTTTTATATTATTATTATTATTATTATTATTATTATTATTATTATTATTATTATTATTATTATTATTATTATTATTATTATTATTATTATTATTATTATTATTATTAAATGTGTGTTAGAATTAGAAAATAATAAATCATAGAAATTATTCTGTCATTAATTTAATTTAACTGTCATAGTACTACTAAGTCTGTTGCAATTTTATCAATCATAAATGTCAATGCCTCACTACAAATTGAAATCCTCCAGATGGCAGCAATTACAAAATCATGACTGTTAATAGAGAGGGAAGAGCCAATGGATTCCCATATAGAATTCTGACACCTATGAAATAAATAAAAACAGGTTCTTCTCTGATTAGGAATAAATTTAGTTGCAATAAGCTGGGTTGTTTGACCAGGAAAAATAATTATGTTATCGAGAATACTTGATAGATCCCAAAAAATGAATTATTAGGTGCAGATGTAACTTGGTTAATGGATATGCTGAAAATTAATATGCATAAACCCTTTAGTTACAACAAACTGTGGTTGTCTGACCAGAAGAAATTACTTACATTATCGAAAATATTTGATAGATTCAGGTGCGGATGTAACTTGGTTAACAAATACAATGAAGATTAATAGTGTATACACTGTAATTTACACATAAATGGTACAACGAAGATCCAGATGTAACCTGAGAGGTATGAGTGGGAAATTTATAAAGAATAGATTAAAAAAAAAGTAATTGTGCATGTAGTTAGGGGATGAAAAAGTAGACGAATAAATGGGAAATATAGAAGCAATAAGGAAAAGTAGCAACAGAAAAAGAAATGTTGGCAAGCCTTATACATAAATAAAAGGAATAAAAATAAAGTAGTAGTTTGTGTCAGAGAAAATAAAAGAAATTAAAAAAAAGTCCATATAATACATATACAAGTTATATAGAAAGAAAATATACAAAGTTGATAATATGATATAGGAGAAGCAGAGACATACATAAATAATAGAATTATAGGAAATTAAGGAGCAAAAAAGATATTAAAGTCATGGCAGAAGACAGAGAGGAAGAGATATAAGAAAACATGAAGCTATTAATAAGCAAAATATTGATAGAGTTAATGGCAGAATTTAAGGAAGAAATTAAAAAAGAAATAAATGGGTTTAAAGAAGAGGTCAGGGGAAAATTTAGAACAAATGAAAGAGGAATTAAGGAAAAAGTCACAGACAAGAAGATAACAAAGAAAGTACAGAGTATAGAAAAGATAGTAATAGAATTGTACAATCAAAGAAACACAAAGACATGAAAACTAGGAGAAAGTAAAAAAAACATACCAAGCACAATTAACCTGTTTCTAAAATTAAAAAATGTTTTATGAACGTAATGGAGAATCACCAAAAAACATAAAGTCTCGAGAGATATTTTGCAATAAATGTGATATCTGAGGATATCAAGTTGACTGTGACCATTAGCCATTTACAGGGCACAGCACAAATGTGGTGGAAATCCTTGTTTGAAAAACCAGGTGACTTTGCACAATATGGGCAAGCGTTAACAAGATGTTACTGGAACGAGGACCACCAAGAAAGGGTCAAGAATAGAGTGACAGAAGAGCATTATGTGTTGAGGAAGTAGGTGGCACAGCTAAATATGCCAATGAAGGAAAAACAAATTGTTATAATAATCTATTGCAATTTTCCCAACGCAGTGGGATACTTGTTAATTGGCACAAGATGTGAGACCATCGAATAGATGGTAGAGCTGCTAAGCACGTTCGACAGCAATAAAAGTGAGGTGAGGGAAACTATGACAAAATATATTAGCAAAATATCAAACTGGAAGGCAAACCGCAATTCAACACTATCATGATTACAAATAGCTCTGAATACCAAAGACAGGTAAGGGATCCCCAGTTAAAGTTAAAGGGAAAGGAATTCATGCAAGATCTACATCCCCAGAAGAAAGGTTTAGAAATTGAGAGGAAACAGGGGGAAGATCTCAATGTCAAATGGAAATACTGGTGTGAACAGCATATGGAAAGGATTCAATTCCTGCCATCTCAGATATACTCATGTTATTCAAAAATAGTATTACAATAAAAATCTGATGGGCTTAACACTGAAGACCATGGACATGTACCATTGGGAAATGAAAAATTGAATTGTAATTTGGTAATTGGTTAGTTGATTAGTAAGAAAGGGAAAGAGACAATGGAGAGTAGACTAAACATTAGTGGTGATTGGGTAGGCATATACATAGAGAGGAGAAGATCATAGCACAGGCTCCATACACACCATCAAGTATGATAGGGCTGTCCTTAAGCCCATTAGTCTAACAGTAGCAGAGAACTTGGTACCCTGACTAAGTCACCATGAGTTTGTAAATTGCTTGAAATCGAGTAGGCAATGCTCCAATGAGGATGGACTTGGATTTTTTATCATCAGACTCATATGGGTGTTGTATGTACACGGCAAACATGAAGATATTCCTTGTTCTTTTCACCATATTTGATCCTAAAATATGAGCTGAGTAGCCACAAATCACAAATAAACAGTCAGAAGGTAAAGATAGTGGCAACTTTTAAAAAAAGAGAAACAATGAGAATTTATCAAGAATAAAGTAGGCTAGATACTCTATTTTATTATTTCCCTCAACTGTGGAGGGATTGTACCATATTTATGGTCCAATCGACATTGGCATTTTAAATTTAAATGATTAAATTTCTGAAAAAGTTAAAATAGTTATTTTTATAAATTGGTGTGATTTATTTTTTAGATACAATAGAAATGGTATTTTCTGTAACTGCCTTTAGAAAAAAAAAGGGAGAATAAAAACATATTCTAGATTTTACTGAGATAAAAATGTAAATTCCAAACTCAAACAATTATAAGTACTTCAATTAAAAATATAGCATTCTTTTGCTGCTAATTAAAGATAGCCACTAAAAGGGGAGAAAAAGTTAAATAGGGAATAAAGAAAAAAAAAGAAAAGATTTAAACGAGATATATGCAGTGGATTTGAATTACGAAAAATACAAAAGAAGGGACACATTTGAGTAAAGGTTCTTCTCTTCTCTTGTGCTCTGTGAAGGCATCAGCTAGCAAATTGAAATAAATCATTTTTATTCTATGGAACCACGACAGGATGACCGAGTTTTTTTCCTTCTCGGAGTCTCAACAATGTTGTTATACAATCTCATTGACCATTTAAAGATAAAAACTCTGAACTACTTACCAAGATATTAGAGAAAGTCATGTAATGGATCCTAATAAAGACAGAATGGTAATTCATTCAGTGCTAGAAATAGTCATTAGCTGTATTTTATATTATATGTGATTACATTAATTAAATTATATGAACTGTTGGAATGCCGTAATAAATTATATTGAAAAATGAATGAAGATATCCCAAGGATAGAAATAGCTGAGTTTAACGAAACATATTAATTTTGATATTACAATCTCAAATATTTGTCATTACAAGTATTAATGTAGGGGTATTTATATTTAGAGTGTGCATTTTTTAAAATTCTTTTATATTATTATTAATATTAATGAATATGTATTAGAATTAGAAAATAATAAATCATAAAAATTCAATTTAATTTTCATAGTACTACTAATATGCTTTAGATTTGTCTTTATAATTAAGAAAATAGGTTCAGAGATAAGAGGGTCCCTCTTATCTTTATAAAGTCGAATCTTGCGTTATAATTTGTAGAGGTCTCTCTTGTTAAAATTAAGCACTCAAAGCACATGTACTAAGGTTTTAGCCTTATATAAGTATATAGTATTACTAAGTAAGTCTGTTGCAATTTTATCAATCATAAATACCAATGCCTTACCATAAATTGAAATCCTACAGAGAACAATAATTCATAACACGATCATGATTGTTATAGATAGGGAGGGGAGAGCCAGTGGATTCCCGTATAGAATCCTGTGCCTACAAAATAAATAAAAAACTAGTTCTTCTCTGACTAGGATTAAACTTAGTTACAATAAGCTGCTTGTTTGACCAGGAAAAATAGTTACATTAATGAGAATACTTGAGAGATCCCTTCAAATGAATTATCAGGTAAAGATGTAACTTGGTTAATGGATATGCTGAAAATTAATAGTGTATAAGCCCTTAGTAATAACAAATTCGGGTTCTTTGATCAGAAGAAATTAGTTACATTATTGAGAATATTTGATAGTGTAGCAGTCGATCTTAGCCCAAGATCGAGCTTCACTGTTCTGCCACTTAACCCATGTTTCATCCTGTTTTTTTTTGTCACATGTATGTAAATTATACATAGATTTCTGAGAAGCATCTATAAATATTTATAAATATAAATCTCAAATAAAATTTTTCTTTAATTTTAAATATTAACTTTTGTGGATGTGACCCAGATATATACATATATTAACGGAGCTTTTATCTTGTAAATAATTTTGTATTTTTTTTCTTAACTATATGCTATTTATTTTAAAGATATTTTTCTTCATATAATTACACAAATATTCAAGAAGGAAGATGCAGTCGTTAATTGTCCAAGAGTAATTAAAGGGGTGGGATTCAAGATTCTAAAAGAAATTTTTTAATTAAAGTTAATGAAAGTAAAATTTAAAACAAAGCTAATTGATTTTAGTTAACTGTTAACATTTTTATCAAATCTATTTCCAATCTGGAAATTGATTTGAATTTATTTTTGGACAGTTATCTAACAATTGCATCTCCACTAACAACAGAGAAAATATTTCTGTAAATTAAAGATAAGAAGTTTAATTAAAAATATTTCTTTGAATACCTCAAAGTTTGTATAAATAGAGTAAAAAATCTATTGTGTCAGAGTTGGGTCAATAGTCGCTAGTCGACTCCACGTCTATTTAATTTTTGAGGGGCCTCAGCTGCCTTCCCCTCTGTCTTCAGCTCCACTCTTTGCCATGCAGAGATGTAGCTCTTACCGCTCAAGTGTGCCCGTGCCATCAAAGAACCACCGAGGCCAAGAGACATGTTAAAGAATGCCGCCTGCCACAAAAGACTTGTGCCTCCTTTATTCCATACAATCCTGAGGTAACAAACCTAAAGAAATCCTATCTCTTAAAATTAATGTTTTCTGTATATTTTGAATCTCTTTTAACTCGCTAATCGGTGAGTATGTTAAATTAATAGTTATTTTCTTTGCATCTCCGTCCAAGGACCTTTTGTCAGCCGATTCCACAAAATGTGGGGATGGCAAGTCAGCTAGACTGTTTTATTCCATAATATGATAAAGCATCTCAAAAAAAAAAAAAAATTGGATCTGCAAATATTCGGCTATTATACTAGCACCGCAATTTCTTATAGTTAGTTTTCTAGCCTGTTTAACAGAATAAACCATAATGATGTGTAATAATGAAATGTTTTCCTCTTTGTAATATTTTTAGTTGGAGTTTAAATTCAACCTCTCAGAAGCTGCCCTCCCCTTTATTGAAATAATCAATTCTTGTATTGATAGAGTTTCACAATATTTTCTAGTTAAATGTCAAAAATGTTTAATAAATAAATGTTTTTAAGTATATTTGATCACAATGTATCCAATGCCAAGGGCATCCCATTAAATTCATCCAAACAGCGAAACTCTATTATTGTCATATCTTTATATGTGTTTTTCTTAATGTATAAACATCCACCAAAACACCCAGATAAATCTATTTTTGTACATTGAATAAGATCCTATTTTAAATATATGTTATGTATTCAATCGCAGCACTAAATTGATATCTATTAAAATAAAATAATTGTATCAAGATCGTCAAATATTTGTAATCAAAATTAAAGTTTTAAACGCATGAAGTTGAATAAATATATATAAAATTCATCTTGAATTTTTGTCAAAATAAATATTTATATTTTTAAACTTTAATCCAGTTGTTGGAATCTCATTAATATATTTATTTATGTATGTTTTTAACTTGTATCTTGGGTTTACTCAATCTCTCATCATCATCATCGGCTGAGTTCTCATACAAAATGATGCAATGCCAGGCCCGGAAATAATTAATTTATGTAGTATCGCCATAGGTGTTGTCCGTAGTGTTATAGATTTGGGGAATGGGCAAATAGGTTAGAATTCAGGATTGCTCCTGACCTGTGTATCTCGGACATGATTGGATTCGGAGTACTTTTGTTTAGATTCTAAATCTTGTTGAATGGACATACATTTTCGACTGGTACAATAGATTCCAACAAATTAATTATGATAAGTGAACATAACTTGGTTAACAAATACGCTAAAGATTAATAGTGTATAAACCCTAATTTACTGATAATGATACAATATGCATCTATTCATTTTCTCAATATCATTGTTCACCTTCTCTCTCTTCTTTTTTAGTATATTTCTCATAAATTCATTACTGCTAATATGCTTAATCCACTCGCTTCTTAATTTTGTCATTTATGATTTTCCATTTTTTCCTCCAAACTTATATAGAAAAAGGCTACTGATTATTCATTTAACATCAATCTACTTTTTAATCATCTATGTAAACACAAGTAATCAATAAGTACCAGATGCTAATGTGAATATGATCTCATGATTAAATTCTGGTTACTGGATTTCCTCATTACTAGCCACCAGCTTTCATTTTCATTGTGCTATTCAACTGAATAGTTTGAATTTTCAAATATACTAAGGTTTTGAATTCCAATTATTCAGTTTCGATTAAACAATATATTTAAGTTATTATATTTCAAAAGCTTTTAATCACTTTTTCTCTCTTCTTAATTATCAAAACTACTATTTTATTCTCATGTGATCTACACTTAATATAAAATTTTTAACTAATACATTTTACTAGTCAAGCAGCAGTAGCTGAGAGGTCAGCACAACCACCTTGCAAGCAAGCAGTTGCTTGCAGAGGGTTGTCGCCGGTTCGCTTTCTGGCCGATGCTTTGACATATGGGAAAATATATATATATATATTTTACTATTCCAAATTGAAAACCCATTAATGTTCCTCCCCTACAATTTATTTTAAAATGAGCTTTTTTCCCTTTAGAAAATCTTTCTGTTCACTTCAATTTTCAAATTTAATCTCTTTTCTTTTCTAACATTTTTGTTTAAACAATATTTTTTTCCATAAAATTATCTGATCAAGAAGTTTTTAAATAAATGATAAAAATTAACACATTACTAGGTAAAACAAGCAGTTTTAAGACAAATGAAAAAAATAACATATTACCAAGTAAAATATCTGTTCATGTGAGAAGTCAATGCGAATTACAGAAATCATTTAGAACAGGGATAGCCAATGTTTACAGTAATTCACCATTTTTTCATGCATGAGTTTAAAGATGTCATACAACTTTTGCACTTCTATTTGTTTTTTTTTTTACAAAATACACCATGTTATAGATAAATAACATTTAATACTTTTTTCATAGTATAATGTACTGTAGAAAAAAATTATAGTTTAAATATTATTTACTTTATCTTCTTCAAGAAATATAATAATTAATCTTTCTTATTGCATTGCCAAATGTACATAATATAATATTAAATCATCTATGCACTTTATTACTGTTTCACAATGCTTTAATTACTATTATCTTTTACAGTGTTAGGGCAATCAAAACTGTAAAAGAGGGTGGTAATTTAAGCATTGTGAAAGAGTAATAAAGTACATAGATTATTTAATATTGTATTACATTATTTGCTTTAATGAGACTTCTGAATCTATTTTGTTGTAGCAGAACATTTATCAAATTTGAATCTATCAATCATGACCTCATTTAGTTTTTTTTTAACAATTTTATGAAGAAATGAAAATTGAAAACAATTGTGGATTCACTCTAAATTAGTCTCATCAAAGATAAGACAATTGTCAAACATATACTTACAAAGTGAGTGTGGTAACTTTTTTGGTTTGATTCAATGCATTTGAATTTTTGGTAAAAAAAATTTTTTCTGAATACTAATAAAAATTATTTTATATTATGGAATTACTTTCCAAATATCTATCCATAATTTTTATAATCAGAACTCCAATAAATCAAACTTAATTCCACAATATGTCATATGTGACACATGCACAATGACTTAGACATTTTTGACTTATATCAATTTAATATTGTAGAATTATGCTTCACACTGAAGATGAAAGAAATTTCCATCTTTCTATATTTAACATATTAGGACTATAAGATGCAACTAAAATAAGCTTACACAAATAATAAAGCACATACCAAATCTATAAAATTAAGCCATTAATAAATATTAATGTCATTGCAAACAATATCCTATTGTTGGCTTCTGATTTAATAATCTGCTTCTAGTAAAAATATCTGATTTTGAAATGTAAATATTAAATGACTACCTTTTATTTACTTATTAAACATTCTAAAGTTTTGAACCTTAGCCAATTTGATATTCATTAGCTTAACATTATATCAACATCTGATCTTTCAATAGAAAGATAATATATACCAAACAATTCAGGACTCATGTTTACAGAATTGGCTGCAGAGTAAAAAAAAAAAAAGATTACTGACAAATGCTGTTTAAATGCAATTTTAAAAAAATCTCATTTTAAAAATAAAGCTTCTGTCTCATATCAGAATTCAAAGGATAGTTAATAGTAGTGACATCTATCTGCTCAGACTTTATTAAATTTTGAAAGATTAAAGAAAACAGCAGATTGTAATATCATTAATGCTTAAAGAATCTAATTGATTGGTTTTCTAAATATAGTCTTTATTCGAGTATTATCAACTGCTAACAAAATAATTGAAAATTAGTCATGAATGCATATTATAATGTTTAAGTGAATATTCAATATAAATAATACATACAACATGTATACTAAAAATAACTACATAACTCAAAAAATAGTATGTTGTCTTTTGACTAATCATTAGTCATATTCATAGCTATTATTATTCAACAGGATTGTGAGATTTAGAAGAATTACAAAAATGGTGATTTACATAAAATTTGATTATAAGATGTAAATTAATTTATTTAAATGGACCACTTTTTTGATAGGAGGACACAGGATTCTTTCTTGTTGATTGCAAAGTATATTATTGGAAATATGACAGCCCTCTTTAACTTTGCATTTGACATTGTTTCTCTCAGAGCAGATAATACTAACCGATATAGGTTCAAAATTGTGAATGTGTTTGGACTTGCATTCGACAATGATAGACTTAATGTCTATATTAGTTTTAATATTTGTGTTGCATGATTATTGTGAAGAGATTGGTATAAGATTCTCCAATATAAACTGTGTTGGAGTTTGTATTAGTGCATATAATTTTATACACTACTTGGAAACCAGTTCTGGAGGCAGCCTATTTTTCATATTGTTAATCAGGTGGTTCAGGTTGGGAGAAGTGCAAAAACTAACTCTATATATTTTAACATATATTTTATTTTCACTTTGGTTGCCCCGGTATATATGGTAGTGATATCCAGGATTTTCATCAGTGTGAGTAGGTCTGTTCCTAATTTTAGTGTAGAATGTTTTGACAATGTGAATAAGAGCTGAATCTTTGTATACAAGAATCATTAATGTATATTTCAATATTAGTTTTCTGGTTTGATTCAAATTTATAAAGATTATAGTTTCTATGTAAAAATGCTTTGAGGCCTGCAAACTTATGAGCAGTAGGTGAGGTTTAATCAACATTTTGTAATTTAATTGAGTACTTGTGCTCTGAAAATATGTCTAAAAATTTTATGCCTTTTAGTATACCTTCATTTTCTATAATCTATTTTAATGAATACTTATGTATTTCCTTAATTTAAACTTCTGGTTCACAAATAAAGATATCATCTATGTATCATATGTATAATAAAAATAGGATTTGATTTTAAGTATTTAGAAATAATGTATTTTCAAATTTATTTAATACAATACTAGATCTTATACTGCTCAAGGAAAAACCCATAGACCACCCCTCTTCCATTTTGTAACAATTATTTTTTATCCTCAGAGTAATTTACAATTAGGATGTGTAATATTTTACAACTGAAACAGTAGAGAAAACAACTACTTCACGCTTCCAAATCAAGATGCTTCAGATTCGCCTATATAAGTGAACATTTAGGTTAAAGATAAGATGAACGCTCTTATCTTTATAAAAGTCACTAACTTGTGCCGTGGTTTGGAAGATTCCATCTAGTGGCAAAATATACTTGCTTATTACAAATTTTAAAGTGCATTGAATACAAGTTAAAGCCTGTTTAAAGTATTTACATATGCTTTCTGTGCGTTCAATAAATTAATTACTAATCTTCAATAGTTTATAGAATTTCCAATATTAAGATCATAATTTTAACTCATTGTAAATCGCAAGATTTCACGCAAGTTAATTTGTAAAGGAAATAGTGGATTGAAGCAGTGGAGAAAATAACTACTTCACGCTTCCAAATCAAGATGCTTCAGATTTGCCTATATAAGTGGACATTTAGTTAAAAATAAGATGGCCACTCTTATCTTTATAAAAGTCGCTATCTTGTGTTGTGGTTTGGAAGGTTCCCTCTATCGGCAAAATATGCTTGATTATTATGAATTTTAAAGCACATTGAATACAGTTTAAAGCCTATTTAAAGTATTTACATATGCTTTATGTGCATTCAATAAATTAATTACTAATACCAATTAGTGTACTTTTTGATGCAAGCAAAATAAGATTTATAAGAATTCTAATCCATAAATTGATTGAATGAATGTACACTATTTTAACTGATATAAACATTTTAAAATTTAATATTATTACACATTATTGTTATATGTGATCAAAATGAAACTGGCATTTTTTCCCCTTCTGTAATCATCCAATGAAAAATTTTTTCTTTAATATATCATAAATGAGTGACTTACATTAACTGGTTTTTTTAATTTTATAACCAAAATAATATTGTATAATATATAATGAATAAACTCTATACTGTAATATACATTTTTAGCGTCAATGTCACTATTTTGTTTTCAGATAACATAGCTTTAATGAAATTACTATGACATCATCAATCTTACAAAATGGTCACCATTTTGAAAAAAATGGCAATTGTTTTTTAAAAAAAAGTTTCAATTTTTCTTTTTTAAAATTAAAATAGCAAATAACTGATTGTAAATAAAAATAGTGAGTACAAATTGACAATGGCTGACTATGATAAACTGAGGTAAAGATATATATATATATAAATAAATATGAAATTAGCATACCTTAATATATATGTAATTAATGAGAGCAAACCATGAATAAATAACATTCTGTATGAGTAGCAAGAATCAAGAAAAGAATGGATCCATTTCTGATCTTTGCTGAACATACAGAATATTATTTATTCATAATTCAAGGGAGACTGGTTTGCTCCCCTTAATTATGTAATTAAATATTTATAAATAACAGCATAAGAAAAAGAAAAGAAACTATACTAATATACAAATACAAACATAACTTAATTAACAGGCAGGCAGCAAACATTAAGATCACAGAATTGTGGGAAAGTTAGCCTTTCAAAGTGTTAGTTGACAAACACTATGAGGATAGTTGAAAGTGCTACTAAGTGGATAAAATTTTTAAAAATATATCTGATTACTGTATTTATAAATATTTATATAATTACATATATTGCTTTGAAGAAATACAGACATCGAATTATAATATTATTATATATATGTATATAAATAAATAAGCATGCATAGAAACTAAGTATGATATGATCTTTAAACAACTCTTTTATATATTATATGCTAATGACATCAAAGTCTTCTAGCCTATTTGCCCTTTCAATATAACTAGGATACTATATTAGAAGTGTAATCAATACCTGAAAAGTTCTTCACCTATCTTTGATTGTTAGCATTCATTCTATTTGTCAGAAATTTATACCCCATAAAAAAGTAGATGTTCAAATAAAAAGAAAAAAAAATGCTGGTTTCATTACCTTCTCTGTTGACAAGCAACATTAATTTTTCTGTAAATACTTTGGCATTACGTCTGTCAGCTAATACTTTCATCACCAGACTTTCCTGTGGTAACTGATAATGAAGATTAAAGGCAAGGATTAAACTCACAAAAAGATCAGGAATCTGATCCTCTAAGTCATCTGGTGGTGCCTCCTCAATATTATCCAATAAATAATTTATAAATTGTTCATTTAAATATTCTGCAAAAAACGAAATTAAACATGATTAATTAATATATTATTAATATTTAAACAAATCAATGATTAAAAACAAATATTTTCAGTTTAATTGTTCTTTCAGTCTATTTCAAATATCTGCCAAAGACTGCAAGTACAGTTAAAAAAGTTATAAGATAAGCAATGAAAATGTATAGTAAAAATGACTGATAGAAATTTTTATAAAATTTATATTGAAATCAATAATTGAACTAATTGAGGATTTCATGATATAGTGACTAGTGCTCTCAACTATCCTTCTGATGATCTGGGTTTGAATATAAGCATGAAAATTTTTTAATTCAGCTAAAATTTCTATGCAAATATGTAAGTCCATAAATAATTTAGTTATCCAATTATTGTCAATAAATTACTAACTAATTTTAACCAGAAAGACAATCATAAGTCCTCATTTAACATTTGAAGAATCTGATGAGTAATGTCTTCTTTTTCATTAATAACTTTGCAGAAGACTACTGCCATGAACTATTTTAAAGACTGTTTGACATTTACCTTTTAGTAATAAAAAAAATAAAGTCAAGTATTTCAAAGTAAATAGACTTCCAGAGATAAGATTTTTCTAATGCAAATCGAGAGGTCAGCACATCTGTCTTACAAGCAAGTGTCCCAGGTAAGCGAGTTCGCTTCCCCGCCAATGCTATGACACATGAAATAAAAAACTATATCTTTAAAGCTTAACAAAAAAAAAACTTTCTGTATTAATGTTATAAAATCTTACCTAATGTGTTAGTAATTAATATTCTTATACATATTAGATATTTTATTGGAATAAAAATACAGAATCAATTATTTTTATATAATTTCAATCTCTGTGGTCAAGTTGCAATCTTTAGTGTCTATATAAAAATATTGGGCAATAAATTGCTACAATATTGCCTCACTAACAGCTTGAGATTGTTGGTTGTTATTGATATTGGGATTGTCTAAGTGTTGACTGATTTTAAAAATACAAGTTTCTACATTAATTTAAAATAAACAATTTCTATCTTTTGACAATAGACAAGACTATTTTTATTTACGTTTTTCTTCTTCTAAATGAATAACAGTAAAAAAAGAATAAGATTCTCATATTTATATATATTTCATAGTTTTTAAAAAATAAAATTAAATAAAGAAGTATTATATTTTTATAATCCATTTTATCGTACCAAAAGTTAAAAAAAACTTTTTTTCATATTCTGGATGTCTTCATGTCTCATTCAAATAAATGTATACAGTATATAAAAGATTAATATGGTAATGTATATATTTTCAAGGTTTTGTTTTATTAGTGCATCTTTCACCTTTAGGCCAATCCTATCATAACCATATATCAACCCAAAAGTCAGATCAACTCTCACACTATAGATGCATTTGAAAGATACACTTTTTCAAGTAAATTATATAGTATATGTTACAATTTAACTTCATATACACATTATTTTTAAATATACTTAACTGCATATAATATGTTTTAAATATATTTCAAACTTCTATTTCATCACACTTTAGTGAAGCATAGGATGAAAGATATGTGAAAAAGATAAATGTTTATGAAATTTACCATTATTAATGATCAAAAATTAAATTTACTATTATTTGATCTAATTTTAATCAAAATTCTAAAACTGTAAAAGATATCAGAAAATCTTTACACATCCTATCAAATTAACAAATATTTAAAAGCAAGCTATTGCCACAAGATGTTGCTTATTTTAAAGTAGTCTTTTAAGATTTTACTAAGTTAGACGTTCCCATCTAATTATATCTAATTTAAGTATATACACAATACCTGTATTATAAGCTAGACATTATAGAATGACAAATTTATTTTAAAAGATGATACTGTATATTTTTGTCAAGGTAAAAATCATATTAACAAACAACTAGAAAATTATAACATTTAACAATTATTTTTTAATTTTAAAAAAATTCTTTTGTAAATAATCTGTCGTACAATTACACACAACATGTTAACACCACAGGCATATAGCTAAATGATAAAACTAGGATAAAACTTTCACTACCAGCAATTGAAAAGCTTGATGAGTGGCACCTTCTTTTAGAAATTATTGGAGAATATTTTGTTTTAAAATAATCTATTTAATGCATGTTGCCTTTTTTACTATATATATATATGTTATGGTTCTTGTAATAAATATGGTAAATATTAATAATTATTGGTTATTATTAATAATTAGCAGATCTTTTGGTTAAAATGATAAATAATATATATAAATCACATTGACCAGGTAATAATAATTACAAATGAAGTCTGGTAAATGTAATAAAAATATATTGCATAATATTATTTATAATTTTAATATTTAGTGATTATTTATTTATTATTGCATTATTTATCATTTTACTCTTTTTATTACAACAATCATACAATATTTATCACATAAATAAGTTCTTAACAAAACTTTTATTTAATAAACTAAAAGAAAAATAAACTTATGACAAAATTACACAAAATTATGACATAAATTGAACAAAATTATGAGAAAATTATACAAAGAAGGAATATAAAACAAATAGAAAAACTTCGGTTAGATAAAACTTTTAAATTTTTATAAAATTATAAACAATTACAAACTATTTATATATAAAATTACATTGCAAATCTATTTATTTTTGGAGAAAGATTTTCTTGTGGCATTTAGAATTGTAAAGAATTTTAGATTTTTTATATTTACAATGATTTGATTTATGATCACCTGTGCAATTGGAATGTTGGAATCCTTGACCACCTAAATTGGAATTCCTATGAGCACATGCTTTTAAACTTATTTCCAAATCTGGAACTTCATTAATTGGAAGTAAAATTTCTTTGCAGACCATAAATTCATTCCTAACATAGAATTGGTTTAAAATGCCATATTTTGTACAGAGTTATTATTTTTAATTGACATTATAACATCTATAATATACCAGTTAACTGCTTTAGCTCTATCTATATCTGAAATCCTTATTCAAATGCATTTTCATATATTTGCAATTGGAAAATTTAGTCTTCAAAAGCTGTAACATTTCTTCAGCTTGCTTATTCAGATTCTGCTTAGCAGAGTTTCGAGCTTCTTGAATTTTTTCGCAATTTCATTGAGTGTGAAAGAAGAATCTTCTTTGGTCTTTTCACTATTTTCAATATTGCTAATATTTTTTTTTCATCATTATCTTCCACATCATTTGGCAATATCTCAGTAAAATGTGGTTGATTTACGATTTGACTAACACTTCCATTTCTCTTTTTGTTTGGATCTTCATTAGTTATTCACTGCAAATCTTCACTCGAATCATTTACTTCCACTTTATCATTATTCTCTGCTGTAATAGTGCACTTCTTCTGAGGCTATTCTCTGGAGTTCAGTATCACTAATTTCTTTGATGATTTTTGATAAAGATTTGACTGAAAGTATGCTTTCAAATCTATTCTAGATTTACAACCAAACATGGTCATGTAGGAACTGCAGTCTATTCCAGACTGATGAGCATTATTTTTCATAAACTAAATGAATTTGAATCCTTCTGACCACTTGATTTTATTGTTTGTTTCAAATCAGGTGGATAACATATTTTCAAGGTCTTGATTTGCTCTGTGACTGTTTATATCTCAACTTTCCACGAACGATTTTAAGGTCATTCCACAGACTTCAATAATTCTATTCACAAATTCTTGGTCATTGGCACATTGCAAGATGCATGGTACTCCAAATATTCTAAATATACCTAATAATTTGTAAACAACTTCAACATGTTTTGTTTTTAAAGCTCTTAGTTGAACAAATTTCGTAAGATGGACTTGATAAACCATTATAAATTTATAATCGCCATCCGATTGTGATAACATGTCTATCAGATCAGTTTCATATCTCAAAATGAATTGACTGCTTTTAATTGGTTTCACAATGAGTCCTGTTATTGAAATGCTTAGTTTTTTTGACAAGGTTCACAAAGATTTAAATACAGCATAATTTCTTCTGTAATGTTTTTATATTTTGCCTTAAGCTCTTTCATCATCCTGTTTTATCCAGCATGGCAAATTGCAATATGGATCTTATGAATTAATTGAAAATTCTCTTCCACAAACATGTAATATATAATTGGTTATTTATTATTTTTAACTGGTATGATACACTTCCAATTTTTATAATGTCATATCTTGATAATCATTGGTATTCTGCAGGTGATTTGCCAGAAATCTTGTTTTCTTTAACTTTTAGCAAAAATAATTAATACTCTTTTTGTAAATAACTAATGTTTTCCCTTTTACAATTTTAAATTATTCATTTGATCATTAAATTGTTTCTTTATTGTGTGTAAATCCTCCATTACACTTATGAGTCATGTAAAATTAATGAAAACCTAAAAACAATTTGCTGGACACACTAGTGATAGATGTAAATAAAAAAACAATCTCTTCCAATAATATAGTAATGAGCACTAAACAAATGATTAGTGAAAACACAGCAATATGACTTTGTTCATCTGGAATATGGAGAAGATCTAACATATTGAAATTTATTAAATTTACCATTGACAGTCAGGGATTATTAATACCTATCAGTTAATATGATTTTTTTAAAAAACTAATCACTTTCACCATCTTATTTGGTTATTATTAATAATAACTGGTAATTATTAATACAAACCAACTAATCACTTTGACATTATATATTTAACAATGAGCATTTGGGATATGTCTAACCAATAAAATTAATGGATATGTAGCAAAATTCTCACATTAGCTTTTAAATCTATATAGGATCATTAATTTATATAGGTTTAAAAGCAAAATTCTGAGGGACTACAGATATATTACAAATTTTTTACAATCAACATTAACGGTTTTTTTTGTTGTTGCAATTCTCTAGGGTGACAAATTCTTTATTTTTCTTATTATTTTTCTTATAATGCAAAGTCACAATTTCCACAATTTAGTTCAAATATAGCCAATGTGAAATCATAAAAAATAAAAAAAATGAATTCGGAATTTAATTTTCACATCTTAGGCCAAATTATCTCAATATGGGATTTTATCTATGATTCTTGCCCTATTAAATTAATATGCATAACTGCAAACTCCAAGCTCAAAAACAAAATATACACGAGCAGCAAAAAAAAATCCTACATAGGCAGACATGATATATAATTTTAAATTGTCATTAATCTTGCACTTATTATTATCTTATCAACATTATTATATATTGTAATTGTCAATAAATAGATAATATGCATTACCCTAATCATCTTTTCCATGCCATTAGGTTTTTTTGTTTTGTTATTCAAACTCCCATGACTGCCATAATTCTTAACTGATTTCTCCTACTTCTTTTCTCACCCTTTCAGTCCTCTCCAATATATTTCCCCCAATTCTTCTATTTCTAAGTACATATTAAATTTAATTCCGTTTAGGCCTTTCATTTCCCTTAATAATTATTTTTTCATTCATTTTTTTCAATGTTTCTAAATTTCTAGCTTTAGTTTTCCAATATATATATATATTTTCCATTTTATTCTAAATACATATCTCTAAAGCTTCCAATTTTCATTCTTTTTTTCTAATCAATCATTCAAGACTCTATTCTATATAAAGTCACATGGTAAAAACACATTTAATAAGTGTGATAATATGTTGAACTATTTCCATCATCTATCATTAAGTGTTGAATGTCTAGAAAATTTTAAACTATATTTAAACTTTTCAAATTCAAACAACAGTTATTAATAACACACAAAGGCAATACTGGTTAGTATATTACACAATGTTTTGAGTAGTATTATTCTCTACTCTTCTTCAGATTATGTTGGCCTGACCAGTGGCAATTCTAGTATATGAGTCAAACTTACATCTTTAGATTCTTGAATTTTAAGGCAATGTTCTAATCAACTGAGCTATTCTATCTTATTTAAAGTCTAATTCCAATGTCCAATAAGAACTACTTTTTTACTCATAATTACAAATATTTTTTTAAGATTTAACTTATCCTCAATTGTGCTTACTTTATAACATTATGTAAAAGTTGTAATTATTAATCAAGAACACAGAAAGTATATGTAAATACTTTTAAGACATGCATTAATTCATTCAAATGTGCCTTGAAATTTATAATAGTCAAGCATTCATATCGGCCTTTCAAGCCATTTGTGCAAACGCTTTGCGAGTGTTAAATAATAAATGAATACCCTCTGACCAATACAAGATATAGGATTTTGGCTTAAATTCTATATCTTGTATTGGTCAGAGGGTATTCATTTATTATTTAACACTCGCAAAGCGTTTGCACAAATGGCTTGAAAGGCCGATATGAATGTAATTACAATTATATACAGACGCTATAAAAATAAATGCTTATTTATAAATAGTCAAGCAATATCTTTATTTTGCCGATAGAGGGACCTCTCAAACCATGACACATTTAGTGACTTTTATAAACATAAGAGCAAGATGCTTCAGTTAAAGATAAGATGCCATTCTTATCTTTATAAAAGTCATTATCTTGTGTCGTGGTTTGAGAGGTCCCTCTATCGGCAAAATAAAGATATTGCTTGTCTATTATAAATTTCAAGGTGCATTTGAACAGGTTAAAGCCTGTCTTAAAAGTATTAACATTATGTATAGTAAATTAAATATTCATAATAGCATCTAATTTAAAATGTGAAGCTTAAAAATCTTACAAAAGAATTACTAGACTGAATCTATTATTTCTAATGCAATTATAATTTAATACTGCCAATATTGTCTGATTCATAAAAATGGTAACACAAGTGTGTTTCTTTTGATTAGAAATTACTAGAAATAAGTTTAAATAAGAGTAATAAATAATCTTATTTGAAAAAAAAACTTTATCTTAAATTTACACATAATAGATAAAATATTTTTAAGGTATATTAAATAATAGTAGACTTTCTATATAAGGAAGTCTAGCCATTTGTGTTTCGGTTTTAATACTATATTTTGGTGAAATTTAGTACAAACTCTTCTTTATGCTAATCTTCAGTCTCATCAAAAGACATTTCATTTGAGAGTTTATGTATCTCTAATAGAGGAAATAGTCTTCAAATCTGAAGCATCTTAAATTTTCACTAAATATTAACTTTAAAAAAGAGTTTTTTTGATTTTATTAATGTTATAATTATAATTATATTAATTACATTTAATTTTACTTTACTATTATTCATATTTATCATTTTTATAAGGTTTGCATTTGCATAAGAGATAATTTTTTTTTTATTTGAACATATTGTATAATTATTCTAAAATTAGCTTGATTACTGTAAAATACATAGCTTATACATATCTATTGTGATATTAGTGATACATAGGTTAGCAAGGATAAAGCATAAAATAGCTTGGAGAAAGTGATTAATAAAAAAAGGACATGAGAATCAATTATATGATATTCTGGGACAAACAAGTTAAACATAAAGTACAGACTAACAAAATATCATCATCATCATTTTCAATCATTATTGATCTCTGCAGGATGAAGATTTCTCCAAGTTCAACCTATTTTTTCTGATATTTAGACTATCTTCTCCTCATCATCCCAGAAATATTTCTTATTTCATCCCTTTATTACGGATGTGGTCCCTTTCTAGGTCTTTTAAAATTTCTTGTAATCCAGTTTAAGATTTCAACTGTCCTTCTTTTACCATCTCTTCTGGCAATATTTCCAATCCAAGTCCATTTCAATCTTTTAATTATTTCAATGATATTAGTAATACCAATTTGTTCTCTCATCTATGTAGTTTGTTTTCAACTTATTCTTGTTATTGCTAATATACACCTCTCCAATACTTCATTGAGTGATCTGAAGTCTTTGTAGTGTCCTTCTGTTAAGCATCCAATAGATATATGATAAAAATAAAACCTTGATAATATATACATTATGGAGCAATAGATTATACATCACATATACAAAATATTTAAAGCAGATAGAAACTGGTTCCTATTTTGCATTAGAATGGTATAGTGAAAGTTATTGAAACTGTCAACATGGGCAAAGAAAATCTGGTATTGATACCTCTACAAGTGAGATTTAAAGAGTATATTTGGGGTAAAGATAATCTCTTGTTTAATAAATAATTAATAATAATCAATAGTACATTTACATAAAGTAGCTTGTATCAAAGTTGTGAGAGTAGAAAATTTGACACTTGTAATTAAACTATAGTAATTTTCTATTTATATAATACTAACAAATGATGAAGATATGTGGAAGTGATTGTGTTCTTGGCCAACTGATGAGTACTGATTTATCACAAAACGCACTGGTTCTTACAGTTATATGTTTCAGAAATGTGTGATGAAATAGAAGTTTGAAATATATTTAAAAATACTTTTATGAAGTTATATTTAAGTACACCTGGGTCTCGTTTTATGCGGTAGATAGGTTTCACAGAAAACCCACATTAAAAAAAATCGCACAAAAATAGACTTAAATTACCTTGAAAAATGGGGGATAGGGTCTGTAATTTTCAGAATTCGCATAAAAGCAAAGCAACAAGAAAAAATTACTTTAAAATTCGCATTAAAAAAAAAAAAAGGAAATAAAGTATGACTAATAAAAAATATCAAATATTTGAAAAAAATTGATACAAAACAAACTTTTTTTATTAACTACAGTATTTAATTTGACATTTTTTCATACGTATTTTAATCATTATCATTATTTTCGAATGTGCTGTTTGTTTGTAAACTGGTAAGAAATCAGATTCGTCGATGTGATGTCAAGAATCTCTCAGCAATTATGCCCAGAAAAACTTGTTAGCCACTTTATTTTCCATTCCCCAGTCTAATTTTTACCATATTCTGCTCCATCCCATTTACACTAGTACCAATTTCAGTCTCGTACTGTGTTAATAGTTTTCTGTTGACAACTGATTTTTACTACTGAAATAAATTTAAAATGTTCACATTTTGTTTCTATATTAAAAAAATGAGGATCGCAATCAAAACAAAAAGATTATACATTATCATTAAAAATATTATTTTCAGTTTATAAAATCAATAAATAAAATCTTCGTTATTTATTTTAAAAATCTACATTATTTATTTCTGTTATGCCTAACAAAATACATTTTAAAAGTTTAAAATTTTTGAATATTTATTGTGATATTTTATATGCAAGTATAAATCTATTATTATTATTTACTCATTAGTATAAGTAGGTTATTTATTCTAAATATAGCTCCAGGCCATATTCTCATTAGCTGTGTTCGCTGCTAATATAACATTATATTTTTGAAAAAAAAAAAGTATTTCAAGTCAAAATAAGTTATTAATAATTTAAATTTCTTGATATCTAATAAATATAGTGAAATATGAAAAATATTAAGAAGAAAGATGAATCGCATAACTTCAAAATCGCATTAAAATAATCCACATAAAACGAGACCCAGGTGTATATATAAAAAATAAAGCTGAATTATTACATTATTTTTGAAAAACTGAAGGTGATATTTCAAAATGCATCCATATTGAGATAGGTTGACCTGACTTCTGGGTTGATGAATGGACACAATATGATTGAGCTTATGCAATACTGATAAAAACAAAAAATTGATAATATACACAATAGTGTATTTCAATAGTTAAGATAATATTTTAATTAAAGACAGATTTTAAAAATAGGAAATAACACTAATATTGTTAATCAAAAAAGGATGTGGATAGGTGCTGGTGGAAGATTTATGATTGCTGTATTCAAATTCATAAAAACATTGTAAATAAAACTAATATATAAAATAGGATGAGAATCCCTTAAAAATATATTTTAGTGAGAAACATCTAGTAATAAATGGTTTCATGTCTCATGTATTTGTATTAGTATTTATAATTCACAGCACTTGAACTCAAATAAATTAATCAAGAGGAAGAATGTAAACAAGTTATCATGGTTGGATATAGTTGTTATTGCATAATTTTGTGTATAATATAAAAAGAATGCTAAATTGGGTATTATACAAGATGAGTAAAGAAGAAGAGAAAGTCATTTTCTGTGTACGAAAATATATAATTTGATTCATTAAGAAAATTATTGTCAAAACTATATTTTAAAGTATGTAAAAAAAAAATTAAAAATAATAAATCTCAGCTGGAATTAATTTGTTAAATCTATCATTTATTTCTTGAATTTTATATAGTCAACTATTATAAGATTATACAAAGTAAATAATTGAAAAAATTAAAGGAATAAAATATAGTTATAAAATCAATTTTTGTTAATTTGACACCAGAAAGTAACTGAACCCTATATACATCAATTGACACATTCTCCAGAACCTGAATTAAGTATCAATTTCTAATGTGGATGTAAAAATATGGCAATGTAGAGTAGTGCAATAACACTGTTTGATGTAAACAATTCAGGGTGATGGTAAATATATGTTAGACATGTTGAAAAATACATAATAATTAGTATTACTGATAACAAGTTGAAAGTTTCTATTGTATTGTGGATGTTGGGAAAGGTTATGTTGCAACTAGCAAATTATTTCTATGACCTGAAAATGCCTGAAGATATATGTGAGGAGTTATTGCAAAAGTTAAATTCTTATTTCAAATCAACAACTTTGAAATACATAACATGACTTCACTTTCATAACAAAATGCAGTCATCAAATAAAAACATATGGAGTTATGATATAGCACTGTAGAAATTAGCAAAGAAATTCAAATTTACAGATTATCAAGAACAAATGCTATTAAACAAGTTGTTATGGAACATATGAGATGAAAAACAGACAAATATTGCTAAGTGAATCTATGCTAAGTTATAATACCACTATTAAAAGAGCAGAATATGAAACTGTTCTTGAACACACACTGGACTTTTAAAATGTGACAGAAGAAGCAAGACAAAGGAACAAATGATGGAGAAGAATATTAAACAAGAGCCCAGTGTTTGTTATTGCTGTAGAAAGAAAGGACACATAAAAAGAGTGGGTAAATGTAATACATACAAGTGCCTTAATTGTGGATTGACAGATCATTTGTCAAATGTTTGTACAAACAAATAGTAAATAACTAATGTAGATTTACCTGCCAATAATATATCAAGGGAAGAAATAGTTGTGAATGCTATGAATGTGAAAAAAAAAAAAGGAAATGAGATTACATCAAATCTTTTAGATATCAAAATTTGTAATCAAATCACAAAAATGGAAATATATAGTGGAGCAGGCATATCATTCATTTATTTTAAAGATTGGATAGCTATTAGTAGAAAAATGGAACAATAAGATACAAATTAAAAAGACTAATTTTGTAGCTACAGACATACATAGAAATCCTATTAATATCAAAGGAATAATGTTAGTATCAGTTAAGATAAAATAGCCACATAAATAATTTACAGCTATATACTGTAACTTATATTGGGATATAAAAACTTCTGAGCTCTGGGATCAAGAAGGCCAATTTAGGTGAAGGATAAAGAGACTAAATAGTAAAGTTATTGTAGAATGGGTTAAAAATGATATGGGATATGACCTAGTGAAGCTGGAAATATAGTACATATTCCTGCTTCACCTAGTGCCAATGTCATCAGCACTAGTCTGGGTTTGAACCCAATCTTTATTAACTGACATCCATCTCATAATAGGTGGTAGTATATTTTAATCAATATTATAATCTTTTATATTTCATTAATCTTATTTTATAATTAAAACTAACCTTTTTATATTAGTTTATTTATTTTATATTTGTAAAAATGTATATTGTGTTTATTTTATCAAATTGAATTGAATCCTAGATATCTATAAAATGTTACAAATATTTCCAAATTCTTTATTAAAGTTCATTTTTTTCAATTAATTAGTGGATAACATTTTATATTTATCTTTTAATCAATGTACACTTGAGAATCAATTATTTAAACAATGTAATATTTTAAGAAATATTTTGTAAATTTCTACTTAAATTTATGTCAAATATGTGTGAAAGTCATTGTACCAAATTCCTAAAAATTTTCTGAATAAAATCTATATTTTTGTTAATTTAAACCTTAATTCAGGGATGCCCAACCCGTAGCTCGCAAGTCACATGTGGCTCGAATTGCACTCTTCAAAAAAATTGATAAAATATTTTATGTTCCTTGATGGCACATGCACACACTAAAAAATAAACATTTTTACAATACAAACAATAACGATATGCAGTGTCAGGTTTCACATTAAATAAAATATATTTTTCCTGTAATTGTAATTTATATGTATGTTACCAAATTTTTAATAAATAAAATGTATTTACATTTTTTTTTCTTTTTAACATATTACACCATTTTTTTTTTTTGCTGTACACGTTTGGTTTGGTGCTATATATATATTGTGTTTAGTGCTCTTGTATATATTGTTGTTTTTATCGAGAAAGATCCTTGTAGACGTTTGGTTTAGTGCTGTATATATATTGTGTTTAGTGCTGGAAATAGTTTTTATCGAGATAGATCCATGTACACGTATATATTTTGCTGTATATATATATTGATGTTTAGTGCTGTAAATAGTTGTTTTTATCGAGATAGATTTGTGTACACATATATATTTTGCTGTATATATTGATGTTTTCATCGAGAAAGATCCGTGTACACGTTATTTTGGCCACATTAGAAACGGCGGATTGATACCAATGTGAATAAGCCGTCCGCCCCCCCCACCTATCTCCCTACATTGCAGGTTTAGTACTCAAGTACCATGTTTATAAATGTAATATGAAAAATGTAATATATAATTGTGGCTCCCCAAATTTTTTTAAATTCTCAACTGGCTCGCGTCAAGTTAAAGGTTGGGCACCACTGCCTTAATTAAATAGATTTTGTTAGTACAATGACTGATAAACTTAATATGATTGTTGTTGTTTTTGTAATTAGGAAATCAACCCTTGGGGCATGTAGGATTATAGATTTCCCTCCAAAGCAGAGTACTGCTTAGAGCAATTACAATTGGTGGTCAGTATAGATTGAATCCTGTAGATAAGACCAGAACACATAAATAGTGAAAAATTTGATAAGAAAAGGATTATTATTGTTGAGTTTACTGAAGAGAAGTGATTAATCTATATACAAGACATCGTGCCTAAAAGAATGGCTGGCTAAAAGATCAACCGTGCTTCCCGGAGCTCTGTCTCACTAGCTCATCAATGCCATCCAGTGCTGCCAACATCTAGCTGGAACCTGTCTGTGTCAAGTAAACCTGCTAATGCTCTGACTGTAACTGCCTCTGTCAAACTGTGAAACATCTTCCAATAGGTATATTATTATAATCACCAATTTGCTGCAAGCCACTGATTTTATTTCACTTGTTTAAATCAATATTAATTATTTTATATATCTGTGTAATGTTTATACGGCTTGGTTCAAAATGAGTCTTTAATTTTATTCAATTTAAAATATCAATTCTTATAAAATTTTACATTATTTTGAAGTGACAAATTAAATTAAATTTTGTCGGTTTGTTTAGATTATTTGACTTACTGAAATGGCCAACTACAAAATTCAATGAGCTATTAACTTTAAATCCTCCCCCTGTTATTTTTTTTAAATTTAAAAATCATTACAGAAAGACTTCCTTCCGTAAATTAATTAATAGAAAGCTCATTTAGTTTTGTACCTCATATATATATATATTTGAATGATTGAAATTATTTTAAAAGTATCTTACTATTACCTCCAATTTAAAATAGCCCTGTAATTATTTCTGAAAGAATAAATAATTTTAGTGAATCAATTAAGTAAAATTTATCATAGAATTTTATCAGTAGATATATTTCATACATATATTTTATTTGTCAGAAAATATTAAAATTATGATTTACAATTTATTAGTTTGATATTTAATGCCCGTCTATGTTAATTAAAGACAAGTCTTATTTTGTAATCTTCCGTGATGAGTGAGGAAAACAATTTTATATTTTAGTTTTAATTCTTGCCTTTCTTTTTGTAATATAATTTACTATTCATTCATTAATGACCTAATGTTTCTGGGACTTTACATTATATCAGGGAGCCAATGATTTTAATCAGGATTTATTATTTTGTTAATGATATACTATCTATCTATATATGTCTAAGGCATTGTGATTTATAGTTACAACCATTTCTTTATTATTGCTATTCTTGCTTTGCTACCAACCTCTTAGGACCTTCGGAATCTGACCAGTCCAACCTTTTACACTCCCTCAAAGGAGACATAGTTCATACCAAGGGATCTTTTTGAGCATAGCCATTAAGATGTGTATGCACATCAAAATATTATTATGATTATTTAGAGACATGCTTTGGCTGGAGGGCTAACATTTCTCTTATCCCCTGTACATATCAGGAATTTCTTTAGCAAAGTCACCCAGAGGTTCATAGCAGACCTCATTTCTTTTGTTGTAATTTGTAATAGCATACTGCCCTCATCATCATTTTATAGCTTTATGTAGCAATCCTGAAATGCTCTCTGCCATGATGGCACGTCCTTCACAAACAAATTTCGTAATTAATTAAATCTGACTGTATAATTGTCAATTATTTATTTAAGAACTATTTTGCTTCCCACACTCATTATATACAAATGATTTTAAATGTAATAGTATTTTAAATGCATATCTTCCATATCTTGTAATATATATAAAAAATAGATTTGTAATCGTTCACAGAGGGCTAATAACATTTTATTGCTGATTGGTTTTTGGCCGACCAATTAACAAACTTTTACATTGTTTGTCAAAGCCGCATCAAAACGAATTAAATAAAATAACCAAGTTGTATAAACAAAGACTTAAACTTATTTTGTACTAAATTCTTTAATAAATTCCTATAATATTGTCATTTAAATAAGCTTAGTTTGTCATCACTCCCAATCTCTAAGGTTAATTACTCTATTTGTTTATAATATTTATTTGATGTAAATTCACTTCTTTATAATGTTGCCATAAAGAATTATCATTATTACGGTTCAAACCATTAATAATCGATCAAATCATATCTGTACCGTTCGGCAATCATCAGAATCCATTAAATCATTGATTTTTCATATAAACCCTTTTATTATTTTGAGTCTCATGTGAACCATGACCTCCGGCTGGGACGGAATAAAACCAAGCACTGCTAGTGTCATCACAAACGTTATCCATTAGTCAGAGGGACAATAATTTAGGCAAATAGATTAGGATTCATCCTTGTCCTGACATATGTATCTTGTGCATGGTTGGATTCAAGGTACTTTTGCTTGGATTATTGGTCTTGTTGAATGAATATTTGATTTTGACCGGCACAGAGGCTGCGTTTTTTTTTTCCGAGTTATAAACTAAAATATAAATAAATTGCTGTATTCTATTTGTAGTAAAATTCTCTTTATTTATTTAATTTGTTACATGTGAATATAAAGCAAATTGGCGCAGTCGCATTTGGAACCTGGGAGTAGCGAATATGTTGAACTACAAGTTTAGCCGTAGACGGAGAAACCGGGTGAAAATGTCAATCCCAATTAGTAACATTAGCAACAAGGGTTTTTCTGGAGTGGAGGGAGGTGTGTAGTGTTTTGTAAAATGGCAGACATGTTTGTGCACTCCAGAAAAAACTAGAATTTATTCGTAAGGCTGTTTTTAGATCACGCTCTGATAGCTGAGGAATTTAATTAGTGCATTGATGTAATGGCAATCGACAATTCCTAGAAATATTTGCTAATTACAAATGTTTCTAAAATTGATTTAAAAATTGTGAAAGAGTCTAAAATCAAGGTTGAGATCATGGTAGAGTCTCAAATTAATGCTGTAAATAGTGATAATTGTAATATCAATATGGAGATACCAGAAAAATTAAAAATCTATTCAGGGATTACAATAGACATTAAAATCTATACAGAAAACATGGAAAAGATGAAATCTGATGTAGAAATCATGCCAGAACTTTTTGAACAACAAAAAATAGTTGAGAACTTTGAGAGGTCTATAGATTCTGAAGTAAATGAAAAGGAATACAAAATAAGTGTGTTAGAAGATAAACCTATCCCAGAAATTCCCAAAATAAATGATAAGGTAATAGGAAATTCAAATAAAAATGAAATTCCATTAGAAATATTGAAAAATGATGTTGCAAAAGATAATATACAAGAATTAAATAGTGATTTGGAAGTGATTAAAGGAAGAGAGAAACTGCTTTCAGAAATAATCAGGAAAATAGAACTAACTCATTCATACATCTAGTAGCTGTCCATGAATAATAGAAAATGTCAAGACTATCAAGAAATAGCAAGGTTACATACTAAAAGAGTTAAAAGCATAGAAAAGGATCAATCTAAATCATGCCAAGCCTTTCCATGGATATTGATTCATATTCTAAATGGACAGAATACTGAATGGTAAAAACACCAGTGTGGAAAATGTAATCAAGGTGTTAAATGAAATTTTTGCTACTCATGGATAGCTTGAGCTTATAGTTAATCACATGAATATCCTGAGCTTGCAGTTACTGACAATGGTGCAGAAAGAAGGTAAAAAATGGGAATGTCAAAAGGAGATAAAAATTAAAAAAAGGTCAAGTTTAATATAGAACAGACTGTCTGGATAAAGAATATACTGAAGAAAAATAGATAGTGGGAATTATACCCAGATCCATAAAATTAAATTGGAAGACTGTTGAGAAGTAAAATGGCTCATCAACCATATAAAGAAATGTTATATTAAGCTAATAGAGATAATTAATAAGAGTACACATTCAGTTACTGCTAATGTTGAAGATACTTTAGAGAAAAATGAGAATAAAAAAACAGATTTGTTTACTAAAACCAAAATAGATGTAGCAAAAAAATCTTTGAACCAAGATAGACCTATGGAATTAAATAATGAATTACAGCCTCAACAAGAAATCAAATGAGCAGGAGAGGAAAAAATCTACCAGAAATAGACATGCTGAAAAAGTTACAAGATTATTTCTTAAATATATCAAATTTATTAAGCACAAACAGATAACATTGTAATAATGTGAAAGCTAAAACCTTCAACAGACATGCTTTAAACATGCTTATGTGACAGCCGTAATAATGAAAGCACATGGACCTCTCAAGTCTCAACACAAGTCAGAACTATAAGAAAAAGATGGACTCACCTTCTTCTATGCCTCAATTTATATATAAATAGCCAGACTCAAGCATTTTGAACTAAGAGTGTGAAGCTTAAATACCTTCACATTTAATTCACTAAATATTATATATAAATAAACAACGCGAAATCTTTCGATTTACTACGAAGCAATTTTTTAAATCTAATGAAATAATATTAACAAATGTAAATATATCACATTTATTAAGCGCAAACAGATAACATTGTAATAACGTGAAAGCTAAAACCTTCAACAGACATGCTTTAAACATGCTTATGTGACAGCCAATCAGATGAAAGAAAGGTATTCCTGTGTATTGACTGGTTTGTGTAATAAATAAATAATGCTACATGTGTGTGTGCATAATTGGTCAATACACAAAACATTTATAGTCACTTTAAAAATAATGAAAATATCTACCTGAATATGTTAATTTATTTATTTATTTTTCCATGTGTCATAGCATCGGCTGGGAAGCGAACCCGCTAACCCGGGACAACTGCTCATAATACAGCTGTGCTGACCTCTCGACCACCAACGCTTGACAGAATATGTTAATTTATATGAGGACAATAATATACTGTTTATGCATATAAGCAGAGCTATCAAAACTGTTAGCAGAACTTTAATGTTAGGGAGACAGAGGGCAGTTTAATGCTAAGCATCATATGAGCAGTGAAGTGCTTACAAAATCTGCAATCTCTGAACAGTGAAAAATGCTGAATAAAGCATTATAGTGAAAAGTTAATGAAGAAGGATTAATCGAGTGAAACAAAAGACTGTAATATAAATATGCAGTTTTATAATTCAACTCTATAAAGAAATGTGTGTGCATGATTAAGACTAATTTCATTTATGGAATTCAATCAGCAAGCCACTAGTTAAAAAATACTAACCAACTACTAATAGTATATATTCTGAGTAATAAACTTAAAATATTTTGTGTATTATTTCTAAAATAATAAATGAGTATACAAATGCTTTAGGTTAAATTTGCTCTGTATACATCAATTGTTTTTTTCATGCTTTAATTATTAATAAACTTTAATATTAATTATTTTGCGTTTGAATCAGTAACATTTTTCATTCTTACATTGGCTTGTATTCTATTTCCTGCCATTTACTAAATATTTTTATGATTGCATAATTAGAAATTGTGTAAATCCAAACTCTCATACTTAATCAGAATCTTAAGTTATGATTATAAAAAATAGGAGATTGTAAAGTTGAATAATGTGGTGTTAAATCCTTTTTAATACATAAAGATGATGTCATTTAGATAATTCTTGAATTTTCTGAAAAAAAAGGCAAAAGTTATTAAATAAATTTTCTTAAGAGTTTAGACACAAAATGGCCCACTATTCAGATGATGTTCAATGCACTTTATATTATAAATACCATATTTTGAACATCAAGAGCATTTTCTCTTGTTTGAGACATTTTTTGTTATCTCTAATCCCTATTATAATATATATTGCACAGGTACACATTAACCCAGCATTTAAAATAAATTTGTGTAATTTTTCAACATAAATAAAATAATAATGATATATTGGTTAGAATAAAAAATAAGAAATGCAATAGGATAAACTTAATATACATTCTAATTTTTGTGGAATTTGTCAATATTAATAGAGATACAGAATTTCAATAAGTGGATGTGAAATATTTTTATTGACAGAAAGAACAAAAATATAAAATTCAAACATATTTTTAATTTTAAGAGGATTAGTTTGCTTATAAATTTGTTTATTGAATTTGTAAGATTAATTATAAGTAATTAACTTGATTTAAAAAAAAATATTGATCCATCCTAATTATGTTGTTAATCCAGAAATAAAAAAAGGAAAAAGCAACCAAGGTGAAGAAAATTAACTGTTTATTAAAAAAATAAGTTTGCTGGTGAATTATGTTTGTGTTATGAGTTGAGATGACTTACTTTCAAACAACAGAAGTAATCGACAGTTTGGAAGAAAGCAATTGACTTAATAACTTTATGCAAGTTGTTTTAACAATTCAATTTTCAGGGAGTTAAGCTATATTCGATAATTAAATCACCATGAGGTTAAAGAAATTATAATATTTTAAGCAGAATAAAAAAAAAAATACTATCATCCTATTATGGAAGAACTTCACTGTTTTATTGAAAATTTAAAAATGGCATACTAAATTTAAACTAATGTATTAATTGCACTGATCTGCTAAGATGTTTGTTATGAATCCTAGATGTATGGAAATATCTTTGAAATCTGCATTTGCTTTTTGAACTTTCCAGATGGCCCAGACTCAGCTCTGAACATTTCTCTCCACTTATAAATATAAAAGATCACAATAAATATTTATTATCTGTATTATCCATAGAGGATATTATATAAAGTAAAAAATAGTAAAATTTGAAAAGAATTGTAAAGATTAGATATAAAAGCACTTATTAAGATTAGTATTTTTATTATTTATTAGCCTTCTCTATAATTTCACAATAAAATAGATTATGCTTCAAATGTTTTTTTTGTTATGCATATATACTCTGTTAAATATTTTAAATTTTCATTATATATATATATATAGTGAAATGTATATAATATAGAAATAAAATGAACTAACTCCTTTTTAAAACTTGTTTTTTATATGACTATAATCATGAAAAAAAAAATCCAACGTTTCGACTATTTTATATAGTCTTTTTCAAGGCACACTAAAATAAAATAAAATATATATATATAACAAATAACACATATTCCAAAAAAAAATAATAAAATAAAAAATTACAAAATATATTCATAACCAAAAATTTCCCTTATCTCACTCCCCTTTCCTATTACCAACAATCACAACTTAAACACAAACAATTTCTTTTTTAAAAAAATCTATATATATATCCTTTAAAACATTTAATTAAAAACCTATTATTTTCTTTTCTGTTTTTCTATTAACATCCTATTTAATTCTGGTTTATTTCATTAATGTATACACTTTCTTTTATCATCCTTTCATTATATGATTTAATACATTCCAATGGCTTTATATCAAAATTCCCATGCTTAAATTTATTCATGTGAATGTAAGTTTAATGAATGGTATATTATTAAAAATATGCGTGATAAATATGGGGATTTATTATTTTTAAGAGGTGATAAAACATCGAGTATGGTTATTTTAAACAAGAGTGAATGTAATACAAAAATGTTAAAATTATTAAAGGAAGAATGTTTTCTAAAAATTAATAAAGATGAAAGTATGTTAATGAATAAAAAGGTTAATAATATGTTAACTGTGTTGTATGAAAAAGGTTGTATGGAAAAATTAGTCATGCTTAAATTAAAAAGAATGGATATAAAATGTGCAAAAATCTATGGTTTACCTAAAATACATAAGCTTGGTATTCCAATGAGGCCAATTATTAGTAGTTGTAATACTTATTATGAGAAAATTTCGAAGTGTGCGTATAATAATATTTAAAAAAAAAAAATTATATTATTTGAAAGAAATTGTGTTAATAATTCTATACAGTTTATTAGTAAATTGAAAGTTTTTTTAGCAGGTAAGTTAGATATAATTAGTATGTATACTAACATTGATCCGGAGGTTGCTATTTGTTGTTTTATGGATTTATATAATAAAGATAAAAGGGTAAAATTAAAAATTGAGGATTTTCTTTTATATGAAATATTAGTGATTTGTTGTAGGGATCTTATTTTTAAATATGGGGATGAATTTTATAAGCAAAAAGAGGGTTTAAGTATAGGTAATAGTCTGAGTGGTTTTTTGGCAGGAATATATATGTATAAGTTTGATGAGCAATTTTTTAATTATAATAGAAATAAACCAATTTTTTATGTTAGATATGTTGATGACTATTTTATGGTTTTCAATGGTAATAAAAGAAATGCAGATAATTTTTTGAGTTATATTAATGGTAGAGTTGAAAAAATAAAATTTACTATGGAAAAAGAATATATTAATGTTATTGAATATATGGATGTTAGAATTTTTAAAACAATTGATAGGAATGGTAGTGTTGTTATAGAAACATCTGTTTAGAAAAAAAAATTTTTTTTGAATTATCAAATAATTGGTTTTCAGATATTGATAATCATAGTAAAATTAATATTGTTAATAATAAAATTATTAGGGCAATTAAGTTATGTTCAAATAGTAATTTGTTTGGGAATGAGATTGATATTATTAGGAATGAATGTTTTATGAATGATTATCCTAGGGGTATAGTTGAACATTTGTTTTCTAATAAAAATATAAATAAAATAAGAAATAGAATGGGATTATATAGGAGTAGGAATAGAGAAAAGATTATTTATGTTGGTTTTAATATATCTAAAGATTTATTTATTATAGTTAAGAAATTAGTTAAAATGATTAATAGGAAATATAATGTTTCAATTTGTCCAGTTTATAAAAAGAAAGCAAGATTAAATCTTTTAATTAATAATAATAGGGACTATAATACGTTAGACATTATGAATTCAGTTTATTTGATAAAATGTTTGAATTGCTTTAGAAAGAATGTAGAAATGACATATGTTGGGACTAGTAAGAATAAATTAAAAACTAGATTAAAACAACATTTAGGTGATAAAAATTCTGCTGTTTACATTCACATGAATAAATTTAAGCATGGGGATTTTGATATAAAGCCTTTGGAATGTATTAAGTCATATAATGAAAGGATGATAAAAGAAAGTGTATATATTAATGAAATAAAACCGAATTAAATAGGATGTTAATAGAAAAACAGAAAAGAAAATAATAGGTTTTTAATTAAATGTTTTAAATGATATATATAGATTTAAAAAAAAAAAAGAAAAAAAGAAAATTGTTCATGTTTAAGTTGTGATTGTTGGTAATAGGAAAGGGGAGTGAGATAAGGTAAATTTTTGGTTATGAATATATTTGGTAATTTTTTATTTATTTTATTATTTTTTTTGGAATATGTGTTATTTGTTATATATACATTTTATTTTAGTGTGCCTTGAAAAAGACTATAAAATAGTCGAAACGTTGGATTTTTTTTTTTTTTCATGATTATAGTCATATAAAAAACAAGTTTTAAAAAGAAGGAGTTTGTTTTATTTCTATATTGGATATTTATGAACTATTTTGAAAAAAAGAACTGTGTGCTTTATATATTAAATTATTTAAAATGCATATATAACCTGCATATTAAAACTAATGAAATTACTTACAAAATATGGGTACAAAATTATTACTATAAAAATTCAATTCTTAAGTAGCATATTGTGGAATAAAATGCTTGTTTATGCATATTCAATGCTTGTTAACATTCATTAAAATGTTTTATTCAAAAGTTAGTTTTTGTATGCATCTCTTCTTTTTTCTATGCATGATAGTCTATAATATTAAATTTCATTCTTTGGTATGTGCAATAATTAGATACTAATTTGTTAGTTACAGATACCACAGGTAATTACTACTTATGAAATGTATGTAACAATACATAGTGTGAAATAGGTTGATAGTGTGATGGTTATAGTGCTATACTTTTAAAATCATAACTGGTGCTATCTATAAATTTCAAACCACCATCATCAAATTACTCTTAGATTAGACTGATCAGTAGAAAAATAGTTGGATATCAATAACTTTTATTACCATTAATGACTGGTGCTCCCTATAAATTTCAAACCATCATCATTAAATTACTCTTAGCTTAGACTGATGAGTAGAAAAATGGTTGAATATGAATAACTTTTATTACCATTAATGAAAAAGAAAGAAATAAGCAAAGTATTACTTTCACATAAGTTTTATGTATAAATTATTATAGAGAAAACTAGCGATATAGTTGTTGATAATTTGATATTAGTCACTCTCCTGGTTAATCAATCCCTGATTGTTAGTAAATCAATTTCCATTTCAATTGGAAAGAGTGATTTTTTTTAACATCCCAAAAAACTCATTTTTATTGTGTACCGTTACAAAGTGTAAACAATGTCTGATGTGAATAAATAAATATATATCCTTTCGTTCCATACTATGACAATATATATATATAATGTTAAATAAACAACAATAAATATACACATATGAATAACTAACAAAAATGAAAGATACATGAAACATGAATACAGTACCCTGGCTGCCAATAAGAGTAAAAGACAAATATAAAAATAATTCTTATCAGCATTTTAAAAATATTTAATAATATTTAATAAATGTATGTCTATCACTTTATTTTTTTAAAAGAAAAGGTGTTCGACAGGTCTAATAATAGATTCTCTGCCCAAATAATAATATTTATCAATACTGGCACTAGCCTAATATTATTTTCCACTGCTTAACAAAATTTATATCTCATATACAGGAATAGATATTTGAAATAAAATATAATCTTACTATAATGAGAATATATTATATTTAAAATAAAATATAATCTTACCATAATGAGTAATTGGAAATGATTCCCCTGTGGAAAATATCATTGTGCATACTAAAGCTGAATAACAGAGTTTCTGAATATCTATAAGAAAAAATAATATGGTAGTCAACAGACATAAAAAATGTCTCAAAATACACACATACACACCTGTTCAGAAAGAATACTCTCAAATAATTAGCATGAAAGAAATGATAGTATTGTAATTATATGTAATTCTTTTGCATTCTAATTCCTAATTACTATATTACCATCATCATCATTTTCAATCTTTATCAATCTATTATAGAATGAAGGTCTATTCAAATTTCTTTGATTCTTAGCCTCTCTTTTTCATAATAAACCAGCAAACTTCATTATTTTGTCCATCCATCTTATACATGGTCTCTATCAAGGTCTTTTACAACCTATGAGATCCAGTTTAAAATGTCAACTGACCATATACTATCATCTATTTTAGAAGTACATCCAGCTCAACTATATTTCAGTATCTCAGTTCTTTCAATAATATCAGTAATACTTGTTTGTTTTTCACCCATGTATTTCATTTTCAATCTATTCTTTTTACTCCTAACATACATCTTTTTATATTTCATTGAGTGGTCTGAAGTCTCTGAATCATTTTCTTGGTATGTATCGAAGTCTAAGATTCATAAATTAAAACTGTAAAACATATTTATTACCTCCTACCTTTTCAAACATATAGACATATTACCTTTTAATATTGTTATTTCTACCAAAAGCATTCCATCTAAGTTTAATTTTATAATTAAATTCATCCATTAAGTTTACTTCCTTATTAATAATCTGACCAAGATATCTGTAGTTATTAATTTCTTAATTCATCATTATTAATCTTTATTTTCTTCTGAAAATATTCACTGAACATTACTTTAGTTTTTTTAGCATTTGTCTTTAGTCCTACTTTGTCACTTTCACCTAAAAGCACTTTCAACATTTCCTGAAGCTTTAAATCATTATTTGCAAAAACAATCACATCAACTGCAAAAGCTAGGCAGCTTAAATAATCTCCACTTATTTTTATTCCCTTATATTCCTATTTTAATACCCAAAATACTTCTTGTAATTTTCAATGTTAATTTTCTTAGCATCACCATGTAGTTAAATCATGCTATTGCATTTTGATAAATGACAATATCCCAGATCTATATTTTGGTGATTCAATACTTTAATCACTGTAGAAATTCTTATAGAAACAAATGCTTTATCATAATCTGCAAATCTAAAACATAATGCCAACTCATGCTCATTGATCTTTTATATAACTTTTCTCAATATTTGAATGAGATCTATCATGATAAAACATTTTTAAATTCACTGTTGATGAGTTGTAATTATCTTAGTAAAGATTTTACATAGAACTGACAGAAGATTTATAGGACTGATTTCTACTATTTTCCTTATTACTTTTCTTAAATATCAGTATTACTATTGCAATCTTCCAATCATTTGGTACATCTTTATCATGTCATTGAGTTTTTTCATTCTTTGTATATTTGATTACATGTCTTATTTCTTCACTTAAAATTCTGCGCAATTCAATGTGATAAGTGTAAGGAATATTTGGATTTCTTGTTTTGTTTTTTTTAATTATATAATTATTTTAAAAACTTTTCCATTTATTTCATGATGTTATATTCTTTTTCATATCATTTTACAAAACTCTATATTTCAATTTTTCTTAATAGATAATTTTTTTAAAATTTGATATTCCATTTTTTCTTGATACAATTTATTGTCTTAGTAGAAAACTTACTAGTATATTACTTTTTTTTGTATTAGCTATCTTTATTGAAGTTCTTAAAGTATGCCAGTTATCTTATCGATTTCATTCAAGTATGAACCATTTTTAAAATCTATTAATATTTTAAAATGATTTGCAAATGTTAATTTAAATTTATTGAAATAATTTTGTAAGATTAGGAATATCAATTGATAATACTATTTTTCTTAATAATTTTTGTCTCTCATTTCGCATTAACATGTATCTTACAGCTCACTAATCACTGATCACTTCCATTGAATCTATTAAGAACATATAATATTGAAATAAACACTTTCTGTTAGTGAAAATATAATCTAATTCTGCATTACTTTCATGTGGCTGCTTCAACATCTATTTCAATTTAGCATTTTTTTCAAAGAAAGAATTCACAATATACAATTTTTATTTTTCTATGAACTCCTATGTTCTCTTCATCACTATCACATAACTAAATTTACCCACAGTTCTTTCAACTTTTTATTATTTATCAATTCTAGCATTAAAATGTTCCATGATAATTTAAAAATGTGTTTGGCCTGATCAAAAGCATTTTGTACATCCATATAAAATCCTTTACAATGAGAAATTTTGGGGACATAAACCTGAATAATCTGCATTTGATATCTTCTATTATGTTAATAATTAATATTGTCACTCTGTGTAATATACAATTGACCTCCACAATATTGTTCTTCCACTTTTATTTATAATGAATCCATTCCACTTGTGCTTCCAATATTTATGCATAATAAAGTACATGCTCACTTTTGAAATCAATTGTCTCATTACCTTTTCTTTCTACTTTAAAAAATCTCACAATGTTTCATTTAATATTATATAATCCTCTTTTCATTTTATTTAATCTTTCATTTGAAAGTGATTTGCAGTTATAGGTATTTAAATAAAAGGCCATTATCAAAAAGTAGCCTGAGTCTAAAATCGGGGAATTCTTAGTACTCTCTGTCTTTGACGATTAATCACTGTTTTGATTCACAGATTTTTAGCTTCCTGGGAATAAGAAATGTAATTTAGTTTTATTCATCATGATTGTAAACATCTTTTTAAAACAGTTATTCATACACACATACATATACATTCATTCAGCCCTCAAAAAAACTCAACTGACATTTCAGTTAAGAAATTATCAGACAAGACAAAAGTATTTATTAATTCTAAATTTAGAGGTAAAGCCAATATATTTACTATAGTGACTGAAGTATGTTGATCAGTAGTTCACCATGTTCATTTATTATTTGAATAATCATATAATAATAACAGCTTCAATGATAAGAATGTATGAAGTGAATATTAGAAACTGGCCCTGCTTGGTTATTGAAGGCCTTTAAGAGTAATAAAAAAATTCTTGTTTGCAGCCTCCTAATTATAATCTATAAAATGTCATTATTTTGAATAAGGATGTAAATAATTTTTTTTAAAATAATTTTCTTAACTAACCTAAATGTAGATGATAACCAATCTATACTTTATGCAGCAATTTAACACTCACCAGATTATAAGTTCATAAAACCTATAGTATCACATACACTTATTAAATTCAATGCTTTCTGTGGTTAATAAGCACATGAAGTGTGTGTTGCTTTTAATATTTCATATGTGAAAATAGAATCTAGACATCTGAATTAAAAAATTGGAAATAAATACAAGGCTCTCATAGCTATGACAATATGTGCAACAAGTATGAAGCACATACTTAAAGTCTGACTTAAATTTTCAAAAAACTATGTTATATATGAGTGTTGATATTAATTGAAGTCAAATAAATTAAAGTGATATTAATATATTTCATACACTCATATTCTTAATTTAATGCAATAATAATTATTACTAGCATTTGTGAGTAAATAAAACACTATTTTTTCTTTCATAATCTCTTCAATCATTTCAATTAGCACTGTGCACGTACACCACAAACATGCTTCAGATATTCCTTGGCACTTTTACAATAGGATTGTATGCTTACAGAAACCACATTTCCATAATTACACTATATGTTCAACAATTCTAATTTTTATTTTATCGTTTCATTCTTTTTATTCTAATTTTTTATTCTTTGTCTTTATGATTATCTTTGCATATTATTTTGAAGTTAAAATAATTATAATTGTTTACCACCAATGACATTACATCTTCCTATTTAGTTAATACAATAAATTTATTAGGAATATGATACAATGATAAAAACATTGGCCCAACTCTTTAATAAATGAAACAGTTACTTGATTAAAAAAACAGAAAGCATTTTTTATTTGTCAGAATAATAAATTGCATGCAGAGCTTCTTAAGCAAATGGAAATTTAAGGACAAAAGTTCAACAATTGACAAGAAGGATCTAAAATGTTTGATGGATTAAAACTGAAATAATATGCAATCTCATATCTTTTCTGACACTTTGATAGTAACATATAAAGTTGAAAAAGAAAATCATAATTTTATTAAAACCAAGAATATCACACTTTTATATAACAGTGATATGTCTTTAGGTAAAAAAATATTTTCATTAAATATTGACCAATAGAATGGTAAAAGCATTAAGAAGGCAACTTTTAATGATATAGCCATCCCGACCAGGACATTAAGTTTTATCTTAAAAATAATATAACAAGTACTGACTAGCTATCAGGAGTTAAAATATTATGCCGACATACTAGCTTCAGAAATGATGAATTTTTTTTTTTAAAAAAATTAATACCATGAAACTGTCCACCTTATCTTAAATATACTTTTACTGTTCCAATTTATAAAATAAACAAGATAAAAAAAAAATTGCAACAAAAATATTTTCAAAAATTTTGAATGTCATTTCCAGCCACAGAAAGTTATAAAAGTCATTGTGGTTTAAATAATCAAAATGAAATACAGACTTGATTTATATAGTGCTTTTAATAATTAAAAATATTTATGGCAATGTTTAAAATCATGAATGGCATTCTTTTATATAATAATGGTATTTCAGAAAATGGAGGAAATTTTTTCATTACTTTTTCAATAATAGAATGCTAAAAGTATTGAGGTGATAGCTTTTAATTATATATCCATCCTACCTACTTACACATTTATCAGGTTTCTCACTAAAATTCATTTATACTATTAAATTTCATATGATGAATGAGAGAACCAAATTATTACTTCTGGCATAAAATCAGAGATTTTTATTAATATTCAACAAGAATATGTATTAGCTACAACTATGATATGCATTTTCATAACAGTAGTCTTTGGAGCAGTTTACAGTTGACTTCATAAAGTAAATATTAAAACACTGTATACATTTGATATTTAAAATGATTAAAAGGAAACAAGAACTTTATTTATTTAGTTCTCATATCCATCACTGTTTTAAATTGCAAAGAACAAAAAAATAACTGAATGTTTAATCTCTTGGGAAGTCATTTAATGTCTGAGTAACAGAAGTGTCAGGTTGAGATTTGATCCATCATTCTACCATTATGCTAAACTTTACATAATGTTTTGTTCAGTTTAAAAGTTTGTTGCTCTGTTAACTGAATATTATTATTACGATGCAATTCAAATATTATAAATAAAATGGGGGAATTGTTATGAAGAAGAAAGCACTGAAGAAAAGATTAGAAAGAAGAGAAACAATGATATCCTGCCAAATTTTTTTATAGTATAAAATGGGACCATGAATAAAATTAATGAGTTTTATTGCTCAGTTAAGTACTAGAGTGACAGCTGGGGCCACAATCTATAGATTTTAATATCCAAAGTATCCTATTCCATTGCTATACTAAATCACATAGGACATAAGATAATAACTTACATTCATACATAGAGAAAAAGAAATGTTGAGTGTATTATTAAACTATTCATATTATTTTCTGACAAATTATTTAATATACAACAAAAATATTCTATGAATAAATTTATAATTCAATTTTTTTTATTTCTTGATTTCTGTTTGTACATTTCCTTTGAATCTATTAAAATAATGTCACCTAAAATATCTTCATTATAAACATAAATCAACACACATATATTAAACAATGTATTAAACAAATCCACTAGCACATTGTGAGATGAAATTGTATACAAAATGTCAAAGAACTTACTGGAAGTGTCAGTCATCATGTCTCGAGCCAATTCTAATGGTAGTACAGATAATAATAACATGGAAATAATGTTTCTATCCAGACCACAGAGAGCACCAAACACCTTGAGTAACAACAACCTCAAAGAAACCCTTGTTTCCTGAAAAAAAAAAAGATAATGTTATTTACTACAGTTAAGGCAATGTATTTCATCTGGAATAAACTGAATGTATATAAATACTAAACATACAAATATATATAAAATAAAAAATCTAAACATTTATAATTTTATTATGTTTTTGCATAAACTTCCTATGCTTACTTTAAAGAAATATTTTACCATATTTTAATAAATCATGCATTTTAATTTAATCTTAGTAATGCCTAAAAATAAAATGTTGCTTAAAATTTTTTTAAAAATTTCTAAATATTTATAAACATTACAATCAAAAATCCATTTATATGTGAAAGAAAAAATAAAATAAAAACAAATAAATAAAACAACAACATAACAATTCTTTAGTTTTCATAAAATTTCAAAGATAAAATATTAATAACAAAAAAAAAAAAGTAGTTAAAATTATCTGGTCAAAACATAGTCACAACATCATATGAGTATCCGTAAGTCCAAGAATTATTTACGTATAATTGACCAACTATTAGTTTTAAAATGAATAAACCTATCTTAAATTTAGGCCTGCCACTCTTAAGTAGAAGGATTTCAAAATGAAATAGTCATTGCAGATTTGGCATGAGTGCTAATGATTTACAAACAATTAAAATTTGGATTACATCTTTTATGAAGAAACAGATGCCAATGACAAACTAAAAAAAGATTTTGATATAAAATTTATCCAAATAATGAATAAGCAGATCCCAGGTCACAGACAAACAGCAAAACATGCAAATCATATTGGAAATGCTCAAAAAATTATTTTTATGCAGAATAACATGGTAATAGACTTTTATAGGTAGATGCCAAATTCACAAATCATTTATAGTGCAAAACACAGTTGCGTGAAGGTTAGCATTGAATTTGGGAAATTATCAAATCTACAATATTAACTCATTATAAATTTATTGTAATGACTGCTTTTACTTTATTTTATAATGTTAATGTATGATAAGGTTTACATTTATTATGTAATATTTATGGGTTTATAGCAAATGATAGGCATTCCTAATATTATTCTTAGTCTAGTTTATATTTGATATGAAGTTATACCAATAAAATATATCTGGTTTATTTTATATGTAACTGGAGATATTAATCTCGTATGTTAGGTATTTAAAATGTGTTATATAGTACTAACAAATAAACAGTATTTTAAATTTATTAGAAGTGAATAATTTTATATTGTATGCTATAACAGCATATTTCTCATTTAAAGTTTCAATGAAATTTATATTTCATTAGTGAACTAATTTATTAACAGTTATTCTTTATTAGTACGTCCACTTTATTTTAATATAAACTTTTATGCTATACATTGCTGTCAAATATTCCTTGCTTAGATTTAAATTTGTTATACTATTTTACATATTTTTAACTGTCTTTTGGCTAAGATTTTGTTCAATGGTTTCAGATATTGATTGAAGTATGCATTTTTGATATAGATTTATTATTATTAGTGTATTTCTCTATCTTGCCTAAGTTTAAAGTTGATATATGTTTAATATCAGCATATTTTGATATTTATTATATATTGTGCTTTGTGGGATGGAGGTGTTATTCCCATAGTGCATTGTATTCTCCATGAGTGGATTATTTTGATATCTTGTTCTAGTATATTTGTATAGCCAATATGGTTATGTTCCATAGAGAGGACTGTCTAGAATTTATATATTTTGATGCAGCTAGTATAGCTTAATCCCATGAGAGGATTATATTTTGGTGTGTTCCTTTTCCTTAGATGGTGAGACAAAGTCCACACCTATATTTGCCTGAGAGATAGGCCTGGAAACCACTAATTTTTTTAAAATGAAATGTTTGTCATGGAGAGGTTACTCAGTATTTTTGTCCCTCATGTGAATTTAGAATAATTTTCCACTATAGAAGGTGTAGATTATCACATTCTATTTTGAAGTTATGGCAAGTACAGAGGTTAGATTTAAGGTATTATTTCTTCAGGGTGCACTTCAATGTTAGTAGTGCCTTAGCGATTTGGATCAATATCTATATTGTGCTACTGAGCCTTGCTAGTAGTTCACAAGCAAACCAATTGAATCAAATTAATTTAAAACTCTGTACTTTAAAAGTTATTAAAGGAATATTCAAACACAATGTTTTATTTTCATCTGTAGCTGAGAAATATTCTTCACTGAAATTGTAAGTCATCCATAGTTAAAATATCTATTATTATTTTTTATGTGGACATTGAGTTAAATATTAATTTGTGTGTATGACTTCTGATGAATGACCCATATACCCATTCATAATTTATTTTAATTACAAATTAGAATTTAGTCAACTCAGTACAATAATTTAATATTTTAAAAGAGAGTAGTATTTGAACCCAGTTCATAATAGTTAAACAAATATTTAGTTCCGTTTGTGTACTTCATATCATAATAAAAATAGCTAGCCTATGTTATAAAATAAGGGATTTATTTTACAGACCCTTTTATAAGTCTTAAATTGAAGCCGTTTTTATTTGTCTATTTCACATTAAATGTTTGTTTAATGTAGCTTTCCCAAAATTGTAAATCAGTGTAGTAATATATCAGCTGTACATTTCAGCTAGTTATTTCAGTTTAAAAGTTAATCCTAAAGTTATAGGAATATATTATTTTTAATTATATTCTTGCAAAGAACAGCTATATGTAATTATGCATTTGTAATAACAAAACTTATATTGGTTGGCAGCATTTAATAAATTTTGCATACTTTTATTTTATTCTGTGTTATTAATAAATTATAATTTTTTTTAAAATCAATCTTGGTTGTTGGTTTATTTTCTATATGCAAAGTATATGTGTTTGCAAAATGTTTTCTTGAGTCCTAAATTATTTCAAACTCTAGAGATCTCAATACGCCAGAAAAACAATTGTATGCCAGATAAGCAAAATTAAGCAGATCTTAACACATCATTTATTTATTTTGTTTTATGAGAATTGTAAACTTCAGATTAAACATTTATTGAATAGTGAAATGAGTTTTATTTCAAGTTATTAACTCTGACTGCACATTATTCCATTTATGTTCTTAGTTAAATTATAGAAATAATTAGTTTTAATTAATTGATTGCATTGTCATAGATGATGGAGGGATATAAAAAGTACCATTGTCTTTCTATTATTCTGGCTGATATCCTGGGTAAAAGGCTGACTTCTTCTAAATTTTATGCAATTATTTTGTTTCATTATTAATCATATTATTATTTCTTTAAGTAATTATAATTGTTGTTATTATACATTAGGACACATTAGCTTTTGAATAAAGTGAATGTCTCCTATAGCCTATCAGAATGTCAGTCATGTGTGACAACTCAATATTGTAGAGTATTTTCCCAAGATAAACAGAAGAACCCTAAGATCATTGTCATCATTATTATTATCCCTTATTTAAAAGGTATCGATTATTATTGCTATTATAGTTGTATTGTGGCATAAAAGAGTGTAATTTTCAATTGTACCATAAGAGAAGTATTTTCAATTTCATTTTATTCTGTAAGAGTAGAGTTCATTTCAGATCATACTAGCAAATTATTTATGAAACATTTCATAAAATATTAAAGAATATATGAAGATTAGTGAGAAGATAATACTGTTATTTAAAGTGCAAATGTTTATAGCTCAGAGGATGTATTTTTAATAAAGGAAGAGTTTTATTGTATTCTAAGTTATCAATTAGGGAATGATTGCAGGTTTTCTCTCTTCCCAAGTCATTTATTTTAATCATTATAATTTATTTTATTTTAATTTCTTTCTTTGTCTTAACTGCATCTGCAAGTGAATTCTTTAATAGCTAACTGACCACTGAGCATAGCCCACATTTTATTATCATAAAGTCTTTATAGTTATTTTGATAGGAATCTCAAAGTGGTATGTATTGATATTCATTTTATGAGAGTTAAATCAATATATGTTATTGATTATATTACATTTTTATAGAAATCAGATAAACCATCTTTTTACAAGGTTATTTATATTATTTAGTTTACATCTAATTTTTCTTACATTATAATATATATATATATTGTAACATTTCCCCACTTTGGTATTCGTTTTTAAAGCTTTTCTTTCCTTTTTTTTTATTCCTATCTGACACCAAATACTTGTCTTTATCCTAACTAAATTTACAATTATACTATCTTCCTGAGGGTGAATTTATGTGGTGCTGTGTACCTAATTGACAGTCCTTCCCATATGAAGTTTTCCCATAATTTTGAATCATTCACCCCTCTGACAAAGTTTTCCCGAATTCAGGGTCATTCAAAAGGGGTTAGAAAAGGAGCTGACCATAAAACACATGTATATAAGGGGATTGCAAAAATTTTAAACCCTCCCAGCTTTAACTTTATTTCTAAGTAGATCACGTTTATGAACAACATCCCTCTTTTTTTTTGTCCGGTGCTAAGTACCAATCTTGCTAGTTCACAAGAATCCCAGGATCTAGTAGATATTTGTCTGACTCAGCTATTTAAACTGATGCCTCTCTTAATACTCAGGGTATGGTAGTGCATTGTGCCGAAGAAGAAACGAAGAGTGAACTAACTTTTAAACTGAATATTTTCTATAAATTCCTATTTAATTCCCACTAAAATCAAAAATATTTTTTTTAAAATCCCCCCGTACACTTTTCTCCCTAATCTGTTTGGCTTTAATCTATTATTGGAGGCACACCAGCATGCACATGTTATCTGATTTTAAAATATATAAGAAATTACTCAATGTGTATTGAGACAAATTAACAGTTTAATTTAAGATTCATTAATATTTTATTCTAAGATAACAATGAAATGACAATCATGTATACGATAAATATTTTAATAAATTACAATTAAAAGAGAAAAAAAACAATAAAACACATTAAATAACATATGCATATCATTAGATTATCGCACAGTTTGATTTTGATTATATTTAAGAATTTGGAAGAATATAAGACATGTATATTTACCAGTATTAAAGAGTCTGTAGAACCCATGTATATATTTCTGAATGCACTCGTGAATTAATCCTGGGATTAGCACAGGCAAAACATGGCATCCGTCTCTTCTGTGTAGTGTTCCAACCATTTAGTCCATCTGAAAGTAGTGTATTTATCTTGCTGTGCTTTTCCCTTTCCTTTGAATATATTCAGGAATGGTGGATGATCTGCACGAGATCCAAACAGTTGTGGTTCTGAAGGACAAGTGGGGATGTTGAAGGTGGTATATATATTCCAATGGTTTACGTGGCATAGACGATAGAGCTGGAGCCCAAACATAGACCCCGGTATGATGGTGACTTTACCCCATGATATCCATGAGGTTTCCTTTATATTTTATTTTCAGTTCACACACAATCTTCCCAGCAACGAAGGCAGTAATCATAGTTTATTCCCGATCTTTTCCGCTTTGCGGCTAATTTATTGAAATTTTCTCTTTACATCTTTTCAAGGTATTCTATTACACATTGCCTTCTTCCCATCAGCTCAACAACAACTCAACTATTATATTTTCTGTAATTAATTATCCAAGTTTCCTTTCCCCTTATCACTGGTATTTCTTTGTTTTCAAAAAATATATTTTTACAAAAATGCCAACAAAAGAAAAAAACACTTAGCAACCTCGCCTTTTAATTATCTTATCTTTTTTTACTCTTGGAACTTTTTTTTTTTAATTGCACTCTTTTCGTTTACCTTAACTAGACAAAAGAAGTCGAAAAGAATTCAATCTTTAATGGACATTCCACATTCATTAATTTTAAAACTATTTCCACAAAATCCGAATATTTACAATACATCAATCCATTTAATTTTAAAAAAATGAGATAGCCATCAAGTAGTTAGATCTGTTTCTTGAACAATAAGAAGTACATTTTACTAATTACTTCGGGGAATAATAACTGTAAAAGAAATTTTTTCTTTTACATGCTTTAAAATCTTTTATTTTTACCTCTTTTTCTTTCTCTTCCAAAAAACAACATTCCCCTATATACATGTATGCCAATTTTAACCCATACCCATCATTCTTTATCATTCCAGCAAATACACATGCACTTGACTGTGCGACTTTTCCAATATTAATTATAAAATAAATAATAACACAAAAAAAATTATTATCTAAAATCTACCCTTTCTCTTTTTTTGTAACAGGGTTTGAACTCAGTTCCTGTTACAATATATAATACAAACACTTCATTAGTATTAAAATTACAAACAAATAAATAAAAGAAATGACTATCATTTAATATAGTTGCTAGATTTATAAGATAGTGGAAATTAAATGAATTAGTGAGTACATATGACAAAGTTTTAATGTAGAACAGATATATAAATAAGGAACCTCGGATGATAAACACATTTGATCTTTGGGGAAGATGTCCCTCAAGCAGGTACTAATAATAAATATATTATGGTAAGTTTAATTAATTCTAGAAAATACAGATAAATAGATAAATGCATAACTCTCATGATCATGACTAACCAATGCCTAAATACCAGGCTTTAAAATAGACAAGAGATAAGGAAGGCAGTACTGAGTTGCTAAAGTATTAAACAATGAAATAATGAGATAGACTGGAACATGATCACCTCCGTGATGTCATATCCAAGTCTGATAATCAGGCAATGATGGGAATATATTTGTTTTTTTTTTTTTTGCAAAGTTGAATGGGTCATGGAATGAACACCTTCATATAACCCTTAATAACTCTCATTACAGGCAGGAATGATCTACTGCACTGGTAACAAGAAATAAGAAGACCCTGCAGTTCTGGAAAATGAAAGGAATTTCACCACATTTGCATGGAATTTATTTAGAATGAATCTGTCAATCAAATTTTCTGAAGCAGGGATAAACGCCTGCTGAAGAAATGCAGTAAAATAATAAAGAAATGAGACAACCCAGCAACGTTATATTTATATAACTTTAAATCTATATAAAGAAACGTAAATGATCATGTCATAAGATTACAATATGTGAATATCTTATTATATAGACTTAATCAAGGCCTACACAGTTATTATAAATTAAAAAGAAAAGATACTTAGGTATTATTCTGCAACTTAGCAAAGATGGAACTTTTTACATACATGATAAAGGCATAATATTGCGAACATTAAATACACCCCCCCGCGATTTGAACGTGCACAAAACGTGTTTTGAAAGGTGTCAACCAAACCTATTATATAGGTGCGTTTTTGGAGATTTTGGTATTTTTGTCCTGATTCAAAAGTTTGTTGTTTGTACATTTTTAACTTACCACTTGTTATTATTGTGAATTTGTTTTAACATTTTTAATTTCGACTGCGTTATTTACTTCTGCATTTTTTTTCCAATTTCAACTTGGTTATTGACTGACTTCTGTGTTTTTGAATCTTTGAATTACAAGTTTGTTATTATTTAATTGTAATTGAATGAAGACATTGACTTTGTTATTTGTTTATTCCAAAAATTAGACTGCCTGGCAGAATTACATTTAGAGCATGTACTGGGCAACCACTTGTTCCACAACCCTTTCGGAGGAGAAAGGATGGTGGTGGTGATGGGGGGGGGAGTGCTACTGACAATCGCCATTTTGTATACAAAATCGTCTGCATAAGTGTATATTTCATAGAATATTTTTTTTTTTACTTTCATAAAAATATATATTTATGTTGCCTTTTTTCCCTTCTGCAACATGGACCACATATTTTTTTTTTGTTGAAATTGATTGAATTAAGTAAGTGTCAAAAGTTAGTTTGCGTCCGTGTAGAATTCATAAAAGTATGTATATATCTCATGTAATATTTTTTTTTTTGTTTTTGAAAAATGTATTGAGTATTATTTCTACAACCAAGAAAAGTTAGGCAGACTTTTCACAATCGTATCAAAGCATTGCTAACTTTGTAATGTTTTTCTAATGTTTGATGTTGCCAAAATAACAATATTAAAAAGTTAGCAGTGTATTGACACGAATGTGAAAAGTCATCCTATCTTTCCTTGGTTGCAGGAATAATACCCAAGTATCAAAAAAGATAAAATTATAAAAAAATTAATCCCTGCTAATTAAAGATTTGGCCCACACGTCTTACAGATATAAAGAATTATTGATACGATAGCCTACAATGATAATATATTAAATTGAACTGTATTAAGTTTTATAAAATTAAACTATCGTATCAGTATACAAATATATTTATCAAAAGTAAAGAAACAAAGTTTTAACTTTCATCTTCGAACATTAAATTTTATTTAAAAAACATAACACTCGATCTTAATTTTAATTTTAAAAAATTATATATAAACCATTATAATTGCATTAATGGCTAAATGATATTTTTTTGAAAGAACCGATTTTAAATAGGCAAATTTAAAATCGCAAATAAAAAAAACAAATTAGAATCAGAGAGAGGGATTTTAAATATTTTGCTTTTATTTAATTACTGGGTTTTTCTTTAAATAATGTCAAATATTTTAATCACTGAAATCTCTGTCTGATTCTTGAACAATAAATTCAGCAAATTTTAAGAAAGATCGAGTATATACTTACAATAGTCGATCTTCCTTACTAAGTACAATTAATTAAGCATGCGTTATAATAAGAAAACATATTTTAATAACATCATAAGAATATTTTCTAATAGTAAAAACACACAGACACACTTTAAAGAATGATTAATAAATAAATTGTGGAAGCAAAGAAAGCATTTTCAATCACACTAGAGAGGCTTTTATCATTTGAAATTTGTAGTTAAATTAAGTTATTATTTTACCAGACCTTCATGAAGAATTTTGACAAACAGTAGAATTATTTGGCTGGTCACTCATTGAAATTATATACATTGAGTTTTTGTATTGACAGCAATAGCATAGCATGTCAGCAACTTGATTGTTAAATGTTGACAAGGGTTTTATCAGGAAATTCCGTACTCAGATGGACCAGAGCTGGGCAGAGAAATTGCGGCGATCTACTCGTGATGTAATTTAACAATTTAAAAACTTTAAAAATAAAACACTTCCAGAAATGTACAGTAATTAAACTCTACAAGAAGTATCTTCTTTCTGAAGTTTACAGTAATATCCCTTTCTACTTTTTGCCCAAAACAAAGGCCAGCTGTTTTCCAAATTAATTAATTAATTAATTTTTTTTAAAGAAAATTCTTTTCTTTATTATCTAAAAAAACTTATTGATTAGAATCTTAATGCAATTTAATTTTGAAATTTTACTAATTGAATTTCTTAATTAAATTCCATCTTTGATTTTATCTGATTCTACATGTTTTGACACCTTTTCCCTAAATAATTATAAAATTAGAATTTAATTTATGCATTAAATTTTTTTAATATGTTCTACTTAATAGCAAAATATATACACGAAGCATATATACATACACCAGGGTCTTGTTTTATGCAGATTTATTTAATGCGATTTTGAAGTTATGCTATAAAAATTGTTAGATCAGAAGTCAAGCTCCAATAATGCGCTATTATTTTAAATATTATAAATTTTGGGCACTCACATCATATTTAAAGTAGTAGTGCATTATCGGATTTGACTTCCATCTAATAATTTCAATATTTTCAGCCTTTATAATAGTACTGTAACAGATTTTAAGCAATAAAGAAGTTCATAATTCACTTAAAATCAGGATTTCCCCATTTTATATACATGTATTAAATTTTACAAGACTATAATGCAAATCTGTTCAAACATTATAGATGAAAAATACTATGTATGTTGTTGTTTTTGCATTTTAAATCACGTTCTATTTTTGCTTTTTATAAAAAGAGTACGTAATCAATTAATCATTTAGTGTCCATAAGTTTATTTTTAAAAGGTGAGTAACAGCGGTGGGCACAATTAAATTTGACAATTGAAATCTGATTTTTAATTGAAATTAATAATTTAAAAATTATGTAACGTGATCTGAAATTAATATGATGTGAAATGATGAAATTTGATTTTTAAACGGAATTCAAAATTAAAGACAAAAATAAGAATTTAATTTTTAATTGTTACTTTTAAATAAATTTTGCCCAACAGTGGTGAGTCGGTGACTTTTTATTATCATAAGTCTAAGTTCTTATTTTTACTTTAAACTTTTAGTTTATCCTGATAGAGAGGAAAAAACACCCAAGAAAATGAATTTCTTTGGAAACAAAAATTTCAATTTCAGATCACTTAGCGAAATGGGAAGGATCAACAGCGATTGGAAAATATTTTAGTTGTATTTTCTCTTGACTTCATTTAAGAAGAAGCTACAGTACCTCACATCACATCATGATGAATCTGATGTGGCAAATAGTAATAATGATTAAAATACCGTACATGTATGAAAAAAATGTAAATTACGCATAAAAATATATTGTTTTGAATAAAATTAAATACTGTAGTTAGTAAAAAAAGTTTGTCTTGTATCAATTTTTTTCAAATTTGAAATTTTTTATTAGTCATATTTTATTTTCTTCTTTTTTTTTTTTATGCAAATTTTAAAGTAATTTTACATCGTTGCTTTGCTTTTATGCGATTTTTGGAAAATTACAGTACATATCCCCCATTTTTCAAGGTAAGTTAAGTCTATTTTTGTGCAATTTCTTTTGTGCACATTTTCTGAGGAACCTAACTACCGCATAAAATGGGACCCAGGTGTATATATTGTACCGGTTGAAAAACCTCCACCACCTAAACTGCAAGTTGGATCCAAACTCAGCCGAACCAAACTGAATTCAAACCCAACTCACCAGCTCAAATCAATGGATGATCTAAATCAATGGCACAGTGCTATGCACCAAGGAACTAGCTCAATGGTTGGTGATGATTAGAGACCCCTGAACTGACACTAATATCGGATAATAAACTAAAGATAATTTTAAGTCAAATCATATGTATATGTTCGGGTGGACAACACAGACAGCGCATTAACATTAAAATAATTATTGAATAAAAGAATTAAGAAACCAAGTGTGTTTATAAGTTGTTTAATAATAATAGTAATAGTTTTGTTCAACTTTTCAATGATGACTATATATATTGCTTCTAGTCCTTAAACAGAGTTTATATTAACAATAAAAATGGCAGTCCCTATTATATGCCAACACTATTACACAATATTATGGAAGTCTATATGTCTATGCCCTCAACCAGAAAATAAAGGCAGATAAAGGTATTCAGTTGTAAAGGAAATTATTATTCTAATTTTATACGAAAAAATGTGAGATTTATTTTCACATTCGCAAATCCATTCATGAAGAGCAAGATATGTATTTTAGGGCATAACTTTAACCTTTATTAGAAAACTTATTTAATTTGAGATAACTGAGAATTTGTTCGACTTTAATGAAATCACTTCATCACGAATTACGAGCATAAGAGCGGGCTTTACTGGAACAGAGAGGTAACGGTGCTGACGAATTATGAGTTATAAAATGAACATGAAAGATAATAACCTGTCAGTAATTTAAGTAGTATGGTGGCTTATATTTCACAAGTCTTACTGCCCTTTAAGGAGACGTGGAACATGAGAAAAGCCAGGCCGAGTCATAGCTGCGAACCTTTGGTGTTCCAAATATAATATAAGCAGGGGAGAAAGTGCTTTCTTCCTCTATAATTTAAAATAACAGTAATATCACCACCGACAAGCCTACGGAGCAGAAGATTGCCCTACGTCAGCAACGTTCAAAGATGATGACTTGATAGTCACCATTTGAATAATAAAACCCAATTTATTATAAAATGCCCTACGTGATGACTTGATCAAATTAAAGTCAAATGAGATTTTAACTAAAATTATTTTAAAGCATTTATAAAATTATATTAATTATGCCCCAAACATCGTTCCCTCCCTGAATCTTAATAGAAAGTAACAGAAATTTGAATTAGAATATATTTATTTGATTCCTTTATCAACCCTTTTGCAAAAACATTTTAAGATCATAAATATGGATATATAAACATTTATAAATTAGATAAAGGAGCCAGAACATAGGTTAGAGACAGAGCTAATAATTTATTATTAGCCAATTATAAAAATAGCAAACATTTAATAATTTCTTTCGACTCGATGATTGAGAGAACGGTATAAATCTAGTTCTAATGGGTGAAAATTACTATCTGACTTAATATTATATTATCTGCATAAGGCAAATGGAACAAAGGAGCTCAAGTCAAAGGATTATTGGCATATAATTAAAAAACAAATGACATAAATAAATTATTCGATAAATATATATATAACAATAAATGAACCGCCATCGTAAAAAAAAGGAAAGTTAAATCTAAGGACTAGAGATTTAGAATTACAATATAATTTAAAATAGCATAATTAAAAGTAAGTTTTATACAGATTGTTATATTAATAAATGAGAAGAGCTTTTAAAGGGAGTGTAAAGTAAAGTTCGGAAACTGGCCAGAAAGTTATGGTTCATTATGGAAATATATTACCATTTCTTCCAGAGCTGGTTCTTTAGTTTACACGTCTGAGTTGGTAAAACGTAGGCGCGCATTTGGTCAATTATTTGAACAGCATTTTGATTGATTTTTCATGATTTTGGCAGCATGATTGGTCGAGAAAAGGGTTTAGCAACTTCATTGAAGATTTTCAGGGGACTTCAGGCACAGTAGCCAGATTCCTGACATTTAGCCCCTCACCATGATAGAAACACTATTTAAATTCATAATTTTTAAAACACACAGAATTTAATGGCACTTCTCTAAAACAAAGATGGCTTCTCCCTTCTCCAAACTTTTCCGGGCTATTTATACTGTCCTCTGATGCCTTCAGGCTAACACTTCTTTCATTATCAATATTACAAAATTTTCTAGTTGTTTTTAGATACATACCTTCGATAAGGCTTTCAAACTCATTAAATTGAATTCATTTTCTAATTAGAAAATGAATTTTTAAAATCAGAAAAATGATTTTAATTAGGAAATCCTTACATTTTAAATAATTATCTTTTTTTCTAATTAATAAAACTTTATCCATTGTTTTTGGAAAGGGAAAATCTGAAAGCTTATCAAAAGAATGTAGCTTTTAGTCACTAAAATTCAAACAGATTATTTAAAAGTAAAATAAACATTCCCGATGCAATGAAACTTTAAAATGACTATATATGTTTAAATATTTATAAATATATATGCACAATCCACGCAGTTATAATATATATAAATTCATGAATAATTCTATCATGAATTTATTAATAGAATTGATCAATTTAAACCTTAAACTAGTTAATTTTAACACACATTTATATAATAGTTTTTCTTTAAGAAAACTAGCATGGATTGACCATATAAAGCCCCATTGCATCGGAAATTTAAGGTTAGCATTAGGGTTTGAAGTGGGCTTATGGCGAGATGTCATGAAGCTAGGATCCAACTCAGATCCGACTGCTTCAATATATATATATACACGATGTATATATATGACTGCTTCAATATACATTCAAAAAACAAGATATACAAAAGCATATAAAGCTTTATTTCTCAGAAGTTCATAAAAAGTTCAAGGCACCAGAATCAATCCTGGGACCACCCAATCCTATCTACCAATTGTGTCAAACCAGCAACGTACACAAGACATATTTAATGAAAGTGATATTAAAATATGTTTTACTAAAAAATAGAAATAAAAAAAGTCCTATACTTAAAAAAATAACCTAAAATGGAATAAAGATTCTGAAATAAAAATTTCTAGTAGTTTATAAATTGTAAAATATAAAGTATGAGTGAATGGATATAAATATGTATATAAAAAGGCAAACTATATCATTAAAAATACTAACATAGATATACAGACTGAATTTACATATCTTGGATTATAATTTAAAAAAAAAAAGTATAAAATATCAATATGAATAAAAAAATTAATAATTATTAACTTGAATATTTATTTATATATATATTTAAAGAAATTTGATTTTCAAAGATCTGTAGAAAGAAGATAATGAAGAAAGATTACCCCCCCCATCATTGATATAATTAATTTGGAAGAATATATATTATACCACATATGTTATTTTAATATTTAAAATCATGCTAATATTGTAGAAGATAAAACAATATTAAATTAGTCTATTTTAAAATAATGAGTATTCTGATAATACATGATAATGAATTATATGTCTTAATTTAGTGTATATTGGCAAACTTATTATGAACATACCAATGTAGCACAGAGAAGGCTAATCTAATAAATTTCATATTTTTCAGAAAAAAATAAAAAATGCAAAAACATAAAAATATGTTTAAAGCATAAAAGTAATATAAGTGATTTAAAAAGTACATTTAAAAATAAGGTAATCATCTGAAATCTGGGCACGGTCACTTGGGGTGTTGATGCTATGCAAAATCAATCAAATGTAACATTACTGGGCCGTCACAACTTTTTTTTATAGAACATGATTTTTTTTTTGATTAAACAAATTTTTATTTCATTTATAACATGATTTCTTTTTTATTAAACAAATTTTTATATTCATTTTCGTTTTTTTTTTTAACCTGACATTTTTCTTTATTCAACAAATTTTGGTAATTTAATTTTGTGTTTATTTTTCTGATTTTAGCAACTTTGGACTGTTTCATGATGAAAAAATTTGTTTTAACCCCGCCAAAAAAATATAATACAAATTATTTGGGACTTGTTTCGACTTTGTTCTACCTTTTTTTTTTTTTTTGGTTGACTAAATTGTTTTTTTCTTCTTATTAAATCAAAAATAACTTTTGTGTTGTTGGGGTATAAAAAATTGTTTTGAAACCCCCACCCATACCCTCGGATCAATAATTGTAACAAAAAGTCAATAACTTTTTTTAAAAAAAAAAAAAAAAACTTTTTTTCACTTTTTACTTTTATTTATATTTAGATTGAATTAGCCTCTTTTTTTTGACTTCTACAATAAACAGCTTTTTGGGGGACTTTCGCACTGTTATAATTAACAAAAAGTAAACAAAAATAGTCATTTATTTTAACCCCACTTGTTTTAACCCTGTTGAAAAAATATAATGCAATTATTTGGGAATTGTTTCAAATTTTTTCTACTTTTTTTTTTTTGTTTGACCAAATTGTTTTTCTTCTTATTAAATCAAAAGTAACTTTTGTATTTTTTTGGGGATACAAAATTGTTTTGAAATCCCCACCCTCGGAAAAATAATTGTAACAAAAAGTCAATAATGTTTTTTTTTCAACAACTTTTTCTCACTTTTTACTTTTATTTATATTTCCTTTAAATTACATTTTTTTTGGCTTCAACAATAAACTTTTTTTTTGGGAGGGGGGAGTTCATACTTTGCTATTATTAACAAAAAGTAAACAAAAATAAACATTTATTTTAACCCCGCTGAAAAAAAGATATTCCAAATACTTGTCAATTTCTAATAAAAAAAAAGTACACAAACTTTGGGCTTCTTGAACTTATTTATTATTTTATTGCTGTAATAAAAACAGTCTGGTATTGGGGAGGACATTATGTGTCTGAAAAAAGGACACAGTCTCCCTCACTTTCTGTACTCGGCAATTTCTGAAAAGTTTAAAAAATGCACATTCTTCTCAGATCTTTTATTGGTCTCATATATTTTCCACGCTGAAATGTGACTTAGCGTGTGAACTTTGTCAAAGCGTGTTCGAACCTACCCTTTGCCAATTTTTTACATAATATTTTTTTAGGGAAGAGTGGGGACCATATGATAATTATTAGTAATTAACAACATTATTTAAATATAAATGACATTACTCTATTATGGAGATTTGAAAAGTTGTACCAACTTGCAATTAAAATACCCTCAAGCGATACAGCAATCAGCTAGGAACAGAATGAATATGCGTAAATAGTTTTGAAGCACAAAACAGGCCAAAATATTTTTGTGCAATGTCATGTAAAGTGGCCTGCAATGAGTTAATACAATATAAATGTTGTACTAGCCAGTAAATCCAGCTGCAGAAACAGCATTTTTATGTGTTTTGACACATAAAATGCCATCAGGTGGCCGTGCCCGGATTTTAGATGATTACCAAAAACAATATATTTAACAAACAAATACTAATTTAAAAACAAATGTTTCCAATAAGTACCGTAAAAAAATTAATAAGATATTAAATAATCAATGATAGCAAATAGTAATTTAATTTTTTCTGTAAAATAGTTTTATTCCTTGGAAGTTCATAAGAAATTCAATTACCAGAAGTGACAGAGCTGGGATGCAATCTATAAATCTTTACTACCAGAATTTATCATTCTGTCACTGCACCCAACTATGTAGGGCAATGTTTGCATGATAATGAGTAATAAAAATATTCGTTTTTAAATCACACTAAATATATTATTTTCAGATTTGTTTTCTAAACATATATTATTTTCATATTTTTTTGTGTTTGTGATTTTTTTACAAAAAAATTTAAAAAAGCCATTTTTTTTTATCACATTAATATGTGGATGGTACTTTATAAATGGGTAGCATTTATACTTAACTAGCATCGCATTATATATGTTGGAATATAAGATATATGGATTATAAATATGTATATGCTTGTATATTTGCACAGTACACCTACATATTAAAAACTGTCATTTTTTGAAAAATGATATATATGTCTGATTGTGGACCCAGGCTCCATTTGTTGATGACTTTTTATTTAGGTACTTAAAACTGCAGATCACTTTCAAGTGAAGGAAGATGGTAAGAATTAGAAGAACTGTCTTATATTAAATGGAACATTATTGGACTTCTGTGAAGTTAAAAAAAAAAAGTGAAGAGACAATTAATTTAAAAAGTGGACATGTACTCTATTATAAAGGCACAAATATTGGAAATAAACAGCAAAACTCTCTATATGTATTGCCACTCAGTGCATAGCCAGAGTAATCAATGGATGCCAGAAGGCTTGTGGCCTTCGTCGGTGAAGAGCCTTCGATCTGAGAGCAGTGCACATAGATCTTAGGATCTAATGCAACCCTCCAGCAGCCACCTTTTAACTATGAGTCTTAAATTGAAAACTATAATATTTTCCAATTCCAGGTCATTAGTTTATATAATCATATGTCTGAACTCAGTTCAGTACCTATCTATTTTGGTGTCTTTGGTTCTTTAATAATCATAGCCACCACTATTCTATTAGGCAGGATTAATTTTAAACCAATAAACATCACATGATCACCATTTCTTATCCTTGCTTGCTTATAACTGTTATTAAAACAGGTAAAACTCTCTATATGTATTGCCACTCAGTGCAATTCAGAGTAATCAATGGATGCCAGAAGGCCTGTGCATAAAATCCCCATCTAGTGCCTACTCTTCCAATATCTCCAGACAAGTTTCTGGCTTGTGGTCTTCATCAGTGAGGAGTCTTGGATCTGAGAGTACTGCACCTATATCTTAGGATCTAATGCAAGTCTCCAGTAGCCACCTTTTATCTCTACTTAACTACAAAACTATGAGTCTTAAATTGAAAACACTATCATATTTTCAATCCAAACTCATTAGCTTATATAGTCATATAGATCTGAACTCAATTCAGTACCTATATATTTTGGTGCCTTTGGTTCTTTAATAACTACATCCATCATTATCCTATTAGGCAGGATTGGTTTTAAGCCAATAAGCATCACATGATCACCATTTATTAAGCTTGCTTATAGCTGGTATTAAAACAGGCAAAACTCTATATGCATTGCAACCAGAATAATCAGTGGATGCCAGAAGGCTTGTACATAAAATCTCCATATAGTGCCTACTCTTCTAATATCCCCAGACTAATTTCTGGCTTGTGGCCTTTGTCAGTAAGGAGCCTTGAATCTGAGAGCACTGCACCTAGATCTTAGGATCTAATGCAACCCCTCCAGCAACCACCGTTTATCTCTACTTAACTACAAAACAAAGAGATCCAAGGCTCCACACTGACGAAGGCTACAAGCCAGAAATTAGTCTGGGGATATTAGATGAGTAGACCCTAGATGGGGATTTTATGCACAAGCCTTCTGGCATCCACTGATTACTCTGGCTTGCACTGAGTGCCAATACTTATAGAGAGTTTTGCCTATTTTAATAAGGAAGCATGAGAAATGGTGATCATGTGATGTTTATTGGCTTAAAACCAATCCTGCTTAATAGGATAGTGGTGGCTATGGTTATTAAAGAACCAAAGATACCCGAGTTCAGACTTATATGACCATATAAGCTAATGAGCTTGGATTGAAAATATTATAGTGGTTTCAATTTAAGATTTATAGTTTTGTAGTTAAGAAGATATAAATGGTGGCTGCTGAAGGGTTGCATTAGATCCTAAGATCTAGGTGCAGTACTCTCAGATCCAAGCCTCCTCACTAACGAAGGCCACAAGCCAGAAACTAGTCTGGGGATATTGGATGAGTAGGCACTAGATGGGGATTTTATGCATAAGCCTTCTGGCATCCATTGGCTACTCTGGCTTGCACTGAATGGCAATACATAAAGAGTTTTTCCTCTATTAATAATAGTGATGAGCAAGCAAAAGAAATGGTGATCATGTGATATTGCAAATACAAGTGGAGTAGGATTCATTATAAATAAAAAATGGAAGAACAATATTGTGGAGATTGATGGTATATTGGACAGAGTTAATAGCAGATAATTCAGGTTTATGCCCCAACAAGTTCTCTCAGTGATGAAGTAGTAGAAGATTTTTATATGAATGCATAAAAAGCTTTTGATCAGAGTAAACATTTTAAAATTGTTATGGGAGACTTTAATGCTAGAATTGGTAAACAAATGAAATAATGAAAGTGCTATAGGTAATTTTGGTTATGGTAATAAAATTGAGAAAGGACATAGACTTCTGGAGTTTGCAGAAAAAGAAAAATTTTATATTATGAATTCTTTTTTTGAGAAAAATGTTAAAAGGAAAGGGACATGGAAGCATCCAAATGAAGGTACAGCTGAATTGTATTATATTTTGACTAACAGAAAATACATATTTCAAGATTGTAATGTTCTTAAGAAATTTAATACAGGAAGTAATCATCAATTAGTAAGATGTAAGATATGTGTTAATGCAAAACTAGAGAGATAAAAAATATTTAAAAAAATCATTTACAGTTGATACTCCTAATCTTCAGAAACATTCTAATGAATTTAAATTAGAACTTACAAATCAGTTTCCAGTATTAGTAGATTACATGATTCAGATTTGAATGAAATTAATATGAAAATAACTGAAACACTTTAAAAAAACTGCAACAAAGATAGCTGGTAGAAAAGAGCAGCAATTGACCAATAAAATTTCTACTGCGACTAGAGAATTTATGAAGAAACGAAGGAATATGAAGATATACAAAAATGATGCATTAAAAAGGATTGAATATCTTGAATTTTGTAAAATGGTGTGGAAAAGAGTTGAAAATGATCTAAGAAAGTATAACTGTGAACTAGCAAGGAAAGCTGTAAAAGAGAATAAAAGTCTCAAGAGTATAAAACAACATTTTGGTATTGATAAAAAATTTATATCTGCAATAAGACAAAAAGATGGAATTATTACTAAAACGTGGGATAACATCACAAAATGGGTAGAAGACTTTTATCAAGAATTATATAGTAATAAAGAACAAGTACCTCCTATATCTATTACATCTTCCGAATTGCCCAGAATTTTAAATGAAGAAATGAGACATGCAATGAAATGTATGAAAAAAGAAAAGGCTGCAGTTAATGATGGAATTATAATTGATATACTAAAAGAAGCTGGTGAAGAAATATAATTTTTTTTAGCAAAGTTATATACCAAATGTCTAAATGATAAAAATGTACCAGATGATTAGAAGAATACAGTATTAATATTAATATTTAAAAAAAATAATAAAGAAGATATTAGAAATTACAGACATATCAGTCTTTTATCAGTTTTATACAAAATTTTTACCAAGATAATTACAACTTGTCGTCTACAGAGAACATGGATATCCACCAACCAAGAGAACAAGCTGGATTTAAAAGTGGTTTTAGTACAGTAGATCATATCCAGATATTGAAAGAAGTTATAGAAAGGACAAATGAGTATAAGTTGCCCTTATGCTTTGTATTTGTAGATTATGAAAAGGCATGTGATTCTAGAAACATTTCTTCAATGATTAAAGCATTGGATCTATAGATCCAGGATATTAAACCAATAAACATCACATGATCACCACTTCCTATGCTTGTTCTTAACTGTTATTAAAGCAGGCAAAACTCTTTATCCATTGATTACTCTGGTTTGCCCTGAGTGGCAATACTTATAGAGTTTTGCCTGTTTTAATCCAGGATATTGTCAAAAATATTTCTAAAAATGCAACACCAACAATTAGATTATATAATGATACTGGGAAATTCAACATTGAGAAGGGTGTAAAGCAGGGTGACTCCATATCTCCAAAATTTTTACAGCAGTTGTGCAGGAAATATTTTGTGGATTAAAATGGGAAGCTAAAGAAATAAAAGTAAATGGAGATTATTTAAGTCATTTAGATTTTGCATATGATGTAGTTGTTTTTGAAAATAATGCTTTAGAGCTGCAGGAAATGTTGCAGGACTTATCAGATAAAAGTAGAACTAAAGGTAAATGTTAAAAAGACTAAAGTAATGTTTAATAGATTTTCTCAAAATATGAAAATAAAGATTGATTATGATGAGTTAGAAGAAGTTAACAGTTGCAAATACCTTGGTCAGATTATTAATACAGATGGAAACATAATGGATGAAATTACTCATAGAATTATACTTGGTTAGAGTGCTTTTGGCAGAAATAACTTGATACTAAAAGAAAATATGCCCATGTTTTTGAAAAAAAAAAAGGTTTTTTTAGTAAATGTGTGTTACCAGTTCTTACTTATGGATCTGAGACTTGGATACTTAATAGAAGAGCAATGCAGAGACTTCAGACCACTCAAAGAAGTATGGAAAGATGCATGTTGGGAGTAACAAGAAGAGATCAAAAACAATATATGGATAAAAGAACAAACAGTTGTTACTGACCTTGTTGAAAAAATTAAAAGTCTAAAGTGGAGTTGGGCTGGACATATTGTTGGAAGAGATGATAATAAATGGACAATTGAAATCTTAAACTGGATTGCAGGAGATTGTAAAAGACCCAGAAAGAGACCACATGTGAAATGGATGGATGGAATAAGAAAGTGTGCAGGGATGATGTGGAGAAAAGAAGCTAAAGATTGGACAAGATGGATTGAACTTGGAGAGACCTTCATTCTGCAGTGGATTGATAATAGTTGATGATGATGATAAAATGTAGACATTAAAATCTATGAATAACAGTAATAAATATATTGTAACAACCCCCCCCCCACTACTACTAATAATAAGCTTCACCTAACATACAACTAAAGAAACATATGTGCTTACGTATGTATATTTAACTAAAACTGTTTTGACTAAATCACAATTGATTAAAATGTCTTATGAATTCATTCTCATTAACTGTAATACATTCCCAATGTGTATTTATGGTCATCCATAGGATTATACGAAGTGAATATATTATCAATGAGAGCCACAGTCTTAAGAAATATGAGAGGTTTTTACCATCGGCTAGCTCAAACTCAGATCGGGTGGCATCACGGCCGAGAGTAGGCATGAATGAGAGTAAGTTTTAAAACACATATAAAATACACATAACAAAAATATCACAATAAGATTTCTAGATACAGTTTCTTTATCAAATCAGATTTTATTTAAACTATTTCAAAAGACAATTATTATTTTTTTGATCATTTAAGAAAAACAAATATAATTTAACTCTTGAACATAATTATAATTAGAACTCTGCCATTTTGATACACACCCATGCAACATTTTCTCCAATATATTTTTATTATAAATAAATTAGGTAGCGAAGATCGATAGAAAGAGTTTTCTCCACGTGACCTCATATACTAATTGCAATATTAACATCCGCAAAAAAAATTTAATAAAAGTTTTCTTTTGTTTGTTAGTTGGATTCTCATGCGCACTTAAGGAATCGGTTCATACTTTCTTTCTTATTAAAAATCAATACATAAAGTTCTTTTACCTGAATATCCTCAAGGAAATTGTGGAAGGATAAGAGTTCTGATAAACGCAGGTAATAAATATATATAATTCATTGTGAGGTTTCCTGATCTTTGTTTTCTTACACGGCCGTCGTTTGATGAGGCTCCGCTTTGGGGTTCCAAAGTTTGTAGTTGTTTTAATCCAGAGGCATCTTGTTATTGTTGAATGTAGCAGCTATAGTTAGTGGGAATTAGGAGTTCGAGCCAGATACGTTAGGCTATTACCCAAACATTTTTGTTTGATCCGCCATTAGGTAAGTTATAATTTAAAATTTTAAAATTGGATTAATGATTCCGCTGTCAACAACTCAAGCTCTGCAGGAAGAAGACCAGGAGCATTCTGGGCCTCTTTCTTTTATAGTACCCACCATTTGTTCTAAAAGATTTTTTCAATCTCATTTCCTGTTTCCAATTTCTGCCTAACCAGATTTTAGTTGACGTGTGAAAAGCTTTTATCACTGCTTTTCTTGTAAACAAAAGAAAGTAAAAATTTCATTTCTGCTGGAAACTTCTAGGCTTTTATAACGTGAAATAAAACCTCATTTCTATCTCTTCAACAACCAAACCCATTCACACACATGTTTGTAACACGCACATATACATCATTTCAAAATGACAGCACCTTCCCGACTCGTTTGTGTATTTATGTAGCCACCACCATGTAATAAAAATTAAATTTATATATACCATCTACATATACGTTTAATGACCGTCACCTATGATATTAGTTGTGACTGGGTTCGAAGCCATTCTGTCACAATATATTGTAACAGTTCTAAAAGAAAGGTTAGGGCATGAAGTAATGGAAAAACAGCATCATTTTCACAGATCAAATATAATCAGTAAATAACAAAGGGCTAAATATAAAAGGTAAAAGTAAGAGATTAGTACTGAACAAAATTATAGAAAGCTATAATAATAATTTTAAGTTATGTCACCAGCATTACATAAGAATAATCAACAGTTACCCTTTGGGAAGGAATTTAAAAGAGATTCAATAATTACTGCCAAACATGGGGCCTGATATACAACAATCAACTGAGTGCTGGTGCTAATATATGACTCATGATAAAAAATAATGCTGCAGTATTGATATATGCTGATTATCATCAATACTCTGGCCATATTGTACCATTAGTATACAAGCCAAACTATAAACTAAATTTTCTGTAACAAAAAAATAAAACACAGTGAATGGACTTTAAAAATATCTTTGTGCCATCCAGAAAACCATCTGGATGTCCAAACCCAACCCCCCACATATAAATAAGTTCATTATTATTCTAAAGCTATCTCAAGAACACAAGACTTAGGAAATGTGACTGAGCAAGAGAAAGTATAAACATGTAAGTTTACTCTACTTTAATTTGAATAGTTTTACTGAGAAAATTTAGAAATCCCTAAAACACTATGCAAGTTCAGTCACACACATTGATTATTCATAGAACAAATGGCTGACGAAATAAGAACATCAACACTACTATTTTTAACAATTATGTAAAACATTAACTATTAAATTTAAAAAAAAAAAATGAAAAAAAATATAATATGACAATTCAAACAAATACATTTTTATCAACAAAATATAATTCCATATAGTAAATAACATTAACTGGTTGTTAGCTCTTACTAATTCAACTAACTAACATTTACTTTAAACAGTATTGTTTTCCCTTTCAATAATTGCAATAAAAAACAATATTTCAAAGATAAAAACATTGAATTAGTTTAAACCCCCTTTCCCTTTTCTTATGAAGATGAAAAGAGTTATACAACTGCATTTTGGAGGGTAAATGAGATAGAGAAAAAACATGTTTTAATTAAAAATATACTAATAAAATTATTTATTAGCATGAATTATTACTTATTTAAAAAATATCCATAAATGTAAGTATAATGTGCACATTAAAATACCTTTTAAAATTATTTTTGTTTTTCTTTTGATTCCTTCTTTGGCAGTTTTGTAATTTTCTGTTTTTTCATGCTGGTTATTCTTCTTATAAACTTCTCCATTATACAATAAAACATTTTCAGATTTAATACAGGCTGGTCTATCTATTTTTTCAATGTAATTAACAAATTGGATATATCTGTTTTTCAATATAATAACTTGCAGGTTGGGCTAACACATATAATGAATTTAACCTTTTTCCAATCTAATAATTTTCAGGTCAGAATATTATACAGAATGAAGCTAGTAATTTGCAAGTCAGGCTAAACACAATGCATTTACTAATTTTTTAAAATTTATTATTTTCCAGATCAGGAAAACATGCAGAAAGAGTCAGTGATGCTCTTGGATAGAGACAAAGCTTCTTGCAGATTATCTCAGGGTTATTTACACCTTCTATATTTTCTTTAGTGAACAAATTACATTGTAAGGTTTGATGACACTCAGTGTCTAGTGCATAGTTTTGCTCAAATACATTTTAAAATTCTTTTTGTTTAAATTAGTGAAAAGATGAGTCTAACTTCAGAATACCAAACTATTTCTCACTGTTCTCTTCACAGCTGAACTTCAGCTTCTTATTTTCATCAACAATTGAATCAAATGGCTTATTGCTTCTATTATTTTCTTCAACAGCTTGATCAAGAAAGACTGCTGCTGACTTGTTCAATAGCTTGATCAAGAATGACTATTTCTCACAAGACTCTAAGATCTATTGCTTTAATTTTCCCTCATATTTTTTGACACAAACCTGTATTCATCCAATCACATCTTGTTTCAAACCTGACAAAATTGAGTCTACTTTTACAAAAGGTTATTTCCCTCTTTTTTTCTTTTAATTAAAAAAAATCCCAACCATAAAAAAATCCCTTACAGTTATTTTCCTCTTATGCCAATAACTAAATAATCTTTTAATTACCTTTTCATTTGAAAAACATTATCTTTTGTTTTGAATAATGAGCAAAAAAAAAAAAGAAAAAAAATTTAATTAATACAAAATTTCTTAACAAAATATTAAATTCTTTTTCTTTTAAAACCTTTATTTATTTACCTCTCTTATTATCCTTAAAAGTCAAAATTAATAAATAAAATTACTGAAGAGAGAGAACAAAAAAAATTATTTATTTTATTTTATACTTTTCCCTCTCTTTTACAACTAGTCCCTAACAAATTATAACCATATTATTATTTTAAAAATCTTTAAAATTTTTATATTATCATGTAAATCATTTAATAAATAAAAAATATTTAATAAAATCAAATATGAGAAAATTAAATATTATAATTTTCCCTTTCTAATTATATTTTTATGAGCTTATAGTATTTGACATGATTAGTTGGCCTTGACTACAATATTATAATATAAATATTTGAAAACCAGACACTCTTCACAAACCTGGGAGCTTAATTGTAAGTATAGCGGATTTGAACTCAGATTTTCAAGCACCCTTCAACTATCCACACTATCTTATACAACTGATACACATGACCACACACATATAGAAAATATTAACAATCACCAATATATGTATTTCATGCTAAACCAGCACTCATCAGTTGGTCCAGACTATCATCTCTCACACATATATATAATCAATGCTCAGTTTATATTAAGATAGCAAATCTTCATACTTTAATGGTCAGGCTTCAATCCACTGCAACCTCCAATTTTTCAGCCATCCATATCATTGAAAATCTGATGATGAAAACTCAAATCCCATGCTGATGCTAATATTACTGCCATGCCCATGTTGACCTGAAGTCACTCTGACCCCTCATGTATAGGACAGTATACATTAAATACATATGAGAGATGGACAGAATACAAGCTTGATATGTAAATATTTGAAAACCAGGCACTCTTCACAAACCTGGGAGCTTAATTATAAGTATAGAGGATTTGAACTCAGATTTTCAAGCACCCTTCAACTATCCACACTATCTTATACAACTGATACACATGTCCACACACATGTAGAAAATATTAATAATCACCAATATACGTATACTCATCAGTTGGTCCAGACTATCATCTCTCACACATTTATATAATCAATGCTCAGTTTATATTAAGATAGCAAATCTTCATACTTTAATGGACAGGCTTCAATCCACTGCAACCTCCAACTTTTCAGCCATCCATATCATTGAAAATCTGATATGTATATAATGGATACTGTCCTATACATGAGGGGTCAGAGTGACTTCAGGTCAACATTGGCATGGCAATAATATTAGCATCAGCATGGGATTTGAGTTTTCATCATCAGATTTTCAATGATATGGATGGCTGAAAAGTTGGAGGTTGCAGTGGATTGAAGCCTGTCCATTAAAGTATGAAGATTTGCTATCTTAATATAAACTGAGCATTGATTATATATATGTGTGAGAGATGATAGTCTGGACCAACTGATGAGTGCTGGTTTATCATGAAATACATATATTGGTGATTATTAATATTTTCTACATGTGTGTGGTCATGTGTATCAGTTGTATAAGATAGTATGGATAGTTGAAGGGTGCTTGAAAATCTGAGTTCAAATCCTCTATACTTAATATTATAATATATATATTGTAATCTTAAGATTTGCCTAGAGATTTATATATGTGTATAATGTGGACATAATAAAAAAAATTAAGAGATTTTTTACATTTTATTTCTATTCCAACAAATCAATTTATATGCCAAACATGGTGAATAAATTAAAAAGTTAAAATTTAACTAAAGAATTGTTGTTATAGGTTATTTCTTTGGGTAGGTCTAAATAAAAAGAGGATTAATTAATTTTAAAATATTGGCTAAGTTAATTTTGTAATTTTCTATTAAATCTATAATTCACTATTAGTTTAAAATACAATTACACACTAGATATAGTTAATTGAAAAAAATAAATGTAAAGTACATAAGTTATATTAAAACAACATTTTAAATAATTTTGATGTTTCTATATAATACAAATATCCTGCATATTTGTGTGCCTGCATGTAATAGTTATTTTGACTAAGAGAAAAGATTCAAAGAAATTTATTACAATTAAAGTTCATTGTTTAAAGGATTTAATACTTAATACCATCTAAACTATAATATTATTGTTTAAAATTTTATTATTCTCTAAAATATTATATTTAAATTTTGAGAACTTCTTAAAACAAAAAGTTTAATTAATTTATCATTATTGTAATATTTGAATTTATTAATAAATCGTATACTTTAAATGTAATATTAATTTAGTATGTCAATAATTTCAGACAGTCTAAAAAAAACCTTATTAGAACATAGACCTTGACAACTAATTAAGGTCATATCAACTAATAACACCCTAAATCTGTCAACCATTGATTTCATTAAGATCATATGATTTATCTTATAAAAATAGCTTACATGTTGGCAAGTGATTAATTAATTAACTTACTGGCTTATTAATCTATTAATCAATCATTTGATTGTAGCTTTTAAAAAAATGAAGACTAGAAAACTTAATTGTCTGCTGTGACCTCCTCCAAAGTAGAACATTCATCCCACCGCAATGTATTTATTAAATATACACAATTATGAAACTCCAGTAATTAGCTATATTGGAGGAAAGAAATACAAACTTGTAAAAAGGATTTGCTAATGTCATAAATACCATGTATGTAAAATTACATTGTTTGAACTATTACCAACTATCAGTTTATTGTTGTGCTAATGCTTTATTCAAAATGAAAATTATTGTGCTGATATTATTGATATATTAATAGCGTTTGATTTCAGAAGTAACTTATTAAGGTTTTATCCTAAAATTAATTATAAACTTTATCGTGACCTGCTATTATGATATTAATAGCTCCTATATTCTTCGCCATGCTAAATTTTGGTAATAAAAATAAATAAATTTGAACTATATACTGACTGTAGTAATATTTAGAAGACAATTAAAGTACCTGTAAACTCTACTAATTATGGATATCTAAAATATATTTACATTATTTTTAGAACAAACTATTTTGACAGCGGTATACTTTTATAATTCATATTTTTATCCGATGTTGGGATAATATTATACCCATTCACAAACACACACAAATGTTTATTTAAATGTTTCTATAATTAAAAAGTGAAATTTATTGCATTCCAAGAATTGTCTTTTGTTTTCAAGGATAATATAGAAGATTAATCTTTTATTTTGCATTGGCTTTAAGATAAAATATATTAATAAAGTGTGCCCTATTGTGATAGAAAATTTCAATTGTTTTGTGATATAAAAGAAATAATGTGCTATATAAACTTCATATTGAGGTAAATTGTATCAGAGCTCTATTTGTTGCTATAGATATTAAAGAATTGTTTATCAATTTGTGAACTTGAAACATTAAGGTTATTTTATATATATATATTGAAAAAAAAAATACATTAAGGTTATTTCTTCATAAAATATTGTGGATTATCATGAAAATATAGTTTGAATTGAATCATCCTGAAGTGTACTTTAAAATAAGTAATTTGATAGCCATAAACTGTTTATAAGTGATAAAAGAAAATTCAAAAATTATTTTGGTATAAAATGTTATGCATGTAATATTTTTTGCTAATAATTTGTTTATAATTTGTATGTATCATGAGTGGGTATTGAAGTTCTTAAAATATAGTTGAAGTATTGTACCAAAAAAGATAATATCAACACTTGGTATGAGATTGTTTAAAGAATGGTGTGGATGATTGGATGTATGCTTTGGAGATGATGTAAGCTTTTTTAAATATAAATTGTTAATTTATAATTCTTATGTGTAATTACTTTATTGTGAATTCAGTGTGTTTTATCAGTCTTTCATATAGGGTTTATAATATTATTATATGATAAATAGTAGGTATTTGAAACTATTTTCACATGTTATTTTAAACTATGTCATAGATGACATAAATATAGTATTGGGCAATTTTTATGATTGTTTATTCTTGACAAGTTTTTAGAGATTAGTAATGTGATATTAATGATACACTTACATTTATAAATGAGTGTGTACTTTTGATTATCCCATTATTTTGCCTATATTAATTATTGGTGTTAAGAATAAAACACTGAAGGCATATATATTATGATCTACATAGTTTTTAAAATGGTAAGGATATTAATATGCATAACATGAATATTGGATGTGTAAAAACTATGATAAAACATTCTTTGTCTAAACTTAAATAATATTTTTATATAAGCTTAGAGAATTATACATCCTCTCCAAACTAAGTGTTGTTCTATCAATGGCAACATTGTCTGTCAAATACACTGATAAAAGGTTCTTATACTAATATTACATTTAGAAAGATAGCTAGATTTTAAATACAAGAGAGAACTTTGTTTATTCATAAGTGATAAATATATTTTTTATGATTTTAAATTAATTACTGAAATATGGTTATAATTATTTTGTTTTAATTACATTAATGTGTCAAGTATTTACACTTATTACATTTTATTTTATTCTTAATTTATGATTTTATCTTTTTTATCATCATCTGCATAATCAAAAAATTCAAATCACAAAAATATAATAATATTTGAGTTATAAGTGTATATAATATATAAAAGTCATGCAATTTAAGTTCATACAGTATAATGTCAGAATTGCATCAACATTTAAGATTATTTTGATTGCATTATTTTAATTTTAATTATAAGAAAACTTAATGTGATCTATATGTAAGAACAAAATTATCTTTCTTATTTGTAGCATCCCATATGTTATCACATGTTGTTAAGATTAATAAATTTGTGAAGAAACTCTGAAATTAAAGAATTTATAATATGTTTATTTGTTGTTAAAGCTACTTATGAATTAAGTGTAGCATATAATAAATATAAATTTATTATGCTAGTTCTTCATTCTTTATGTCTTGTAAATGGTTTGATCAGAAATATTTACATGGTTCATAAAATTATTGTAACCTGTAAATATGTATTGAATAAGAGTGATTGAAATAGAAGAGTCTCATTATCAAATTATAACCTGAACCATTTATTTATAATTTATATCTAAATAATTTTAGAAGAGTAAATAATGTACTAGTAAACAAGATGATATGGTAGTGATAGGATTTGAACCTGAGATACAAATAAATTACAATTTATATAAATTGTAATTATATTATGATTTTATTGAAGAATGTGATAGACACATTAGATTTAGTATCAAATGATAATCAGACTAAGTTTCATGGAAATAGTTATAAATTCTGGGGCAAATGGTAGGGTTATAATATAGATAGATATATCATAAGATTGCTTACAAATAATGTAATGCAATTGTAATTTTTGATCTAAACAAACTGCTAAACAGGCAATATTGTAATAATAGATTTTAATAAAGCATTGTAGAAAGTGTTTAAAAATGCAATTAGAAATTTTTTTAAAAACTATAATGATCTCTTATTTTACATTTTGTAATTGTCTATGTGTTAAGTTCTCCCATTGAAAAAAGATAGAGAAATGACAACTGTTGATGATAAGCTATTTAATTACATAGATTATTAATAAGAATCATACTAATCACATTTTAAAATCAAAATTTTATTTTATATCACTACAAAAACTCACCATCTGGTAATAACTCACAAGAGCTTGTACAGATTCATAATCATCTTTGACTGCTACTTTTTTGCATATTTTAGGATTAGCATTAGCCTATAATATATAAATAAAAGTTAACGCATTAATAATAATTAATTTCTTTTATTTATTTACGTTTAAAAATATAAAAATGAACTAATAGCATTCAGATAAAAAAATATTTAGAATAACCATAAATGCAATAATAATGAATTTAAAATATATATATCTAACAAACATATATATTATTTTTTCTCAACATCTATAACAATGGGTTTAAAAAGTAAAAGTAAACACTGATTGTAAATTTAAAATATATTTGTAGGGCACATGTAGGAAGAGATAAACAACTTAAAAATGGAGATAGTCATGCAACTGGGTAAAGACAATATATTTGAATTCAGTCAATCTAAGGTATAAACAACAACAATTTCTAAACTAATAAAAAATGATTAATTAGCATTTAAATATTTATTGAAAGGCAAATGTTATGAATAAATACTTGCTAAAAATATTGTCCCTCATGTAAATTTATATAATAGAGTGAAATAAGACAAGAAAACAATATATATATATGTCAAGGTTATTATAATTAAAGCAGATACTACATAAGTACATTTAAATATAATACACACAAATAATAATCAAATGATTCATTTCTTTAGAAGTTATTTGATCCTTGCACTAGAATGGATAGAGTTTAACTATAATTCAAGGATCCTTAGCTCTTGAGTCTGCAATTTTATTACTACAATAAACATTGTAAAGAAGCTATTGCAGTAGGTGTGTATTTATATACATTATTTAAAAGTATAATAGCAAATGCAAAAGTTTACATAATTTTTTACATATAATAATATTGACAGTGTACATATTTTAAAGTATCTGAAAAAAAAACCCTCAGAGCTATCTTCAAAATGCATACTTTAAAAAATTAAGTACATACATATTAAAAATCATTGCTTTCATCTAGAATTTTTGAAGATGTGCATGAAAAAATGATTTCTTTACAATAAGAAAAACTAACAGGAACAAGACTTTACAGACCAAATGTTGTATCAAAATAAGCATGATTTTTTTTTTCTTAAAAAAATAAATAAAACAAGACATTATTTTAAAGTTCTAAAAACTGGTAACAAATTGCATACTGTTCAGGAAAAAAACTAATAGAACCATTAAGGATAACTAAAAATAAATAAATACTATACATCAGATTAAACAACATATAGTTTAAAAGTTAGACATGGAAAACCTATGACACGTAAGAAATTAATATGACAGTCAGTTCACAACTTTTTGAATACTATACTAACAACTGCCATTGCAATAACAATAACGAATGCTTACTATTGATAGTGTAATTCTCTCTCATTCATTATCAATAGTTTGAAGCATGTACTATAGTAGTTTTTCCTTGTTCTCAATCATGGCACAATGACCATTAGAGGTGTTATGGCTACTTGCAACTTTTGAATGTTATTTACAGATATACTACCCAATATTGACACTGCTATATTATTCATTACTCTGCATCATAATGATGTCATAGATTATATTATTCTGTGACATTGCTATAAAACTAGAAAAGATCAAAGTAGATCTTGTTATAAAATGTCACAGTATATGTTTCACAAAGGTTGCAAGCAATGGTAAACTATTACCAAGATAATCAAGTGTATTAATAAATTAATATCTTATAATTTTGATTACCAAATCTGTTGTTGAATGGAAAACTTAAGATACATAAATAGTGATCTCTATTCCTCCACAGTGATAAATCAACAATCATCAGTAATTGTTTTCTCAATAATATATTATGATGTTAATTATCTTATTTTGTTATAATCTTTTTCCAATAACCCAAATCACAGATTATCAAATTCTACATTTTCTAACATGATACTGTGAAATATTATGTATTTGTAAATAGATAATTAAAATGATTTGTGAAATGTACTTATCTGGGTTCTTTGTCAATATATGAGACAATTATGCTGAAGAGAAATAATGTCAACTCACATTATTCCTTTATTACAGTCACATCATCTTAGATATAGATCTCTTCTTATATTTAATAACATTAGTAGTAATTCTGTTTTGATAGTTTGCATTAGCTTCTAACTGAATGATAGGCTAAATAATAATTTGCAAATAATCTATAATATTTGATTGAAAATTTGACTATCATTGATTATTTTAGAGTGACTTTTAATCTGCAATGATCAAAAATATTTTCTTTAGCTATGTTTATCCAAAAATGTATTAAAAAAACAAATAGCAAATATTAATCTTGAAAATATCAACAATTTTATTTTCTTTACATTCTGAACTAACTATTTAAATTCTGTTAGTTCATTGACATTGTTTCAATGTAAAAACAAATATTCTTATAAGAGTAAAAAAAGAAATAAATTTTTATAATTCTCCTACTATTCCTTTTGCCAATATAATGAAAGAGAATTCTTGAAAAACTATTGTTTCAATGAAGCCAATATTTGAGAGTTTATTTTTGATAGTTATGGCTTAAAATAATGATAGAATGATGAAATTGAGAGAAAAAGTTCTGGAAAGAAATTCAACTTGTTAACTTAGGCTGCTTAAATATCATGAGCTTTTCAAGTAATTAACCTGGACTTCTAATCCATTAAAATATTTTAATCATTAAATATAATTAAAATTTATGAATTAAATAATTTTAATAATCGTATAAATAAGTAATAACTATTAGATATGTAACATTGATAATATGTAGTAATATTTAGGTATTAATCTTTATATGTGCTTAATACAAGAATCATTCATAAATCAGACTTTCTAGGAATCATCTAAAAACATTTGCAAATTACATGAGGCATTCATATCAAATCCCAAAATTTAAATGTCTTGAAAGCATTTGGCTGGGAAGATATTTGTTTATATATGTATAGTAACTGATAAGTAATATCCATAACCAGATAATGCCACTAGACCTCTAGCTTAAAAATTTATAGTTTACTGGTGAGGTTACCAACTATAAATGCCTACCACAATTGTACCATCACTCAGATATATAGCTGATTAATCAATGATATTTCAGAAGTATGAAATGTTATATTAATGATGATTTTAGCAAAGCTTCTATCTAGTTAATTCACATTGCAGATATAAATTCCATTAAATATAATAATTCAGAAAATAAATAATAATTATTAAATATGTAGAACTGAGAATATATAATATTTAGAAGTCAATTTACTTTTCATCTTGTTAATGAGGGTTTTAGAAAGTCTGATATATGAAAAATTCTCATAACATGTTAATATTAAGATTATTACTTCAGAATTTGTTATTGTGATTATTTATTGTATTGATGATAATCAAGAAAATGAAAATGATGTATTGTTACTTACCAGACAAGATAAATAATCTTTTACTGTTTTATTTTTGTTATTTTGTATTTTAGTTTTAATTTTTTTCTTGTCTGTTTAGAAAGTAGCATCATTTTTGATAGCTATTAAGATGTGCTTTTTCACTTATCAGTTTTAAATTAAAAAAAAACGACTCATTTTCTAAAATGTTGTAAATCATGTAATGCAAACTGTCAAAACATTGGAGACATTATTCATTGACAGCATTTTTACTAATTACCTAATTTAAATATTATTAAACTTTTTTTGATCATAGTAAAAGATTGGTATCATTTCCAAGCATTTTTCATAGGATTTGAAGGTTTTTCTACAAGAACAATGGTTTATTATTCTTTCAATATTCAAATGTTATATGTTGGCATCCCATATAAAATATCAGCCATTTCTGTGATAAAGTATAATCTATTAAGTGCTCCTATTATTTTATTTAACATCTGGACATAATCAAAACCTATCTTCTAAATAAAATCCCAATAAACAATAAACTTAGAAGCAATTCACTGACATATGACCTTCTGGAAAGCTCTTCTATGCAATGAGGCATTTAAAAATAATGTTTAGGTAGATTCTTTTCATGTTTAAAATATCACTGAATTTCTTATTTCTCTCTCACTCTATTTACAATACTTGTATGTGTAATACCTCTTTTAGAAAGTTTGTTTTAACAATAATAAAGAGTTGGTAAATGAGTTAATAATTAGTTATCCATCTTATGAAGTGAATTTAATAAAACATATGTATCTTGACAATTTTAGATTATAAGAATTTGCATTATATTAACATGGAATTAATTTGGATTTAACTTTGGACAAGTTGTATCTACAAATAATTAATTCTATTTAATTTTAATAAATAAATAATGTCTGAATCCTTATTTTTTAAAAATTTGCATGACTAAGATTTAAATTAAACAATTAAAACATCACATGACCATATAGTAGCAACTCTTTCTATACAACATTACCACCTAATGCAAGCTATAGCAATCACTAGATGCCAGGGATTTATGCATTTCAATTTTTTAGTGCCTATTTATCAGTATCTTGATTAGTTTCTAACTTATGCTGTCATCAATAATAATGCACCTAGATATTTGGATCTATGCATTCCTTTAGAAACTACCTTTTAATCAACTATAAAGAAATGAAGGATGCATTAGATCAAGATGTCTAGGTATATTGCTTACATCCACAGTTCCTCACTAATAATAGTCCTAAGCTAGAAACTAATCTGAGAACATTGGATGATAAGCACAAAATTGGAATTTAAATCACAAATTTTCTGGCATCTACTAATTACTATAGCATGCATTAGGTATAAAGAGAATTTCTATTATTTTAATAGCTTGTGCAAGAAAAAAGGTGATTATGTGATATTTTAATACAAATACTAGCCAAAGGATGTTGGTGACTGTGATTATAAAAAAAATCAGAGATATCAAAATATATAGATACTGAACTGGGTTCAGATCTGTATGATGATTATAGAGGCATTAATTTGGATTGAAAATATTATTGTGTATTCAGTTTGGGCTCATTGCTTTAAAACTGAGTAAATAATTAAAAGTTTTTTGCTGGAGAAATGTAGTATATCTAAAGATATAAGTGCCTTGCTCTCATGTCCAACACTCCTCACTGAAGACAGCCTTAATCTAGAAACAAGGGTGGGGATATTGGATATATAGCCACTAGATAGGGATTTAAAATTGCACAACCCTGAAATCTACTGATTATCTATAGCTTGCACTAGATGGCAATATTGTATATACAGAAAAATAACTATTTTAAGATTTAAATTGTTGAGCTATCAGGAGTTCTGCATTCATACACAATATATTTATTTGTTCACACTTACATTTAAGAATTTATGTATGCTTTATATATGTGAATCCTTTGTTAAAATTACAAAGTCTTTCAGTCTTAGAAGCTAATTAACAGTAAGGCTAATGCAGTTATCACTATGATTATTATGGGAATCAAAGCCACATCTCAAATACTCAATCTTTTTTCCTTCTCAGTTGGAAAAAGTAATGGAGATTTGAGATATGGTTTTTAGTACTATGACAATCATAATGATAGTAGCAATGTTCTTAATATTAATAAGCTCAAGATTAAATAAAGAGATAATAAAATTATAATATATAAATCAAATTTAAAGTGTCAATAAAGGTAATAAACAAAAATACAATAGTAAGAGAGATTTAAAAATTATGAAAATTGATTATTTAAGTGAAGTTCGTGATCTTACTGCTAACAGAGTGATAATGATTAGATAAAGAAGAACCTGAAAGTTTTTTAAAAAAATATTGTTAACTATGGATAACTAGTTGAAAATCTAAAGAAGAGAGAATTATGATTCAAATAATTCAAAAACTTTGCACTGGTGTAAATGTAAACTCAGTAGTAGGCAGTGGTGGATTATAATTATAAAGAAAAAAATGTATACTCTGTGATATTCCAAAGCATAGAATGGTAAAAAAAATTACAATACTACATTTAGATCATATTAACAAAATATAATATAGTTTAATAATATAATCAATAATTTGTTGATAGTTTTTAATATATTCCAGAAGAAAATTGACTGAAATGTAAAAGTATTGTTACAATTACCACTATCCAAAAGAATGTGCAGTTAACATTAACAACAAACAAATAAAACAAAAACATTGCTAATACTATATTAAAATATGTACAACAAATTAAGTCATTTAATCTCTGACATTTTATATGAAACTAAGTGAATTTTAATTGTATTGTATAGAAATTCACAGTTTTTTTAACAAATAGGATTTAATTATTATCATTTCCTCTTTGAGCCATAAAAGAAACTGAGCATAACAAATTCTTAACATCAACTGTATATATTCTTGTCATTGCAACTGATATTACTATGCAATTATTCATTTAGTAAATGAATATGGATATGCTGTGTGCCAGTTGAATGTGTATGCTGATTTAACCTGGTTCGAAATGTAGACAAAATTACCACGAGACAAATCATAAACGAAATCTAAAAATTAAGAATACTATGTATTCTGCCCTCTTCGTCTATCTTTCGAATCTAACAATGAATCAACAATATGTCCGAGACACACATAGATCCATATTTTTCCACCCGTCCCGCTAGCATCAATGAGAAACAATCAACTATAACTAATTCATTAAACCTAACTCAAGTAATGATACAGAACTGAGGTCGTGTGTGAAAGACTTAGGTGGTGCTTGGATCATCGGAAAATTACCAAATAGATTAACCTTGAAATATCATGTTTACAGATAATAAATGGAAATGGACTGAAGTTTATTTTTAGAAAAAAAAATACTTTAATAAAGATATTATTTAAAATGGAGGCTTTGTTCTCTGCCATTCCCCAAATAACGCATTCTTAAATCATTGAATAAACTTAATGTGATCTCAAGATCTAAATACTATTTTGGTGGTATGAAAATAGGTTTGTCACATAATCCCATTTTAACATTCAAACATTTAACCGCATATTTTGTGTGAGCAGCTTGAATGAACTTTACATTAATTTATTAATATCTTAACAAAATTGTACAATAATATTTCTTTGAGTCCAGCCCCAGGAAATCAATCTGAAAATAGTGGTGCATAAACAAATATAAAGCTTAATTTACATTTAAAATAAAGATATTTTTCCAAACCCATTTTTAATAGAAATTTAAATAGAGTTGATTTGCCGTCAAATGCGAAAGACTAAGCAATTGCTGATGAATGCTCAATGCATAAGAACATTATTAATGCCTGGAAATAAAATAAACCCGCCAACCTTACTCCGCATAACGCTGAACATGAAAGACCAAATAAGAAAAACAAATTAGAAATAATTATGCACATTCGCATAAGACAAATTCTAGGTGAAAGAAAAAAACGAAATGTCAGCCAACCTAGCTTAGCTAGCTACACATTTACGTAAATCCTTCATATCCTGAGAAAAATGATAAACATTTCACTAAATTGGGTGGTCATGATAATCTGGGCAAATGAAAGATTTTTTTTTGATCTAGAAAATCTGTAGTAAGCAGAGGAAAATGGGCCATAAACTCACATGACAACAAACCAACTACAGCCAACCTCCCTTCAGAAAATGTTTACATAAAAGAAACTTCCCCAAGCTAATAAGAGAATAAACAAAATAAAGGCAGCACTAAAAGAGATTTCCCAAAGACCAGACTTGGCAATAATACATAGCCGGTTCTTTGACATCTAATGACGTCACATAGTTAGATTTTAACCCAAGCCTGCAACATGTGCGGTAACCCATATGTTTGAATGAAACCCTTTTAATAAGCCAGAAATCTTCCCGATAAGGCAAGGCTGAATAAAATATTTACAGATGCTTTTTAATAACTACTTCATACCGTACGCCCGACCTAAAACGTTTATAATTACCCCCCCCCCTTTTTAAAAAAATATAAATCTTTTAACTTTCAAGCATACAAAGAAATAGATTAAGCTTTATAGAAGACATCGAACTGGCAAACTCTTGAATAGACATATTATATGAGTAGTAATATATATAACATTTAAAATATACCCTATAGATAAATACCAACACCACATGAATAATAAGAGAAATATATAATACTGATTTGATTTAAGAAATGAGGAATAGCGAAGGAAAGCATAGAATTATAAAGAATGATCAAACAAAAAATGGCAAAATACATAAAATTACATTTATACAAATACATCATCTTAAGTCAAAAAGTTAAATGTGAATAAGAACAAATGAAGATTTAAGAAAATATGGAAAGTAAAAGTTCATGAGGAGTTATTTTAAAATGTTACCGGCACTGGATTTTGGTCTTTGCAATGGTACAATTCTCATGACGCCTTGATTGGTTTGAAGACTGGAAATTCCTTTGTAATGGCAGTATGCTTATTATGTGATTTACCAATATTGACTGCAGGCAGACAGTTCAACAGTTTGATTCACTTTATCACATTACAATCTTCGACATTTGGCTGGATAGAGACCCAGACAGCAGGCAAAGCTGATGGAACTAGCCGCTGTACATGGTCTCATCCGAAAAATTAAGTAGTTCAACCATATCACCTCTCCTTCTCTCCATTCCAAAAAAATTATTAATCAATCTAACTCCTTTGTTCTCCCCACTATTTATACCTTTTAGCCAAAACTCTGTCTATTGTGTTTCGTATCATTCATATCTTGACAAGTCCCCATTCTCCTTTGTTTCAAAACAGTTTTTCTTTTTACCAAAATCAAACTTTAAAGTTTTGTAATCTATTTTTGTTTTAACTTCCCATTTTTTTTTATTAAAAAGGCCATACTTAATCACCCCGAAGGAAACTCTCATTTAAATTTAATTCATAAAGGAATGTTTGACGGCTTATCTAAAATAAATCACATGAAATATTTTTCAGCATAAGAATAAGACAAATAAAATATTATATTCTCAAGTTAGTTTTAGTTTCAACAGAACCTTGCATTAATTTATACATATATGTTTACCACACATACACGCCTAATTTATAAACTATGACAAAATATTTTTATGAAACCAGTTTCTTTTGATTACATTTGCCTTACTAAATTATTTCTACCCGAATACCTAATTTCAAGGATCGATAAACTGATAACAAAAACACTTTATATTTCTGCTTAATGCAAAATTCTGTTAAATACCATCATACAGGCAGAAACCAGGTTTGAAATATTGGTTGGTTTATGTAAGGCTGTGAAGCATGGATCTGACTTCCATGTCCATTGCTTCAGCTGCTTACTAACATACATCAGCCAGTGTGGTGAGTTTACTGGCTTTTTATCTATGAGCTTAATACCAAGAAACACTAAGCCATCAATATGCAATTAATATACCCAGAAATTTCTTTTTAAAAAAATATATGAAAAAAACTCCAGTAGCCTAAGCAGTGATATACTATCACATTACCTCTCAAATTTGCTTTGTGATCAATATAATTCTCATAAAAAGCATCAGGTGTCTTTATCTGCTTCATTTTTCACGTTATTTCTAGAAACCATAGGAAGAACTTCTTATTATATATGATTATTTTAATATTAAAAACTTGTGGACTTGTCTAATTATCCCATCTTTTTATAGAAATTACTTGTACTTTCTGTATTAACTGTTGCTACGAATGCCCAAGAGATGAAATTCAAAAAATAGACCAATTAAATTAAGCAGAACTCTATTAAACTAAACATTCCTGAAACATTCACCTGCTATGAAGAGTGACAATAAAATGCCATGGAATATGAAAATTTATAAAAGTTTTATTCTATAATACACTGTTGAAGTATTCTAACAGATGATTACGTTAAATCCTGCTTATTTTATATATTGTTCATTTTGGCATATGATCAAATGATAAATTTATAATGTTTTTGGATATTTTATATATTAGTTTATATCTGTTAAGTTATATCTTTCTGAGTTATTTTAGGTTAACCAGTGCATGCATTATAATAGAGACATACCCTGAACACAATATATTTTCTTGATTATTAGAACTCATACTATCTCATGACATGATTAATATGTAGTACTCTTACAATCATATATATATATATTGTACTAGAATATATGTAATCTAAATGATCTCAAATGAAAATACACATGTGAAAAAAGAAACTCCAAATGTTGGTGCCAAATGTAATAGAATGTCTGTTACCAATTAAAAATGGCCCTAATCATTGGGTATCAAATGTAATAGAATAACGATTACTCCAGCTGAAAGTGATAAATGTAATAGTATGGGATATAACTGTATTATTATTCTCCATCCTCATAAACGAATCGTAATGAATCAAGCCTCACGTTTTAGGCATTAAATGTAATAATACGGACTCTTCAACAATAATCACACCTTAACCAAGCCCTAACGATGGTGCAAAATGTAATAGAACACATGTATCATCCAATCTAAATAATATAAACATAGCATATCATACCCATATACTGAGAAAAGAATGCCTAAAACGTTGGATGACAAATGTAATAGTATAACTGTCACCAATTGGAAGTGATAAATGTAATGGATTGGAATATGCATACAAAGAAAGGTCTTAACAATCTAAATGAATCCAATTGTTGAGAAAGCCAAATATAATATAGTATAATCTAAATGAAGAAAGATAAAATTATCCCAATCATTGAAGAACCAAAATGTAATAGATAACAATATCCCAATTATATTTAATCAAATTGCTTATCTGCCCTTTCAACTAGCTATATATGAAATAAATCAAAATTGTATAGAGCAATAATGAGACCTATCATTATAATTTATTCTCAGGGTTAATATGACTAACTAACAAAATACATATACCAGAAACAAAGGGAATTTTATTGAATCTAATATACACATTAAATAAGTAAACTTATGTATATCTAAATATATCAATGAACAGTGACTTGTATAAGTGACCTCAAAACTAAATAATAATTAAAATACGAAATTATTCTCCATTAAGTTGTGAATTTAATAAACTTCATAATGACTGTGGCGCTAAAAAAAAAAAAGAATAAAATATTAATACTCTTCCAAATAAAATACAAAGGCATTACTTATGAAACAAATGGTACACACTTTATTTCTAGATTATGGTTTGATTTTTAAATAGTATCTGTATTTTAAATGTTTTTTTTGAAATACAAAAAAAATAAATAAGAAAAATTATATACTTGCAGTAAGTATATATATTAAATAGACAAATACAAGTTTGTACTCAATAAGTATACATTAGTATAAACACAAACAAATATTTGTATTTTCTAAATATTCAAATTTAAAAAAAAATAAATCAAATAAATAAAGGTATATTAAATACAGCAAATATATGAATTGTTTATATTTTGCATAAGAGCTATTATATGAAGTTAAAATGAAAATAAATAAATAAATAAATAATTGACTGGTAAAATATTATAAAATTAATAAAGTAGATAATAGATATGATCTCAAGGCTAAGTTAAACAATTAAATGTCACTAAGTCAAAAGAAATGATCAAAATTCACTCCACTATATTATAAAAGGTTTACATATTATATCCACTTTGAACTATGCTTAATACTACAAGCACCGAATACTTAAGTTTATTATTTATAACGAAGCTCACTCAGACTTATAAATGTAACATATCTTTGACTACTTAATCATTTAGTGCTAACTTATAACTTAATATAAATATGGAACTTATTTCACCTCATTTTGTTATTTGTTATCTTATATATGTACACACACATGAAAAAAAAAAAATATAATGACAATTTCTAATTGATAAGTAACCTTTAATAAATCAACTCAATCCCCAAGAATGCATATAATTATCAAATAAATAAAATAATAATAATAATAACAAAATAAGTTATATAAATAATAAAACTTTTGATAATTAAAATTTGCAAATATAAATTTCCCTTATTAAAATATATATATAATAATAACTCTTACACAAAATAAACTTAGAGCTTTACTTACAAATTTCTAATACTTAAGTGTTAATTTTGACACCTATAAAATGTTTTTTTTTAAACAAGACGCTTAAATAGAACTGAATTATACTTATAAAAATATTTCATTTTTCTAATTTAAAAAAAAAAAAAAGAATATCGATCTCAAAAATATATATAAACATATCATTTACATTAATAAAGTTATTTACTATCTTTTCAAAGTTCAACTTGTTCCCATTGTTTTATTCCTTTATATTTTTTAATATTTGAATGCATTCTTGCCAAGGTTAAATTTTGATGAAAATATCACATTAATGAAAATTGTTAGTTCCCAAATGCATATATATTCCATCTTTTGAAGATTTCTTTCCATTGTAGATTCCTAGATAGCTATATGAAATTTCAACTTAAGACGAATGATGAAATCATATGTTGAGTTTTGCTTAGTTTTTGTTTTTAAATTGATCTGGGATAAAAGAAAAGAATAGGGTGCAGTCCCTTGACTGCAATATATATTATTTAGCCAATCATTGTCAATGTGTTCCCATACAGTAATTTATTCAATTATCTTGACAAATAAAGATACTGAATATAAAAGTACATTTTAGCTTTTTCTCCTTCAGTTTCTTTTAATAACCATTTTAATAATCCATAATGGTCATCTTTTTCTGTTGTTGTTGTTTTCACATGCTCCAGAATCTTGACAACCATTGTTACATATTATTTTTTTCAAACAATTAACATTCAAAATAAAAATATTAATCATATTAAAAATATTGAGTCAAAAATTTATTTGATAGCTTTAAAAAAATACACAAATAATAACATTGCATTTTTTTTAATCATCACTTAAAATAAAATGATCTTTTTTTATAACTAACCATTTATATGTTTTTTTATTTATAATATTGATATACACATAATTAAAACATGTCACTATTACTATTAAAAAATCTCACCATTAAGAATAATAATAATAATAATTAAATATTTAAAACGATGTACCATCAACAAATAAATAAAATAATAAATCCAAACAACAATAACTATAACTAATAACCATAAACAGTAATAACACTTCATATATAAACATCAAATCAAAGAGATTTTTTTTAAACCAACAAAATGACTTTTAAAATAAAGGTATTTATCGATCTTTTACAATACTCCCTAATCAACACAAAAAATATCTTTGCAAATAACTAATTACATCTATGACAGTAAAGTAACTCCTCAACTATACACTTACAATTCTTGCAATTATCTATGAATAGTTCTTTTAGATAAATATACACGAGTTTTAAACACCTATTTACATTTCCATAAATTCTATAAGTGAACATTGTTAGTGCAAGATTTGTATTAAAATATTAATTACTTATAGGATTTAATTCTTAAGTTATATAATAAAAAAAATAAAAATTCTAAAATATATATACAAATACAATGATTCAAAGTTATAACATTACTAACTAATCATAATGTATTGGCCGAAGACCATCACGCATATGAACAATATAAGAATTTGTTCCAACCTTTTTGTCAATCCGATATGGTCTCTCGTAAATATTGAAAAATTTCTTGAATTTGTGATCTTGCGAATTACTAATATGGGGTGTATGAACTAACACCAGATCTCCCTCCTTAAACTGACTAGGATGCTGTGGCCCTTGTAATCCCTGCTTGTCTCCCATTTTTATCATATTTTCTTTAGCTTTGATGACATCATCATTGTGATCTGGCTCCTCTAATATAACAGGCAATGGGGTTTTAATTACACTCGGCTCTTCCTGTCCAAAATGCAACCACATAGGCATAAAGCCGATACTCATTTCTAGTCATGTTGATGTATGACAATACCTGCTTTAATTGGTTTACCCAACCATAATGATTTCCTTCAAGATACACCCTAATTCACTCATAACCCTCTCACATGGGTTAGATTGAGTGTTACAAATGGAGATCAGTACAGGTTTAATGTCTTGCATGCGTAACCAATTTTTCCATTCTATTAACATGAATGAAGTGGCATGGTCAGTCAAAGTTGACTCTGGTTTTCCAACTATTGGAAACTGAAAGTTCGTCATTACTTTGATGACATCATTAGCCACAGCTTTTCTCATTGGATAAGTGGTGACATACTTTGTAAATAAATCATATGTTAATAACAAAAACTTGTAATGCTGATAAGATGGTAAAGGGCCATAAAAATCAATTGCCAAAATTTCATTAGGCTTGTTTGGTAATATAGGTTGCCATTTTCCTGCATATGACTTATTCAGAAACTTTGTTTTAAGACACATTTCACATGAATGTAAAGTATCCAGTATGGATGCGTACATCTGAGGCCAATAAAACAATTTACGCAAAGCATGTTCTACTTTTCTAGAACCATAGTGTCCACACAAACAATGTACATAATTAACGAGTCTTTTCCTAATATTGCTAGGAATATAAACTTTCCATGATCCAGAATTCATAAGATCTACTTGGTACATTAATATACCTTTCGACAATTGATACCGTATCAATTCTCCATTAGTTATTGGCTCTGCATCCCTCATTGCAATAGTATTATCATTCAATTGGGACATTATGGGCCCCAATTTAAGAGCCTGTAACTGAAGTTCACTAATATTTGTTAAATCTTTCTCCACAGAGTCATCAATTATCAAGGTAAGAGCTGTTAAAACCAAGTTTCCTGTATAATTGATAGGTTGATCTGGGTATTCCATTGGGTTCTGACTAAGAATACCAGGGACAATATTATTTTTACCCTGACAGTATTGCACAGTATATCTAAATTGTTGCAAATATAAACTCAATCTTACCAAATGGTCATTATTTAGATATCCCTTATTTAAAAACTCCAAACTCTTATGGTCTGTTATCACTACCACTTGGGATCCCAACTACAATTGCTTAAGCTTAGTGAAAGCCCATACTACTGCCAGAGCCTCCTTCTCTGTTGTGGAAATAGTGTAGTTCAGCCCCTTTCAACCTACGGCTTAAAAAATAGAAGATCAATGGTTTCCCTTCCATATTCATTTGATATAGTGCCACTCCAAGCCCATACCCACTGTTATCTGTTTGTACATAAAATGGCTATTGAAAATTAGGGTAATGTAGAATTACTGTTTCCAAAAATCTTGCCTTTACATGTTCTAACTCTGCTTGATGGACATCCAGCCATTTCCACTTAACATCCTTCTTCAACAATTGAGACATGTGAATCGTATCTAAGACAAAATTCTTATAGAAGCGATGATAAAAATTGCATAATCCAAAGAATGAATGCAATTGCTTCTTATTTTCAGGTTGTGGAAAATTTTTTATAGCCATAATTTTGTCAGGATGAGGCTTAACTCCTGCTGCACCTGCAAGATGCCCTAAAAAGATGATTTCTTCAGTAGCAAAGATACTTTTCTTTAAGTTAATTTTGATGTTTTTGTCTTTACATTCTTGAAGAAATGCTTTTAAATATAAAGTGTTCATTCATATCCCGTGATGCAATAATGATGTCATCTACATACATCACTAATGTGTTCTTAATTTATGTAGACAAAATTTGATTTAAACAGTGAATTAAGCTTGCCCCACTATTAACTAATCTGAATGGCATCCTTTGGAACATATAAGATTGTCCCTCATATTTGAAAGCAGTGAACTTTTGATCTTGTGAATGCAAATAAATTTGCCAATAACTGGCAATGAAATCCACTGTAGTGAATACCCTCTTTCCTTCAAAATGGGCTAAGAGTTCCTGTATAATTGGAGGAACATCACATTCTGGAATTGTCCTACGATTTAGAAATCGTGCATCCAAACAAATGCGAGCCAATCCGTCCTTCTTTTTGATAATAACTAAAGGGTTATTAAATGCCGAGGCGGATTTTCAGATAACACCCCACTCCACCATCTAGCTAATTTGCTTATCCACCTCCTTTTTGTATTGATAAGGTATTGGATAGGATTTGCACTGAAATCGTTCCAGATCATTCAATCGTATCCAGTGGACATACCCTTTGATGATTCCAGGATGTTTTGAAAAAACATTTTTGTAATTACACAATAACAAATATAAGGCCTCTTTTGCCTCATCAGTCAAACCAATTGATTCATTTACCTTCAATTTTACATCAAGATCAGTTGTGACCATTTCCATGCAAATTACATTCAAGGATTGGTGAAGTACATACTGCTTAAAATGAACATTTTCACCTTTACATATCAATTGTTTTGCCACATAATCAATGCATCTGAAGAAAATCTGATCCCAAGATCACAGCATGTACTAACCCTGCCATTAGCAAGAAAACATGTTCCTGGCTTACTGAATTAAATTGTACCATTAGCCATACTTGTTGAGAAACCAATTTAGCCTTCTGCCCATTGGCTAAGGTGACCTGAAAGGATTGCTTGATCAGCAAAGATGGAACAATCATACCCACTTCTAAAAGTCAGTGAAATAATTCATCTGAAATGATGAAAGCCTGACTACTGGTATCAATTAAAGCTCTAATTTCAATTTTTCCAAACATGATCATAACTTATGGACAATTATTAAAGAAAGGTTGGTTCTCTATTTCTTCCACTCCAAAATCCTCCAGATCAAACTCTATCAAATTTAAAACCACACCAAATCATTCCTCTCCATATCAATCATTGGTCCCCACAGTGAGGAACACTGCCACGAGACCCTACTCAGTTTAAAGGATGATTTGAACATCCAGTCACTGAAGTCTTAACTCCAGTACTGGTGGTACCATATGGATAACTTCCCAGCTGTAAACTGGTAACATGATTATATCCACGATTCCTGATCTAACTTCGACGATCCCTATATGGAGTTTGTCTCCTATTATTGCGATAATTCCTTATAGATCATTGCATGTGACCTGAAAATTGGTTTCCTGGTATGTGATAATTTATATTTGCCAAACTGTAATTAGGCTTATCCCTTTTAGTTCCAGATAATCTATTACAAGTACCCTCTCCAGTTTCTAGTATTCCCAGGATATCTACTACTTCTTCAACAGTATGCCGATCTGCAGCCACCAATATTTGTTTGATATGCCTTGGAAAATTTCTAAGTAAAATTCACACAATCTGGGTTTCTGATAGTGCAGTCAGGGTTTTGAATTTGGCCACCTGATGTCGAAAAAATCAAGTATAACTCCCATCATGAGAAGTATATTTTTCATGAGAAAGTGTACGGCATATAGAATCCTGCTTGTCCTCATTCCAGAAGTTATTTATTATGGCTTGGCAATAATCATCATAAGTCTGAAGCCTTTCAAACAGAGATCTCCACCATTCTTTAGTTGATGCATATAGATGGTTGCTAGCAACTGCCAACTTTTCTTTCTCTGACAGGATACCGAGTGTAAACAACTCCTCTAATGTACTCAAGTATTCCATAGTTATTCTCATGGTATTCTCCTTTAAAAACCTTAATATTAATAAACCTTGAAGCATTATGATTCATATATGAATCAGTAGAGATTTGGTGTGAAGAATCAGATCTCTTGGACTCCATCACATTTGCTCCATCATGAACTTTATCTAAATAACACTCAAAATTTTCCTTATCTACCAACTTCTTAGCAAATGTTTCATCCTTAGAATGACCTCTGTCTGCAATATTATCTTTTATTTTACTTTGGTCTATCTCTACTTCATGTTCTCTCCATTGTTTTTGTAAATTTGATATACATTCACAATTCACTAACATAATAGTTTTTATTTCTTCAACTTTTACATGTATCTCTGAAACATCTTTTCGTACCTCTATCTCATAATTTTTATAGGCTTTAATTTCACTATTTTTCATATATTCTGAAAGGGGTTTTAACCTTCCTTGAATTTCATCCAGTTTAGCATCTACTTCTGGATATGATTAGAATTAGCATTACTTATTACATCCATCCATTTATCCATCTCTTGTAATTTATTAACATAAGCTGTTCTGCTTGTTGCAATCCAACAGCAACCTTAACTTTAGCTGAGATAATTGTATGAATATTTTTAAATGAAGATTCATTATCAAATTTTCAATGCTTGGAATTTATCCTACAATACTTTGCTATCATCAATAATCCTTTTCTCAAATTCTCCATGCTCTTTCTTAGACTCTAGATTCTTCAATTCTGACTATAATTTCCTGATTTTCTTCCCTCATTCCACTAATTACTTCTTCAAATTTTGCTTTTAAAGAATTAGCTTCAACCTTTGTCTCTTCTCTGTATGTTTCCATCTTTTCATCAAATTTTATTTCTAATCTCCTATACTATTATCTACCAGAACGTTCAACTCAACTTTTAATTCCTTAGAAAGTTCATCAGAATTGGTTTTCAACTCAGTTCTAAAATCATCAGAGTTGGTTTTCATCTCAGCTCTAAGTTCTTCTTTTAGTTCATCAGAGTTGATTTTTAACTCAATTCTAAGTTCATCAGAGTTGGTTTTTAATCTAACCTCTAGTTTCTCAGAGTTTGTTTTTATCTCAGCTCTAAGTTCATCAGAGTTGGTTTTCATGTCAGCTCTAAGTTCATCAGAGTTGGTTTTTAATCTAGACTCTAGTTTCTGGGAAAGTTCATAAGAGTTGATTTTCATCTCAGGTCTTAATATTTCTACTAAATTCCTTAAATCAAATTTACCACTAACTGGCATTTCATTAGTGTTATCAATTATTATTAGAACTGCAATATTATATACTCATACAAAAAAAAAATCCAAGATTTATATATATTGTGACAGTCAGTCTTAAATAACAGGCACAAAGATGGCTGCAAGCATAGTTGCAGTCTGAATAAACACACACATATATTGTAACTGGACCCGCATACAACCCTTTTATTATGTCAGTTGTAACGATTTTCTGATGAGCATGCTGCAGGAAGGAACTATCAATTGATATTCTTAATGCAGATGTTAATGCCCCCCTACAACAATATTTCCTGCTCATCAGAGGATGTAGTACATAGAGACTGGAAACATCTAAACATTTCTATGTTTGGTTTCCCAAAAAGCGCCATTAGAGTTCCGTCTCACTACAACCTGACTGGCCTAGGTCTAGTTATGTCAGACGTAGCTCAGAGAACATGAGATTCTCATGAACCAGTGCTATAACTGATGAGTGATGCATTAAAACAAAACAGAATTGGATAACTGGATAACCAATTTAATTTTTAGTAACAAAAAAAAAATTTATTAAATAACAATTAATTTGCAATTTCAACAATAGTTCATTAATTCCTCTATGAAAAGAAGCTTGGAAATATTCCAATTCAATAATAGTTCATTTGAATTCATTTATGGGAAGAAGCTTGTGAATATTCTAATTCAACAATAGTTCATTAACTCCTTTATGAGAAGAAGCTTGGAAATATTCCAATTCAACAATAGTTCATTTCGAATTCATTTAATAGTTCATTTTGAATTCATTTATGAGAAGAAGCTTGGGAATATTCTAATTCAACAGTAGTTCATTAATTCCTCTATGAGAAGAAGCTTGGAATATTCTAATTCAACAATAGTTCATTTCGAATTCATTTAATAGTTCATTTTGAATTCATTTATGAGAAGAAGCTTGGGAATATTCTAATTCAACAGTAGTTCATTAATTCCTCTATGAGAAGAAGCTTGGAATATTCTAATTCAACAATAGTTCATTTCAAATTCATTTAATAGTTCATTTTGAATTCATTTATGAGAAGAAGCTTGGGAATATTCTAATTCAACAGTAGTTCATTAATTCCTCTATGAGAAGAAGCTTGGAATATTCTAATTCAACAATAGTTCATTTCGAATTCATTTAATAGTTCATTTTGAATTCATTTATGAGAAGAAGCTTGGGAATATTGTAATTCAACAGTAGTTCATTAATTCCTCTATGAGAAGAAGCTTGGAATATTCTAATTCAACAATAGTTCATTTCGAGTTCATTTAAGAGAAGAACCTTAGAAGCAGTCAAGCATTTATGGTTTATACAACATTTCATTATTTTATGAATTATTATTGATTGGTAAACATTTAAATTCAGCAATTCTTGGTTTGTGGAGCATTTATCATTTGGTAATTGAAGCATTTATAATTTAGTCAAATATAAAAGTATATTCATACTCATAAACTCTATTTGGTTTGGGGAGCATTTATCATTTAGTAATTGCAGCATTTATAATTTAGTCAAATATAAGAGTATATTCATACACATAAACTCTGTTTGGCTTGTGGAGCATTTATCATTTAGTAATTGCAGCATTTATAATTTAGTCAAATATAAGTGTATATTCATACACATAAACTCTGTTTGGCTTGTGGAGCATTTATAATTTAGTCAAATATAAAACTATATTCATTTACATAAACTCTGTTTAGCTTATGGAGCATTTATCATTTAGTAATTAAAGCATTTCTAATTTAGTCAAATATAAAGGTATATTCATACACATAAACTCTGTTTGTCTTGTAGAGCATTTATAATTTAGTCAAATATAAAAGTATATTCATATACATAAATTCCGTTTGGCTTGTGGAGCATTTATAATTTAGTCAAATATAAAGGTATATTCATACACATAAACTCTGTTTGGCGTGTAGAGCATTTATAATTTAGTCAAATATAAAAGTATATTCATATACATAAATTCCGTTTGGCTTGTGGAGCATTTATAATTTAGTCAAATATAAGGGTATATTCATACACATAAATTCTGTTCGGCTTGTGGAGCATTTATCATTTAGTAATTGAAGCATTTATAATTTATATAGTAAATACGTTCAAATATTTTTATAAATAAATTTGCATATAACTATTTCATAACTTCATTTTATAACGTATGATAAACGTGTTCTAATATTTTACAAAACAAATTCTATGTAGTTATTTCATAACTTCATTTTATAAATATGATAAACGTGTTCTAATATTTTACAAAACAAATTCTATGTAGTTATTTCATAACTTCACTTTATAACGTATGATAAAGGTGTCTTAATATTTTATAACATAATTACCTTCCAGTTTTGCAGTCTAGTTTATTCTAAAGAAGGCAGGTTATTTCATCTATGGAAAGTCATGGCACAGCGTGGAGAGAGTGAAGCCGCTAAATTACCCCATTATTATCATAATTCCTCTAGCAAAGGTTTCTTTTTCCATTTTTACGTTCTGTTAAAACTATATTTTAATCTCTCAAAAGAATTAAGTAATACACTTTCTTTTTTTAAAAAAAAAATTTAATATGTTCTGCTTCTCTGTGTAAAATGAGAGAGAGAAAAAAAAAGTTCTTTTCTTCCGACGACGTGCCTAATTTGAATAATGCCTCAGTTTAATTCAAGTATCTTTTCTTTTTTTCTTTTTAATGATTGGATAATTAATTTCTTTTTTTTTTTATTGAGACAGATAAAAAAAAAATAAGATGACTTAACATTTTATTTAAATCCATCAATCACAAAATTAAAAATATGATTTTTTTAAACAAATCACAGCTTTATTGCGTTCCCAATTAGACTGAATCGCGCTAGACGTTTTTAAATGGGGGGGGGTGTCTTTTGAATATTTATATGAGGAACAGCCTATCTGTTTCATTACCCCTCACCAAATTTTGGGATGAAATCGCCTGGAAGTACGATTTCATTCCATCTACTATACACATTATTTCTCAGTACTGCCTAGTTTTAGATATGCTGATGAATGGGCAAGATGAGCTGGAAAAGTGAATACATGAACCATAGCCTCCAATGCCGAGACAAATAGATGGCCAAACACAAACTACCAGTACACACCGCCTCATGACGTCACGAGAAAATTTCTCATTTTTAAGCACTACCTCTCTTGTACCTAGAAGCATCATCCAACCAAGAATAGGAGCCAGAGAAAAAAAAACAATTTGGCATTCAGCCAACCCTGCTCAGCTTTGGTGAGTCTTAGGGGCTATCATTTGGCCTATCCATGAGACCAAGGCCTATCCATGAGACCTATATATACGCACTGCTGGACTACTCTTGGAGCACAACATCCAGGTCGGGATAGTGCCGAGCATATACTTCGGAGCATCATAACACAATGCATCCAGGCAACTCTGCTCAATCATCCACCATCTCAACATGAAAAACACAAGTTCATGCATCACTACATCACACTCACAAACTTTTTCCATCAGCTATCTCTGTTTTATTCTGAATTATAACTGCAACCTGGTTTGGAGAGACTGAGGATCATGATCAGTTCTCCTATAGTCCTCTTTTATATTATGAGGTGACATACTTCTGGATCGTCTCTTTGTTGAAAATTTATCATGTTTAACATTACTGTGGTGTCTTGCTTCTTCATTTCCGTATTTTCTTTGGAGATCCTTATTACTGTTTGATCTTCTAATTATACGTGTCTGATATGGACCATGAACACCATCTGTGGATTTTCTCCTTTTCCTCTTCCATGATGGTATTTCATTTTTACATAAAAGTTTCTTTTTAAATGGTTCTTCTGCCATAGTAATTATCTTTTTGGTATTTGTAAAGGTTTCTTGTTGCTTAATTTTTTTCACACTGACAAATCCCAAGTTTTCAGATTCCTTTTTGGTGTCTTTTCCTGCATAAGCAACTATATTTTTAATAACTGTCTTTATATATTTTTTTTCTGTACTCAATTTTTGATTTGAGTTTATTAAGCTTTTGTTTATAATTTTTATATATGGCTGAGGACTAACACACTTTTCTTTCCATTTTATGGTTTCTTTCTCTATCTTCTTTACTATTTCATAGCATATATCAGACAATTTTTCTGAAACATTTTCTTCTATATTGGACAGTTCCTTAGTTATATGAGGATTAAGTTTTTGATTATGTTCATTTTCATGTTTTTCATCTTCTTGAAGATCAGAAGATTTTAATTTTGCTTTATTAGATTTATTTTCATCCATTTGAAACTCTTTTACTGTATTTGATACAATTTCATTCTCAGCTTCTGTATATACTGTTTCTTTATTTTCAATTTTAGAGGTATATTCCATAATCAGAAGTTTTCCTGAAGGTAGACTGACAATTTCAAGATCACCTTTTGTAATTTCAATTTCTTCCTTTTTAACAATCTCAAATTTTGCTTCATCAGTAATAGGATATTCCATTTGTGATTCCTTTAAAATATCTTTGGTTGGAAATTCCAAAGTTTCCCCCTCATCCAATTTTTTAGACTGAGTTATTTTTTTCATTAACTGGTTGAACTTTTCATTCTGTTTTTCCACTGCTTCTTTAATTCGTTTTTCTATTCTTTGGTTTGCTTCTATTGCTTGCTTGTTATATTTTTCTCTTTGTTTGATATCTTCTTCTCTTTGTTTATCCCATTTTTGATTATATTCTTCTCTTTGTTTATCCCATTTTTGGTTATATTCTTTTCTTTGTTTGATATCTTCTTCTCTTTGTTTATCCCATTTCTGGTTATCTTCTTCTCTTTGTTTATCCCATTTTTGGTTATATTCTTCTCTTTATTTGATATCTTCTTCTCTTTGCTTATCTCTTTTTCGGTTATCTTCTTCTCTCCATTTGATATCTTCTTTTATAATTTCTATTATCTGAGCTATCATAGCTATCTTTTCTATTTTCTGAGCCTCCATGTTTACCATTTTCCCTTTGTTTTCTGAATCAGTAAGCTTCTCTCTCCATCCACACCATGACCTTACTCCATCTTCTTTGAAATGCCTGTTTCATTCTTTATGCCATTCATTTCTGTCTTGTTTTTCTTTTAAACTTTTGTTTTTCCATCCTTCCTGAACAAATTACATCACTACATCATATGCACTGTTCATATCACAGAACCGTGATCTGCTTATGCCTATGAGTGGGCTAGCTAGATCGGATCTCACAGTAGAGTGGCAAATTAATCGGCCTATGCCAGATAAGGCTTCACAGTAGGGTGGCAAATTAACTGGCCTTTGCCAGATAAGGCTTCACAGTTGGACGCCAAATGTAACCGGAGCCTATGGTTAGGCTAACTGGATAAAGCCTCACAGTTGGATGCCAAATGTAACCGGAGCCTATAGGTAGGTTAGCCAGGTAAAGCCTCACAGTTGGATGACAATGTAATAGGTGCCTATGGTTAGGCTAGCTGGATAAAGCCTCACAGTTGGACGACAAATGTAACCGGAGCCTATTGGTAGGTTAGCCAGGTAAAGCCTCACAGTTGGACGCCAAATGTAACCGGACCCGCATACAACCCTTTTATTACGTCAGTTGTAACGATTTTCTGATGAGCATGCTGCAGGAAGAAACTATCAATTGATATTCTTAATGCAGATGTTAATGCCCCCCTACAACAATATTTCCTGCTCATCAGAGGATGTAGTACATAGAGACTGGAAACATCTAAACATTTCTATGTTTGGTTTCCCAAAAAGCGCCATTAGAGTTCCGTCTCACTACAACCTGACTGGCCTAGGTCTAGTTATGTCAGACGTAGCTCAGAGAACATGAGATTCTCATGAACCAGTGCTATAACTGATGAGTGATGCATTAAAACAAAACAGAATTGGATAACTGGATAACCAATTTAATTTTTAGTAACAAAAAAAAAAATTTATTAAATAACATTTAATTTGCAATTTCAACAATAGTTCATTAATTCCTCTATGAAAAGAAGCTTGGAAATATTCCAATTCAATAATAGTTCATTTGAATTCATTTATGGGAAGAAGCTTGTGAATATTCTAATTCAACAATAGTTCATTAACTCCTTTATGAGAAGAAGCTTGGAAATATTCCAATTCAACAATAGTTCATTTCGAATTCATTTAATAGTTCATTTTGAATTCATTTATGAGAAGAAGCTTGGGAATATTCTAATTCAACAGTAGTTCATTAATTCCTCTATGAGAAGAAGCTTGGAATATTCTAATTCAACAATAGTTCATTTCGAATTCATTTAATAGTTCATTTTGAATTCATTTATGAGAAGAAGCTTGGGAATATTCTAATTCAACAGTAGTTCATTAATTCCTCTATGAGAAGAAGCTTGGAATATTCTAATTCAACAATAGTTCATTTCGAATTCATTTAATAGTTCATTTTGAATTCATTTATGAGAAGAAGCTTGGGAATATTCTAATTCAACAGTAGTTCATTAATTCCTCTATGAGAAGAAGCTTGGAATATTCTAATTCAACAATAGTTCATTTCGAGTTCATTTAAGAGAAGAACCTTAGAAGCAGTCAAGCATTTATGGTTTATACAACATTTCATTATTTTATGAATTATTATTGATTGGTAAACATTTAAATTCAGCAATTCTTGGTTTGTGGAGCATTTATCATTTGGTAATTGAAGCATTTATAATTTAGTCAAATATAAAAGTATATACATACTCATAAACTCTATTTGGTTTGTGGAGCATTTATCATTTAGTAATTGCAGCATTTATAATTTAGTCAAATATAAGAGTATATTCATACACATAAACTCTGTTTGGCTTGTGGAGCATTTATCATTTAGTAATTGCAGCATTTATAATTTAGTCAAATATAAGTGTATATTCATACACATAAACTCTGTTTGGCTTGTGGAGCATTTATAATTTAGTCAAATATAAAACTATATTCATTTACATAAACTCTGTTTAGCTTATGGAGCATTTATCATTTAGTAATTAAAGCATTTCTAATTTAGTCAAATATAAAGGTATATTCATACACATAAACTCTGTTTGGCTTGTAGAGCATTTATAATTTAGTCAAATATAAAAGTATATTCATATACATAAATTCCGTTTGGCTTGTGGAGCATTTATAATTTAGTCAAATATAAAGGTATATTCATACACATAAACTCTGTTTGGCTTGTAGAGCATTTATAATTTAGTCAAATATAAAAGTATATTCATATACATAAATTCCGTTTGGCTTGTGGAGCATTTATAATTTAGTCAAATATAAGGGTATATTCATACACTAAAATTCTGTTCGGCTTGTGGAGCATTTATCATTTAGTAATTGAAGCATTTATAATTTATATAGTAAATACGTTCAAATATTTTTATAAATAAATTTGCATATAACTATTTCATAACTTCATTTTATAACGTATGATAAACGTGTTCTAATATTTTACAAAACAAATTCTATGTAGTTATTTCATAACTTCATTTTATAACGTATGATAAACGTGTTCTAATATTTTACAAAACAAATTCTATGTAGTTATTTCATAACTTCACTTTATAACGTATGATAAAGGTGTCTTAATATTTTATAACAATTACCTTCCAGTTTTGCAGTCTAGTTTATTCTAAAGAAGGCAGATTATTTCATCTATGGAAAGTCATGGCACAGTGTGGAGAGAGTGAAGCCGCTAAATTACCCCATTATTATCATAATTCCTCTAGCAAAGGTTTCTTTTTCCATTTTTACGTTCTGTTAAAACTATATTTTAATCTCTCAAAAGAATTAAGTAATACACTTTCTTTTTTTAAAAAAAAAATTTAATATGTTCTGCTTCTCTGTGTAAAACGAGAGAGAGAAAAAAAAAGTTCTTTTCTTCCGACGACGTGCCTAATTTGAATAATGCCTCAGTTTAATTCAAGTATCTTTTCTTTTTTTCTTTTTAATGATTGGATAATTAATTTCTTTTTTTTTTTATTGAGACAGATAAAAAAAAATAAGATGACTTAACATTTTATTTAAATCCATCAATCACAAAATTAAAAATATGATTTTTTTAAACAAATCACAGCTTTATTGCGTTCCCAATTAGACTGAATCGCGCTAGACGTTTTTAAATGGGGGGGGGTGTCTTTTGAATATTTATATGAGGAACAGCCTATCTGTTTCAATATATATAAATAATAAAAGATTGGTCTGTGGAAGTATATTTTCTCTTCGTTTGCACACATAATATATTTTAAATTAAAAAAGAAAATAAATGGTGACGATACATTTTAAATGTACAATCATATACATTTAAAGTGAAATGCATATTTTTTTTTCTGTTTTACTAATGTGTTAATTTTGATATGGTGGAGGGGATATAAAATTATCCTGGGAAATTTAAATGTAACAACCCAGCAACTAAATATGTTTTATTTTTAAATTATCAAAATCTTGATGTATATTTTTATTTTTGGATTATGTGTTGAAAATAAATTTAAGTACAAAGTTTTTAAATAATGTTAACCTTGTTACAACACACATAATCTTCACAAAATTTTTGTTTCCTTTGTTAGAATATAGTTTTAATGACTGTAGGCAAGTCAGTGACTTTTCTCTTTTGTTATAATATTTTTAGAGAAAATTGTAAGAGCATATGAATAGTCATTCGGCTTGACACCTGCAGATTAAAAATTAATTAAAACATGGGATAGGAATGTGAATCACTAATGGTCTAAAAGGAAATTCTTAAACAGATTTTTAAAAAAAAGATAAGAAAAGTTTTGATAGAACAAATGTAGTTTAATTAAACTAATTAATAATCTAAAAAAGAAATAGTTTGTAGAGGGAACCCTATAATAGGGAAGATATGTAGGTACTGATCAGGTGATATTGGGGCATTCAATTCAGATATTCAATTCTGCTCAGTTGAAGGCAAGGACTTAAGTTCGACATATGGAAGTCAGTTCAGTTGAAGGCAGTGATAATGCGTGCAGTTAAAACAAATTGACTTATTTTCGAATCAGGATTGATTCAAGCATTCATTCACGCAGTGATTGCTTCTTTGACTTCATTTGAAGCGACTTAGATGTTTAATTTTGCTTTTCAAAAAATGAATAATTGATAGTAAAAATTCAAAGTCATCGCAAGCTGTAATCATGTCCAATTAGAAGAAATAAAAATTGCAAATAGAAATATAGAAAAGAATCAGGAATGTGACCAGGAAAAGTCAGCTGAAAGAAAAAAATTTGATGGAAAGATATCACAAATTAGTTAAAGAATTAATATAATAATTTCAACAAGATATATAATCTTAAAGTGAATCCATTTGAAGTAAAAATCAAAGATGTCTAACCAGCCCGATGAGCCAGAGGATGCCGTTAAAATCAATTAAAACCAAAGAGCAGCCCACCAAAATGGAAAGAATAAAATCAAGACTGAGTATTATTGCCCAAGCAAACATGAAGGAGAGGACCCAATTCGGTGCATTTGCACTTCTCAAGACCGATGTAGCCACCAAGTTATGTGACTCTCTGCCCATTCAAAAATGTAGCTGTCTATGAACTATTTTTGCTTGCCATCCACAGAAGAGTCCCCTGCAGTCGCCTGCTGCATGACTTATGTATCTTTTTCAAAAGCCCTCAGCAGGAAGAAAACAAAGCCTTGGGGAAGTAAACCCATTTATGTTTCTAACTATAATTTTTTTTTTGAGTGTGATTTAAATATTTCTTACGAATGATTTTCTTTTAATGAGAATTAAGTAATCTTTTACATGTATTTGATCAATGATTTTGTTTTATTATTAATTCTATATGTGATTCGATATATTTCATTTACCAAAATAATTTTAATATATCACAAATGATTTAGATTAAAGATTTAAGGGAGGTAGATTATTCGTAAAGTTATATTCTCACAAGGGGTAGGCATTAGCCTGTTTGCCCACTTTAGTAATTTTATTACATAAATATCCACTACGTGCAGGATTAGTGTACAGTCAATAACAGTTCTTTTTGTTAAAAATGTATCGTATCAAGAAACGGGTCATCTTTTCAATCTGCCACATGCAGGATTCAATATGTTATAACTTACCACAAATTCATTTCTGTTAGCATAAATTTATTCCATCCGCTACGTGCAGAATAATAATAATAATAATAATAGTAAAAAAATAAATGTCTATTAGTTCCTTGTTTGGTTGATCCGCTACGGGCAGGATCAATTGAGGAACTCTCTTATTTAAATATTATAAATTGCAGTTGAATAATAACACCAAATAAGAAATCTTTATTAAATTAAGAAAAGAGTCAGAGAGTTGTTTAATGAAACATGTATTTACCATGGATTGCATATATATTGTAATCATGTATAGAACAATCTATCCTATAAAATGCTATAGAGTGTGCAAGCGAAGGTGAAACGCAGACCATGCTATATCATTGGGTAAATATTTAAGAATATGAGTTGGGGTTTTTGATTAAAATTTCATAGTGTGTTTCATATTTATATATTTCTGTTATTTCATTTATTTGTAATATTATAATAAAATTAAGGGCTAAATAAATACGGAGATAGAATATTAAAATTTCAACATTGTGCTGTGTAATTAGTAAATGTTTTATCGTTATCCTCCTTTGTTAGCTAAGCAACAAACCACTTTCCGGAGATAAAAGAGTAGATGAGCTAGCTTGGGATTAATCTCTATCGGGACCAAAAGTAATTCGTTAGAATATCCATCTTTCTAGTGATTTATTAAGTAAAGCATCTATATTACTAATTTTATTAAGTCAAAAAGGGATTAACCCTTATCTAAATTATGCAGTCATATCCCTCTGGGAAGGGAGCAATCTTTTCTCAGAGGTGGCACGTAAAGGTCTTGGAGAACTGGATCTTTCAAAAGTATAAATGTAATAATTTCCTTTAATGATGCAAATTAAGAAAATAATAAATGATGGTATCTAACTGAATAGCTGCAATCGTTGCTCGATTGCATAACACGCATTTTCATGTTCAATGCGTGTATACGGTAAGACAGTCAGATGGACCGGTACAGTAAAATGACAACCAATGTGTTTGGGCACGATATATTGAGTATGCACAAAAGCTAATAGATGAGGACACAGCTGCGTAATGCAATTAAATAATAAATGATAGAAGTGTAGGCAGGTAGAGAGCTATAAATGGAGCGTACAGAGAGATATACATGTACTATATATATATATAAGTGGTAGACGGATTAGAATTGAGTTTAGTGTGAATGTACCGAGATTTAAAAAAAAAAAAAAATAGAATACTTTGTTAGCATTGAAAGTTAATAAAAAAGAAATAAATAAACATAAAACTTTGTTAGAAATAAATAGAATACTTTGTTAGCATCTAATATAGAGTGAAATAAATAAATAGAATACTTCGTTAGCATTGAGATTTTATAAAAAATGAAATAAATAAACAATAATTTGTTATAAATAAACAAAATACTTTGTTAGTGCCGAGATATAGTAAAGAGTGAAATATAAAAGTGTGGATAATGAAATTTTTATAGGCAAGACAAAATGGAACCTGAAATGGAGAAAAAAAATTAATGAATATAATGATAGACTTTATGAAAGAACTGAGAGAAGAAATAGCCAAGATACCACGGCAAATAGAAGATTTAAGAAAAGATATGAAAAAACGAATGGAAGACATGTCCCACAGAATATACAATGTGAAGGAGGAAACAGTACAAGAATTAGAAATAAACGTCCAAAATATGGAAGCAATAGCACTGGTCACCAGTGACAAACATGAACAAGAGGCTAATAATGAAATATTTTATACTCATACGAAGGAATGTGATACAGATAGTAAAGGAGAAAATGATAATTTGAATATAGTAGTGAGGAGAACGAACAGAAAGTAAGAGAGGGTGAGAATAGTCAGCAGCAAGATAGAGATAAAATAGAAATAAATAATGCAGATATAGAAGTAGGAAAGTCAGTAGAGAAAGATAGGACCTATACATATTTACCAAATATAAACCAATTTCTAAAGATAGGAGTGTTTAAAGGGCAGACAGGTGAGACTCCAGTAGAATAGCATACCAGTTTAGAAAAGTACTTTAAAATAAATTTGATAGAACAAGTAGCAGAGATACTAAATTCAGCCGATATGAGTCAACAAAATAAATCAGTGGATAAGACTCGAGAAAATGTGAACTTAAACTCCATAAAATGGAATGGAGGTGGTCAAAGACAAGCACATTGGCATAGAAAGGTTAGGCATAGGAGTCGAAGTCCTGAAAAATATGTTAAGCATACAGACAGCAATGGTGACGATAATGGACATGCGAAGGGATTCAGACCTTCAACACCTAAATCAGGGTCAAGCAAAACTTAAGATATTGAGGTGGCGGTTGTGGTCATGGGTGTAATTGATGTTGTTTTAGTTAGTTAACTTTGGAGGTTCTGTTTTAGTCTTCTCTTCAGGGTTGTGAATTTAGGGAAAAGAATTGAAGGTTTGCCAACAGTACTTACATTGAATGTGTTAAAATGTACCATTTAATTCCATAAAAAATTACACGCAGAAACAGCCAGACTAATTTAAAACATAGCAGAGAAACAATGAACTCTGGGACATTCAATTCAGTGTGCATAAAGTTCTAATAAGTCTAAGTATAAAAAATAGCAAGGACGCAGTTACTGAAATTTTCCGGGAACAAGTTGTGTTGACTTATATGTAAATGCCTGTAAGTCTCATTAAAAGATACGAGTGGGGACATATGTAGTGAACATAGATAAATAGCAGTATTATTATTATTATTTTTGGGCATATATACTGTGTGTTTGTAGGTTAGATACTTACTGTTGGGCAAATAAATGGTGTTCAGCTCATGTTTGAATCAGAACTCGGAAAGGGGGGTCTGAAATAGGGCTTCTCTTTGTTGGACTGTGATAGAGGGGGTTTTTTTTGACTAGCACAGGTAGCCATTAACCATTACATTCAATAGATTTTTTTTTAGTATTATTGTATATAGCTAAACATAACTTAGTATATTGCTTAAGATTTTTATTTTTCAGTATTAATAACACTATCGTATATAGTCAAATATAAACTAATATTTCTTATTAAATATATAATAAACTAGTATATTCTTTGGTATTAGTGTATATAGCTAAATATAAATTAGTATATCCCTTAAGATTTTTATTTCCATTAGTAATAACACAACTATATAGACAAATATAAACTAATATTTCTTTTTAAATTTGTAATAAACTAGTATATGTTTTAATATTATTGTATATAGGTAAAATTAATTTAATATAGACTTTAAATGGTTAACCCATTTAGAAGTCTCATTAAAGGAGGGGGGTATTGTGACAGTCCGACTTAAATGACAGGCACAAAGATGGCTGCAAGCATAGTTGCAGCCTGAATAAACACACACACACACATATATATATATTAAAAGGTTGGTCTGTGCAAGTATATATTCTCTTCGTTTGCGCACATAATATATTTTAAATTAAAAAAGAAGATAAATGGTGACGATACATTTTAAATATACAATCATATACATTTAAAGTGAAATGCATATTTTTTTTTCTGTTTTACTAATGTGTTATTTTTGATATGGTGGAGGGGATATAAAATTATCCTGGGAAATTTAAATGTAACAACCCAGCAACTAAATATGTTTTATTTTTAAATTATCAAAATCTTGATGTATATTTTTATTTTTGGATTACGTGTTGAAAATAAATTTATGTACAAAGTTTTTAAAATAATGTTAACCTTGTTACAACACGTAATCTTCTGAAAATTTTTGTTTTCTTTGTTAAAATATAGTTTTAATGACTGTAGGCAAGTCAGTGACTTTTCTCTTTTGTCATAATATTTTTAGAAAAAATTGTAAAACCATATGAATAGTCATTCAGCTTGACACCTGCAGATTAAAAATTAATTAAAACATGGGATAGGAGTGTGAATCACTAATGGTCTAAAAGGAAATTCTTAAAACAGATTTTTAAAAAAAAGATAAGAAAAGTTTTGATAGAACAAATGTAGTTTAATTAAACTAATTAAAAATCTAAAAAAGCAATAGTCTTTGTAGAGGGGACCCTGTAATGGGGGAGATATGTAGGTGCTGATCAGGTGATATTGGGGCATTCAATTCAGATATTCAATTCTGTTCAGTTGAAGGTAAGGACTTAAGTTTGGCATATGGAAGTCAGTTCAGTTGAAGGCAATGATAATGCATGCAGTTAAAACAAATTGACTTATTTTTGAATCAGGATTGATTCAAGCATTCATTCACACAGTGATTGCTTCTTTGATTTCATTTGAAGTGACTTAGATGTTTAATTTTGCTTTTCAAAGAATGAACAATTGATAGTAAAAATTCAAAGTCATCGCAAGCTGTAATCATGTCCAATCCGAAGAAATAAAAATTGCAAATAGAAATATAGAAAGGAATCGGGAATGTGACCAGGAAAAGTCAGCTGAAAGAAAAAAAATGGATGGAAAGATATCACAAGTTAGTTAAAGAATTAATATAATAATTTCAACAAGATATACAATCTTAAAGTGAATCCATTTGAAGTAAAAATAAAAAATGTCTAACCAGCCCGAAAAGCCAGAGGATGCCGTTAAAATCAATTAAAACCAAAGCGCAGCCCACCAAAATGGAAAGAATAAAATCAAGACTGAGTATTATTGCCCAAGCAAACATAGAGTCAAGGACCCAATTCGGTGCATTTGCACTTCTCAAGACTGATGTAACCACCAAGTTATGTGACTCTCTGCCCATTCAAAAATGTAGCTGTCTACGAACTATTTTTGCCTGCCATCCACAGAAGAGTCCCCTGCAGTCGTCTGCTCGTGACTTATGTATCTCCTTCAAAAGCCCTCAGCCAGGAAGAAAATGAAGCCTTGGGGAAATAAACCCATTTATGTTTCTAAATATAATTATTTTTTTTTTGGGTGTGATTTAAATATTTCTTACGAATGATTTTCTTTTAATGAGAATTAAGTAATCTTTTACATGTATTTGATCAATGATTTTGTTTTATTATTAATTCTATACGTGATTCGATATATTTCATTTACCAAAATAATTTTAGTATATCACAAATAATTTAGATTAAAGATTTAAGGGAGGTAGATTACTCGTAAAGTTATATTCTCACAAGGGGTAGGCATTAGCCTGTTTGCCCACTTAGTCTTATTTTATTACATAAATATCTGCTATGTACAGGATTAGTGTACAGTCAATAACTGTTCTTTTCATTAAAAATGTATCGTATCAAGAAGCGGGTCATTAAATCTACTTTCCCATATAGTTGAAAGGCTATGGAGTGTGCGCATTCATTTATAAATAACTCTATCTTTTCAATCCGCCATGTGCAGGATTCAATACGTCATAACTTAAACGCAAATTCATTTCTGTTAGCATAAATTTATTCCATCAGCTACGTGTAGGATAATAATAATAATAGTAAAAAATAAGGGAATAAATGTTTATTAGTTCCTTGTTTGGATGATCCACTATGGGCAGGATCGACTGAGGAACTCTCTTATTTAAATATTATAAATTGCGGTTGAATAATAACACTAAATAATAAATCTTTATTAAATTAAGAAATGAGTCAGAGAGTTGTTTAGTGAAACACGTACCTACCATGGATCACATATATATTGTAATCACGTATAGAATAATCTATCCTATAAAAGGCTATAGAGTCTGCAAGCGAAGGTGAAACGCAGACCATGCTATCTCATCGGGTAAATATTTAAGATTATGAGTTGGGGTTTTTGATTAAAATTTCATAGTGTGTTTCATATTTATATATTTCTGTTATTTCATTTATTTGTAATATTATAATAAAATTAAGGTCTAAATAAATACGGAGATAGAATATTAAAACGTCAACATTGTGCTGTGTAATTAGTAAATGTTTTATCGTTATCCTCTTTTTTTAGTTAAGCAACAAACCACTTTCCCGAGATAAAGAGTAGATGAGGTAGCTTGGGATTAATCTCTATCGGGACCAAGAGTAATTCGTTAGAATATCCATCTTTCTAGTGATTTATTAAGTAAAGCATCTATATTATTAATTTTATTAAGTCAAAAAGGGACTAACCCTTATCTAAATTATGAAGTCATATCCTTCTGGGGAGGGAGCAATCTTTTCTCAGAGCTGGCATGTAAAGGTCTTGGAGAACCGGATCTTTCAAAGGTATGAATGTAATAATTTCCTTTAATGATGCAAATCAAGAAAATAATAAATGATGGTATCTAACTGAATAGCTGCAATTGTTGGTCGGTTGCATAACACGCATTTTCATGTTCAATGCGTGTATATGATAAGACAGTCAGACAGACAAGTACAATATATTTCTATGTAGTGATTACCACAGATCAAGGGCTCACCATCTCTCACTATTATCCCAACATGAAATTACTCAACTAAGCAAAGTACAAGCCTTTTAATTTTATTATACATAGTAGCTATCCAACAATCTAAATTTCAGTGGTTTGAACTCATGAACTTCTTGGTTTATAAAAAAAAAAAAATCTCATCTATCACCATAACATCAACAAATTTCTCAAAATATATATATATAGAGAGAGAGTAACAACTGAGATCACTAACTAACATTTATTTATGTGTAATGATAATGAGGATTCTACACTTATACAATATTAAAATGTGGAAATTTCATATCAAATTCAATATAACCTTGAAATATTTAAAATATAATAAAATATTCATAGGCGTTGAAAGTAACTAATTCGATAATATAGTGAGACAACTTTCTCACTCAAGATAATGGTAGTTAAATATAAAATGATTAAATTGATGCTTAACTGTATCCCATCACAACTGGATTCATCATTATGTAAGTAAGTCCAAATAAAATAGAGAAAAAAAATGTATAAAATTTCTGAAACTTAAAACTTAATACCATTTCATATACATATATATATATAAAAATTCAACTTCACTAAATATTTACTCTTGTGCCTGAAACATTATTTTACTAAAATTGTACTAGTGCAATTTATCATCAACAAACATTCACTAATTGAACTTCATGTCTAAAAGTCACTTATAATAGAAAATAAAACATTAATATGTTTGTTTTTCAAGCCCTAGTTGCTAACTAAATGTAATAAATTATTTGTCACCAACAATCATCAATTAACCGGGCCTCTTAGTTTGTGGCACCAAATGTAATAGACTATATGTGATCTAAATGATCTCAAAGGAAAATACACATGTGAAGAAAGAAGACCCCAAATGTTGGTGCCAAATGTAATAGAACGTCTGTTACCAATTGAAATGGCCCTAATCGTTGGGTACCAAATGTAATAAAATCACGATTACTCCAATTGAAAGCGATAAATGTAATAGTATGGGATATAACTATATTATTATTCTCCATCCTCATAAATGAATCGTAATGAATCAAGCCTCAAGTTTTAGGCATTAAGTGTAATAATATGGACTCTTCAACAATAATCACCACTTAACCAAGCCCTAACGATGGCGCGAAATGTAATAGAACACATATATCATCCAATCTAAATAATATAAACATAGCATAACATACACATATACTGAGAAAAAAATGCCCAAAATGGATGGCAAATGTAATAGTATAACTGTCACCAATTGGAAGTGATAAATGTAATGGATTGGAATATGCATACAAAGAAAGGTCTTAACAATCTAAATGAATCCAATTGTTGAGAAAGCCAAATATAATATAGTATAATCTAAATGAAGAAAGATAAAATTATCCCAATCATTGAAGAACCAAAATGTAATAGATAACATTATCCCAATTATATTTAATCAAACTGCTTAACTGCCCTTCCAACTAGCTATATATGAAATAAATCAAAATTGTATAAAGCAATAATGAGACCTATCATTATAATTTGTTCTCAGGTTTAATATGACTAACTAACAAAATATATATATCAGAAACAAAGGGAATTTTATTGAATCTAATGTACAAATTAAATAAGTAAACTTATGTATATCTAAATATATCAATGAACATTGACTTGTATAAGTGACCTCAAAACTAAATAATAATTAAAATATGAAATTATTCTCCATTAAGTTGTGAATTTAATAAACTTCATAATGACTCTGGCACTAAAAAAAGAATAAAATATTAATACTCTTCCAAATAAAATACAAAGGCATTACTTATAAAACAAATGGTACACACTTTATTTCTAGATTATGGTTTTAAATAGTATCTGTATTTTAAATGTTTTTTTTAAATACAAACCAAATACAAAAAAAAATAAGAAAAATTATATACTTGCAGTAAGTATATATATATTAAATAGACAAATAAATGTTTGTACTCAATAAGTATACATTAGTATAAACACAATTTGTATTTTCTAAAGATTCAAATTTAAAAAAAAAAATCAAATAAATAAAGGTATATTAAATACAGCAAATATATAAATTGTTGTTTATATTTTGCATAAGTGCTATTATATGAAATTAAAATGAAAATAAATAAATAAGTAAATAATTGACTGGTAAAATATTATAAAATTAATAAAGTAGATAATAGATATGATCTCAAGGCTAAGTTAATCAATTAAATATCACTAAGTCAAAAGAAATCATCAAAATTCACTCCACTATATTATAAAAGGTTTACATATTATATCCACTTCGAACCATGCTTAGTACTACAAGCACCGAATACTTAAGTTTATTATTTATAACGAGGCTCACTCAGACCTATAAATATAACATATCTTTGACTACTTAGTCATTTAGTGCTAACTTATAACTTAATATGAATATGGAACTTATTTCACCTCATTTTGTTATTTGTTATCTTACATACATACACACACATGAAAAAAAAAATGACGATTTCTAATTGATAAGTAACCTTTAATAAATCAACTCAATCTATGATCTATCCCCAAGAACACATATAATTATCAAATAAATAAAAAAATATTAAAAAAAAAATAATTAAGTTATATAAATAATAAAACTTTTGATAATTAAAATTTGCAAATATAAATTTCACTTATTAAAAATATATATATAATAACTCTTATGCAAAATAAACTTAGAGCTTTACTTACAAATTTCTAATACGTAAGTGTTAATTTTGACATTTATAAAACGTTTGTTTTTTTTAAACAAGACACTTAAATAGAATAGAATTATACTTATAAAAACGTTTCATTTTTCTAATTAAAAAAAAAAAAGAAAAAAAAAAGAATATCGATCTCAAAAATATATATAAACATATCATTTACATTAATAAAGTTTTTTACTACCTTTTCAAAGTTCAAATTGTTCCGTTGTTTTATTTCTTTAGATCTTTTTAATCTTTGAATGCATTCTAGCCAAGGTTAAATTTTGAAAAAAATATCACATTAATGAAAATTGTTAGTTCCTGAATGTGTATATAGATGCCATCTTTTTAAGAGTTCTTTCCATTGTAGATTCCTAGATAGCTATATGAAATTTCAACTTAAGATGCGTGATGAAATCATATGTCGAGCTTTGCTTAGTTTTTCTTTTTAAATTGACCTGGGATAAAAGAAAAGAATAGGGTGCATTCCCTTGACTGCAATATATATTATTTAGCCAATCATTGTCAATGTGTTCTCATACAGTAATTTATCCAATTATCTTGACAAATAAAGATACTGAATATAAAAGTACAATTAGCTTTTTCTCTTTCAGTTTCTTTTAATAACCATTTTAATAATCCATAATGGTGATCTTTTTCTGTTGTTGTTGTTGTTTTCACATGCTCCAGAACATGCAGTCTTGACAACCATTGTTACATATTATTTTTTTCAAACAATTAACATTCAAAATAAAAATATTAATCATACAAAAAAATATTAAATCGAAAATTTATTTAATAGCTTTAAAAAAATATACATAAATAATAACATTGCATTTTTTTTAATCATAACTTAAAATAAAATAATCTTTTTTTATAACTAACCATTTATATGTTTTTTATTTATAATATTGATATACACATATATTAATTAAAACATGTCACTATTACTATTAAAAAATCTCACCATTAAGAATAATAATAATAACAATTAAATATTTAAAACAACGTACCATCAACAAATAAATAAAATAATAAATCCAAACAACAATAATTATAACTAATAACCATAAACAATAATAACACTCCATATATAAACATCAAATCAAAGAGATTTTTTTTAAACCAACAAAATGACTTTTAAAATAAAGGTTGATTTATCGATCTTTTACAATATATACATAAAGCGATGAATCTATTGTCTGATAATAACATATCTGTAAGAATTAGTTTAAAATAAAAATGTTATTTTTCATTGATCCAAAATATATTTTAAATAAAACTACATTGTATAACTAACAATTAAGTTAAAGCAAAATATATATATTTCATTGATCCAAATGTTATATTATTAACTTATCAATAATTTTCATTTTGCAACTAAATTAAATATTGCATTAAATTAAATTCCTAATATTTATATATCTTATTTATATACCTAAAAAACTAATTTCTAAAAAAAATTGTGTATAATGCCAATAATAATAATCAGTAGTTTGTTAAAAGTTTATATTTCATTTTTTAAAAACTATTATTATTCTTAAAAGTCTTTAAAATTTTTCAAACAATTGACATATATAAATATAAAATTATTAAACAACTTTAAAAAAATAATTGTATTTGTAAGAAATTTCAAATGCCACAATAATAGAATAAAATGTATTAATAAATAAAAATTAGTTCATGTTTTTTTCTAGATAAAAGAGAAAAAAAAAGAAAATATATTGACAGAAAATAATAATTTCGAGCAAATGAAGAGAGGTTATTAACTAGAAATCATATTTTATAATAATTGAATATGGATAATCACTGATAATTAAATTACAGATTTAAAGAGTCTAGAAATATAACTGCTAAAAAAAGGTGTGAAAAAATAGCTGAAAATGATTTAAAAAAATACATATAAATAATATTTAGAATAGATTTAATAATTAGTAAAATACTGAACAGTAGTTTGTTAATTTTTATGTCTGGAGGCAGGCTAAAAGTAATTAAGCAACAGAAACAGAAGGCTAAAACAAATGATACTATTTGACCATCATTATTATGGTTGTTAACCAATATAAATAGTTTTTTAAACAAATTATTCTAGTGAAGATATGGCCAAGTTTATGGTGCATGGGCCAAACTAGGTGCATTGATTAATTAATTTTGGCACAATGAACACTTTGTTATAAAAATAAAAAAAACAAGGCTAGATCTTATAAAGTAATACTATAATCAAAAAACATTTTTTATTAATAATCAACAAAAATATATAATAAAAATTAAAAAGTCTTTAAATCAAACTAACAAAAACTGTTCTATATTCAACCTGTAAACAGATATTTCATACTTATCTAATTTTGATAACAAATGCAGAGCTAATACACAATAGTTTTTAACTTTTATTTGATGATTGTTCATCTTTTGTAAATCTTGCAGTTTTAATCTTTATGAAAATTATTTTCGTCAAAGAAAATGATAAAAAAGTCAAAATGAGGCACATAACAGATTCAGAAGTCTCAGTAATTTTAAAATAAGCAATATTTAAACTCAAATTTAAACAGTTTTTCATAATGTAATAATGTGTTATTGAAAAAAAATGTTTATGGTATTTCATTATATTATGAAAAAAAATGTTAAAATTTTATTCATGTAACATTTCAAATTTGGAACTACATCATAAAATAATAAAATGCTTTAGTATAAATGTGTGTTTGAATGTTTAATGACAAACTTTGTATGGTGAGAAAAATTATACTGTAGTAGATCTATGTGTATAAATTTAAAAAAAGTATATAAATTTGCATCATTATAAATATCACAGTTAGACTAATGAAAGCTAAAATACAATAATTACATAAAAAAATTTTTTTTGAATTAAAAAAAAAAATCAGTTAAGAGAGCTCTGCAAACAAAATTTAATTCTTACAATCAGAACACTGGAAAAAAACTTGGTTGGGTTAATGATGGACATAATCCATTTTGCAATATAAATTAGATAAAAATGACTCTTGTGATACATTACAATAAAAAATAAAAGTAATGATGTTAAAAAAGACACATATAGTGATAGAATAAAAGCAAATTAAAAAAAAAAGACTAATTCTATTATTTATCTTCCCAAAAATCAATTGTATTAATGAAAAAATATATATATATATATAGCAAAATGTCTTAAAAGAATAAATATTTACACATATATATATATACTTTCACTTAAAAACAACAATTCATTATTCTGGAAAATAAAATATGAATAATAGAAATAATATAAAGACTAATTGAGTAAAAAGAAGTAACACTAAATGATCAAATATCAAAAAATAAAATAACCAAATAACTAAATGAAGCAGGTAGAACATTTGTGCATATCTAATTAAATCAGAAGTAATTCTGTAACTAAAAAAATGGTTTGGGGTTAAAATGTCACTGTTGTAAGTAGATAAGAGCAAAAATGACAGCAAAGATAATATAATGTATTATTCAGTGATTCAATAATTAGGCATTGTGAGAATATGTTGCATTTATTAGTTTTTTTTAAATTCTTGATGCCTAGCCTGTTGGCACTATGTTTGACAATATAAATTGTGAAAATACCATCTTTAATTAATGACCTTCAGTTTTAAATTATAAAGAAGGAAATCACTTTGCTATGTAGATGAACAAAAATATGCAAATTTGAATTATAAATACAAATGAAGGGGAAAATCAACATTAATGACTCATTATAATTTGATCATGGCAATTCTGAAAATAGTATATTTAGTCTAGCAGCTTAAAATAAGACAAAAACAATGCTAACTTTCAAAACATATATTCTATGAATTAAATTAAAAATAGATTTCTACACTAAAACTTCATCCATAATTTTAAAACAAATTTAAAACAGTTCCTATCAAAGTTTATGTAAAATTTTTGAATGACTTAGTCTAAATTTGGTACAAGTTTATAATTGAAGATATGAAGCTTCTTTTAGGTCTTGCTCATTTTCAAAGCTCAGATAGATATTTCTTAGGATATTTGATGGTGAATCCTTAATTTTTATATTTTTTTTTCAATGTTTTTTACATGATATTTTGAGCCTAACTAACTTTTTTAAATGTAATCGTTTTAGTATTGAATTTCTTTTGATGGTGAGACATTCTATGGTCATATGATTATAATAAGGCATTTTAGAGATGTTCCATGCAAAAATGATTTCTGTCCAAAAGGTAATCTTCTGAACCAACCTACCATTATTTTTTGATTTTCCAAGGGAATTATTATTATTATATACATTTTTAAGGAAATAAATTCTTGGATACCATAATTTTAGAAACAAAATCTACTGAATTCCTTAGTTATGTATATTTATATTATTTGTTCTTTTAAAACAATAACATTCATTATATTAACAAAATATCCATATGTTTTCAGGAATTAATCAATCTTTTGCTATATGTTTTAGAATTTATTCTAATCATTAATTTAATATTATTATATATTTTTAAAAAAATTATTAAACTTAAAAATATTTTATTATATATTTTTAGAAATCCTTACTATATATATTTATTAATAAATGGCAAATATTATTTTATTTAAATAACCTTAACATCCTCTTGCTTTGCCTAGTTTGACTTTAAATAGTGAATGCCTTATGCTGAAATAAACACTTTTTATCTGTAATTCTTATAAAACAATTAATAAATACTGTCCCATAAAATGATTATATCATTTCATATTCCAATCAATCAAAAATAAATAAATAAATAAATAAATGATATTTCAAAAAGGGCATTAAAATGTCATTTATGCAAATAGATGGTAGCAATAATTACAGCAATGATCAGATAGTGTATTATTCAGTGATTCAATGCTTAAGTGTTGTGGAAATGTGTTACATTTATTAGCACTAATTTTTAATTTTTGTTACCCAGCATGCGGCACAATATTTGATTACACAAACTCGAAAAATAGCATATTTACTTATTGGCTCATGATAATACAATGGTATTGATTTTGATAATAGTATATTTAATTTAACAATGTAAAATCAAAAAAAGGATAATACAAAATTTCAAGACATATATATATATCTTAAAATTTATACTCTAATTGCTATTAAATTAGCACTAGATTTGTACACTAAAAGTTCATTTACAATTGTAAAGATTGTTATAAAGTTGATCTAAAATTCTCAAATGGCTTAAGTATGTATGACAATTCTGATATGACATTCAGCTATAGTTTGAATTTAGAACAAGTTTATAGTCAAAGATATAAAGCTTTTTAGTTTTTTCTTATTTTCAGAGCTCTGATAGATATTTCATAGTTTGTATGATAGAGGAATCACTATTTTCTTATTTTCTGGAAGTTTCATGTATGACATTTTGAGGTTAACAGTCTTTTAAATGTAATCCTTTTAATACTAAGTTTCAATGGAAAGAAAGGCAGTCCATAGTTAGATTATTATACTAAGGGGCATTTTAAAGCCTATCCAGGTAAAGTTGATTTTCTGCTCAAGAAGAAATCTTCTGAATTAATCCATTATTTTTCATATTTCAAAGAAATCATTTTCATTATAAATTATCATCTTTTTTAAATATCAATATTATTACATTCTCGCAATAATCCATTATTTTTCATATTTCAAAGAAATTATTTTCATTATATATTATCATCCTTTTTAAATACCAATATTATTACATCCTTCCAATAATATTGTACAATTTTATCATTTAGATATTTGGTATATTAGTTTGTGCCTATTTATTCACTTCTGTTAAGAGATCAATAATAATTCCATAATTTCTTAAAGCTTTTGTCTTCTTCATAGATTCAATTGTCTCACTTCTTCATTTAAAATTCTTTTATTGTCTATGAACTTTATATTGAAATGGGAAAAGGAATATTAAACAATTAATTTTGGAATGTAGAATATTGAATGAAAGAATCAGAATATATTGCACAGAAAGTGAGAGAAATTTAAAGATAAATAGAGAGATTTTTTGTTTAGGTCTCTTAGAGGAAAAAAGAGATATATTAGGAAAGGGTAGTGGTATTAATGAAATAATTTTTTTTTATTGAAATGGAAAAGAGGGAAGGAGAAAAATGAATCAGGACTGGAGAAATAAATGGATAGTAAGGAGTTAGTAAAAAATAAATTTGCGCTATTTAAAGGTTTTTGTTATCATTTAAAAATAAATGATCAGATTTATTAAAAAAGAAATGAAATCAAATAAACGAGAATAGTCCAAAAGTAATAATTAAAGAGTGGTTGTAAAAAAACATAGTTTTAAAATATAATAAAACTATTTGTTAAAAAGAGAGCTGGGGGAAAATCTAAAATGGAATTAGAAAAAGATTTTAAAACTTTTTTTCTCTTCCGCTTTTAAAGAAAACTCTCTTTTAAAGAATAAATAAGTAAATATGGAAAGTTAAAATGAAATTTTATTAGTAAAAGAAAACTTTCAAAAATGTAATTAATTAGTTTATAAGATTTCTGAATAATAATAAAATAAAAATCAATAGTTGAATTAATTAAAAACTGTATACTATGTTATCAAGGTAGTAAATGAATCTGAACGAAGGATTAAAATTAAAGAAAATTTAAAAATAATTAAAAACAGACTTTAAGTTATGATCTTAACTAAAAATAGATATAAATATGATAAACATTAAAAACTATGGAAAACAATGAGAAAAAAAGATATATAAGAAGCGACTTGGCTATTGTTCTTCAGTCGGGTTTGTGATATACAGTCGGGTTGCTATCAGTATGGACAGAATTCAAAATGCAAAGTAAGAGTTTGGAGAACTTCAAGTGCAGTAGCAGACCAGTTATTACTGTTGTGGACCACCTTAGTGCATATGCCACCAAAATAGCATCATGCATTGCTAAAACTCCAGTCCTCTGTCAAATCAACTGTGCTTGCCTAAATCAATGCCCAAAACAAATGCCTAGATAGTGCAAAGATGCTGCCATTAATCTCTCTCTCCCATTGTTGATCCACAGAACAGAAGACAATCCCCAGAAACCATCGATGGAGAACCAAAAAGCCAACCAGTTGGAAAGTGACAATCATGAAAACCTAGATAAAGATACTTTAAATAACTAAATATATTTTGATCACTGTCTATAGACACTTTATTTTAAATGAAATGAATTTTAATTAATGAAGGACTATAAAATTATATGTTTTTATATGTAAATTTCAATATTACTATGTTTTATTACAAATGTGTGTGTTTGAATAAATATTGATGTTTGCTTAATTGTTATCTTGTCTATTTTCTCTCTCTCTCTTGTCACTGTGTCACCAGTAAGTTAGTGTAGACTTAGTTTTTGTGTGTTAAATAAATGTGTGGATTGTGTGCCTGTTATCCAAAGCATGCTGACTATATAACCTATGGTTGGTTGGCATCTGAGGTTGATCCTCAAAACAAATAAAATAATTTGGATGGCAGGGTTTTGAATCCAGCAGTTGAGGTAAGCCATGGTCTGGAAATATGATCATGTTATGCTTTGCATAGCTCGATATGACCATGGGTATCATTGATGGCTCTGCTATTGATGTTATTCTCCCTTCTGCTTGAACAGCCAGTACATTCCCATGTTTTTAAAATTATTATAAAAGGTATTTATACCCATTTAAATCCAATTAAATAATAATCATCTTATATGGACTTGGTTCAATTAGGAAAGGGCAATGGTATTAATGAAAAAAAATTTTTTAATTGAAATGGGAAAACGAGAAATGAACTAGGACTGAACAAATAAATGGATAGTAAGGAGTTAGTAAAAAATAAATTTGTATTATTTAAATGTTTCTAAGGGAGGGAATATTTAATTTGGACAACAATGTTTCTGAGTATATAACATATACACAAAAATTTTTGATCCTGTTTAAAAAGAAAAACAGCTGACTGAAATAATCAGTTATTTTATTACAGCAGATTTTCAGAGCTACCAAAAAAGTTCACCCTTTAACAAAATTAATTCAAAATTTTTTTTTTTGACAAATGGCAGAATGATGTTTTTTTATTATTACAGCAGGGCTGAAATAAACTAAAATAAAAGTAGAACACTTTCATATATATAAAGAGCCTGCTACTAGCTCTAAACAAGCTTAATTATTTTATTTTTTATGATAAATGCTACAAGAGAAAATACATGAAGCTTTTATCTATGATGGTCACCATCCCCAGACCGGTTTCGAGCTATGGCTCTCATCAGTGAGGAGCTAGGACATAAGATTCAAAATATTAACTCAAGCCAAGCATTTATCTAATTCTTAAATATTAAGAAAAAGATCCAAATCTTCAGACACCTACATGTCTTCAAATTCAGCACTTTAACCAAAGAAACTATATGAGCCTGAACTAAATTCAGAGTTCCCATATATTAGTAGGCTTAGCAATTTAATATAGCCAAAGCCCTAATAGCAAAATTAAATAGTAAAAATCAGTCATATATCACATGACCTATATAGCTTGTATTACCAATATGTAATATATAAAGAACCTGCTACTAGCTCTAAACAAGCTTAATTATTTTATTTTTTATGATAAATGCTACAAGAGAAAATACATGAAGCTTTTATCTATGATGGTCCCCATCCCCAGACTGGTTTCGAGCTATGTCCTAGCTCCTCACTGATGAGAGCCATAGCTCGAAACCGGTCTGGGGATAGGGACCATCATAGATAAAAGCTTCATGTATTTTCTCTTGTAGCATTTATCATAAAAAATAAAATAATTAAGCTTGTTTAGAGCTAGTAGCAGGCTCTTTATATATTACATATTGGTAATACAAGCTATATAGGTCATGTGATATATGACTGATTTTTACTATATATATCAAAATTACCCCAAATCCAAAATTAAACCAGACCAGCATAAAAATAATATAAAAACACAACCTAAGGTTTCACTGCTACAAGCAGACTTCTCAAGTGTAAAGAACTACAAAAACTACACAATATATATAATATTAATAACTACCCACAAATCCATTCATTTCCCATCCACCATTAATATTAAAAGAACTCTTAAATAAGTTAATTGCTTCAGAATAATATATTTTCAATAATAAAGACTCTTTAATTCTTCTTTTGATTTCATTTCTCTCAAAGAAGACAACCTTAGCTTCATCAAAATCAATAGTGTGGCCTGCATCTTTTTCATGGACATACAAAGCAGAACTAAGATATCTATTTTTAACTCTACTTTTATGAACCTTTATTCTTTCATTTAAACTCAAACTACTCTGACCTATGTAAACCTTCTTACAAAATAAACAAGGAATAAAATATACTACACCAGGAATAGTCTTTCTATCAAAAACTTCTTTTGTATTATTTAATAAATTATTCAATGTAACACCCCTTTTCCAAGCAATTTTTTTATTTCCAAAGAATATACTATTTCTACACACAATTTTATAAGAAGACAATTTAAATGGCAAAGAAATAAAATCATATTTTTCTCTAACCTTTACATCCTTACAAATATTACTATTAAATAAAATACTTTTAACAAATTTATCAGAGTATCCAACACTCAAGTAATCTTTATAAAATTGATATTTCTGAAACAAAGCAACCCCACTAGAATTATTTAATTTAATATTTCTATGACAATAATTCCTTAAAGCAACTACTTTATGAGATACAGACTGATAGCTATCAGGTTTAATTATAGATCTTAGTTCTTTACTTTAAACTAAATGACTGCACAATAAACAAACTAATTGTTTATTGTGCAGTCATTTAGTTAAAAGTAAAGAACTAAGATCTATAATTAAACCTGATAGCTATCAGTCTGTATCTCATAAAGTAGCTGCTTTAAGAAATTATTGTCATAGAAATATTAAATTAAATAATTCTAGTGGGGTTGCTTTGTTTCAGAAATATCAATTTTATAAAGATTACTTGAGTGTTGGATACAAAAAAATTGCTTGGAAAAGGGGTGTTACATTGAATAATTTATTAAATAATACAAAAGAAGTTTTTGATAGAAAGACTATTCCTGGTGTAGTATATTTTATTCCTTGTTTATTTTGTAAGAAGGTTTACATAGGTCAGAGTAGTTTGAGTTTAAATGAAAGAATAAAGGTTCATAAAAGTAGAGTTAAAAATAGATATCTTAGTTCTGCTTTGTATGTCCATGAAAAAGATACAGGCCACACTATTGATTTTGATGAAGCTAAGGTTGTCTTCTTTGAGAGAAATGAAATCAAAAGAAGAATTAAAGAGTCTTTATTATTGAAAATATATTATTCTGAAGCAATTAACTTATTTAAGAGTTCTTTTAATATTAAGGGTGGATGGGAAGTGAATGGATTTGTGGGTAGTTTTTAATATTATATATATATATATATATATATATATATATATATATATATATATATATATTGTGTAGTTTTTGTAGTTCTTTACACTTGAGAAGTCTGCTACACAGTGAAACCTTAGGTTGTGTTTTTATATTATTTTTATGCTGGTCTGGTTTAATTTTGGATTTGGGGTAGTTTTGATTTTATATTGACTAGTTTAGCTTTATGCTTGTAATGTTAATATATATATATATAGGCATTTGGTGAAACTTGCTTATTACAAGCTTATTAGTTATAGTATTGAAAATATAAAAGCTATTTACAAGATCTAAATGAATTCATGAAATTAAAAAGTTTCTTTTAGATAACATATATATATATATTGGAATGAAAGATAATATATGAACTGGCAACAATAATCATAATTTCAAATTTTTTTATTGACTTATCAATATTGCAATTATTATTTATTATTAATATCATTGCTGCAAATAACAATATTAAAATTATATTACTATTATTTATAATATTACCTTTAAAGGAAAATTATTAAACTGATCCATGATGTCTTTTTCTTTATATTTTATAAATACAGTGTTTTTGAATGTGTGAATGAAATTTTTTTTTATCACAGTTTATATTTAGTTATAAAAAAAATTAATGCACATAAAATAATTTTAAAAGAACAATAGATAAAATAAAAAAGTTTAATACAACAATAATAAGAATTATTTAAGAATAGTATTATTATAGGAATAACTTTATTAGTATAGGTATAAGATTAAAATTACACTAAAAATGGATTGAAAGCATTAACATAACATTTAAGTATATGTTGGTGCATGCAGGAATGTTTATAATTCTTGAATGTATTTTGAATATAAAAGGGTCCAATCATAAAATATTTAAGTAAAATGATTTATTTTAATATTTATAATATAAGTATTTGTAAAATAATGTATTTTATTTTTATTAATTAATACATTAGGATATTAAAAATATTATTATGTCATTTTTAAAATAATTTCATTAAAAATTTGTTGCTACAAATTCTTAAAACTTCCAAAGATCACCTGCTTCACATTGTATCTTAGCAACAATGATACAACTTTCCTATAAAAAGCCAAGAGTGAAGAATTTTGAATAAAAATGATCTTATTAATCATATGATACAAACCTATTAATTCATTGCAAGTGAACTGTATTGAAATTATATTTAAAGTTAGCCATATTGTATCTTGCAGTACAATGATAATGAAATAGAAAACCAGATAAACATTAGCCATAATGGCAAATGTACCTTGAAACAATATTGAATGGAGAACTAAATATCTAACAATGTTCATCATCTGGTAATGCACTTTAAATGGAATGAAATTTTATAAATTGGATTTAAAAATGAAATTTGAAAACTTGTTTGGGAATGCTACTTTTGTTTAAACCATATTAATATCATCTATTCTTCAAATATTTGTTTGATTTTTAATTACTACAGCAGTCAAAAGTTCTCCAAATAAACCCTTATATATTGGACAATTCTTGTTAAAAAATGAATTTTAATTAATGAATTTTATCTTCAAGTAGAAAAATACTTTTATCATCAATAATTATTGTTAAAATGAATTTTAAACTAATGAATTTTATCTTCATAAATATTCTGAGAAAAATTATAATTTATGAATTCCTTCTGTTAAATAATTAATAATTACATCCCACACTTAGAAAATAAAACAACTTATTGTGACTCTCTGGGATAATTTTAACTCATTATTAGTGGATACAGAGAATTATTTATTTTATCCTACACCAAGGAAAAGAACAACTTAGCGTGATTTTGGAACATTTTCATTATTATTGGATTGGATTTTAAAACTCAGTTTGTTTCACTCATCCATTAGGATTTTACAATTCAAAATGCTGAAGGATTTAACCCCTTTCAAATGTTTTGAAAAGCTTGTGACAGAATTAATATTTTGAACTTAGGCTTTGAATTAATTTTAAATTACAAGGACATACTATATTTCTTATATTTGTTTAGTTGTTATAATATCTAGAGTTCTCTTGTTCAGTGAAAGTCCTCATAAGAAACAAGATATAATAAAAGAATATATAGACAGTATATGAAATTTATGAATACAATTTAGCATAAGTACATGTTAATGATTTTCTGTATTATGGGACTAGTTGTTAATATTTAAAGTTAATCAATAATTATTGATAGCTAAGATATTTTTAATATTTTAAAGATTTTATTATCTTTTAATTTATTCCTATGTTTCTATATATATAAAGGTATCTAAAGCATATAGTTTAAATATAATAAATATTACTCTTCTTATTTATGTACACAAGTATTCTCAAGATTTTATAAAGATTATACCATATATGTAATTATGCTTGTGGCATTGCTACTTGTATAAATATTATTGTTCAGTTGAGTTAAACTCTTGACAATGTTGTATTCTTGTTTTATTCATAATGTGAGACTGTCAAGCCTCTTAAGAAATGTCAGCAGTATCTATTAGAATCATGTTAATTAAAGCCATAATTTAAGAAAAAACTAAGTGTATTAATGTTTGTTTCTTGTGTGAAGTAACTAAGTTTGTCATTGAGATACCTAGAAGAAAAATGATCTTATTATTTAATTAATCATACAATAAAACATTCTTTTAATTTGTTCATTATTTATAATTAAGTCTATTGAATAAATCTAAAAAAGTCTGACCAATAATGTTGTGATAATATGTTGGATTATTTCCATCACCTACATTAAGTGTTGAATGTATAGAAAATTTTAGACTTTATTTAAACATTTCAAATACACTAATAGAAAACATAGGTTAGTAATTACACAACAATTTGAGTAGTATCATTCTCCAAATCTTCTTCAGGTGTTGCTGCCCTGACCAATAACAAATATTAGCATAAGAGGTAAACTTACACCTTTAGATTCTTGAATATCAAATTTTAAGGTAGCACTCTAATTAACTGAGCTATTCTGTCATGTGGAGCAGATAGTAATTTCATATATTTATATATAAAGGTTAGTTTAAATCTTCCTGAATCCTTGAATTGTTTTTAATATTTTTCTTAAGAACAAGGTTAATTAGAAACTTGCTATTCCTACACCGGGTTGATATAGAGGATAATTTGCCACTGTCATATGAGCAGCATCCTTGAATTTTCTTCTTTGCACCTTTTTATCTCTATCCAATATTTTTGCATTTTCCCAATTAAACATATAGTTATTAATAAATACAGGGTTGGCTACTGTAAACACATCTGTTCTTTTCTTTTAACCATAAGTTTGTTTTCTTTCAAACACTGTTCAACAGGGTGACAGATCTCACCAATTCACTTTGTTCCACATTAACATATGTTAGAATTCTTCAAAGTATGTGAAGGCTTTGGAAAACTATTCTATGGTCTATTGACTGCAGATTTTCTTTAATTTGTCTCCCTTTCCTAGTATATATTCCCTCCCCCCCCCCCCCCCCCCCCCCCCCCCCACCCCCCCCTTCTCTTTTTTTTTTTCCTTTTTTTTCCATCCTCTTTTTTTTCCTCCTCCTCTCTCTCCCCCTTTTTTCTTCCCCCCTCCATTTTTTTTTTTTTTTTTTTTTTTTAGATAAAGGGGGGTTGGTGGGGGTACCAAAAATTTCGGTGAGAATTTAAAAAAATAAGATCCCCCTGGAGGGGGCCTAAAAAAAAAAACAAACTATTGGTGTGGGGGGGGGGGGGGAGGGGGGGGGGGGAAAACTTTTGAAAAAAAAGGGAGGGGAAAAAAACCAAAAAAATGCCCCCCTTTGGAGGGGGGGAAAAGGAAAAAAAAAACCCCGCTTTTTTCCCAATCGGGGGGAATATAGGGGAACGGTTGGATAAACTACAGTACCAATTATTGTTTTTTCTTTTGATGTCTCTTTTTGTTGTTTACCAAAGATTTTCTTGATGCCAACAGATGGATAACCATTCCTCATGAGAGTTTGTTCTATGTAAATCTTTCCATCTTCAAAACCACTGGTTTATGAACCAACTTCCTTTGCTCTGTTCCATAGTAATAGTATAATTTCATGTTTAGACCTTCTGGCATAATTGGAATAAGTATTTTCTAGTGAGTATTGGTTCCCTATACACTGTTGTTATTAACTTTGCCCAGAGATAGCCTTGTAATAATAACATTTAAGAATGACAATTTTTCTTCTTCTTGTGATTCCATTGTGAATTTAATTGAAGATTTATTGTTGATATGTGTTAAGAATGACTGTAATTGTGCCTCACCATGCTGAAGTATTTAAATGTATCATCAACATAGCAAAAACACACTTTAGCCAGACATGGAATACTATTTATGGCTGTGCTTTCAAGTTCTTTTGTATAAATGTTGCTAAGCAAAAGTGATAGAAGTGATCCCATGGTATGATTTTGTTAGAAGAATTCTGAGTTATATTAAAAGTATATTATTGTTATGTGGAATGTTAATAATTCTATTATACTATCAATAGGTAGAGTAATTATGATTTGTAGACTATTATCATCATATAACCTTTTCCATGCAATAGACAGTGCTTCACCATATGGTACATATGTAAATAAACTTTCCACATCAAAGTTTATTAATATGTCAGTTCTTATTTTCATGTCCCTGACTAATACTACAAACTACTCAGAATATCTGACAAAGGATTGTGTCCTGTATGCCAATGAACTTTGAAAAGAAATCTTATAAAATTTTGATGTGGGGAATTTTTAAAACTGACAAATAGGCCTTACTAGAACATTATCTTTATGGATTTTAAGTAGTCCATAAAAGTGAAAAATTTTGCTGAAATATGAAGTTAATTTCCTTTTTTCTGAATCAGTGAAATATCTGTGGTGCTTCTGGAGTAATGCTTGTAAGAATATCTCTGTCCTTGGAATTAGATTTTTTTGCTACTTTTTGTATTGGCCTACTATGATAAGTTCTTGTTATTTTTTATTATAATCAGTTTTATCCATTACAACTGTAGTGTTACCTTTGTCAGCAGGAAGAATAATTGTAGATGGATCCTGTTTGAGAAATTTAATAGTTTTCCTCTCATCACATAAAAAGTTTGATTTCTGCTTTTGATGTCTCTCAAATATTCTTTTAACTCTGCAGCATAATTCTGGAGACAGTTTTTAGGTAACTTCCTTAGTGGCTGTCATTATATCCAATAATGGGACAATAAATAGTGTAATGGGGAAATGCAATCCTTTTCCAAGAACAGATAATTCAGCATCAGTAAGATGTTTAGAACTAAGATTTTTACTGACAAAACTGAAAGATCATTTGTTACCATATGATCTTTGACATGCCCATGTAGATTTACAAGTTTCTTCTGACATACTTTAGCTCTTCTGTGTAATTTAGAATATGATCTTCTCACTGCTTGACATACTCTTGAGAAGTCTTCATCTCTAAATTTATTTTTTTAAAAACATTCCATATTTCTAGTGGAATGCAAGAGTTGATACTTGGAAAACCATTAAACATTTATTTTCTATTTCAATAAGGACTCATCTGCATACTGAATCTTCTCAACTCTCTTAGCAGAAATAGGTAGCTTTAATTGCAAATCCTTAGGAGTAATCCCTTCCAATTTACATTTACATAAGAAAGTTAAATAATTATCTACTTTAGCCAGTTTTAGACATATTTCATATCTAAACTTCAATATAGCATCAGTTCCCTACAAAGTACTTAGTATTTTCCTGATGATTTGTGATGTAATAATATGTTGTACTATTTCCATCATCTATCGTTAAATGATAAATGTATAAACAACATTCTATACTGTAAGATTGCATCTTACGTACTCATATAAATCATAAAATCCCCTCATCAATCAAAAGCTTACAACTCAGCACACCAATATTCTTGATATAGAATCCATTATATATATATATAGTAAAAGTAATTCAAATAGAATATGATTTCTGAAATGAACAATAATACCAACAAAAAGAAAATCTTTAATTACTTATATAACTAATCTATAAAACAAACACATAACAAAACTCATATTTCAAATTAAATGTTTAAAACTGAAAAAAAAAAAATATAAAAAAAATTACATTTATTTATTTTTATTTTCAATTTTGTTGTAAACAAATGTACAACACATGCACCATAACAAGGTAAAAATAAAGATGATCGAATTCAAATGCAAGTATTAAAACAATAAAAATTTAAAGAAAAAAAATAATAATTGAAATTTTTTTTATTAATCCTTTACACATATTAATCTTAAAACATTAAATAAATAATCAACTCAATGCATAAACTTGATTTACCTATTTAAAAGAGTCAAATTAACACTAAAAAGAACAATATCACTTTGGTGATTGGCAAAACATATATATGAACTATGCTTTTTCTTAAAAATCAGATTCAAAAACTCTGTTGACTAATCAACATCCACTCCATGAGGGTTGTGATTGATGTTCATGTTCGAAAATAAAGAACAATAACCATCAAAAGCAAAAATATAAAACAAGAAGGAAATTTTGAAAAACAAATAAAAATAAAGGGAAGTCAAATTGACTGATTGAGAATTTCAAACTAAAAGATCCAGAAATAAATTTTAAATGTATTCGTCATTTCAAAAATCTCTCAGAATCCCTAGATGAAGAATCATATCAATTTTAACCCGAGATTTCCATGAGAATAGTCAACTAAAAACAGCAGTTATCAACCAATGCTGAAGATTACATCAAGCATACTACCAAGATCTTAGAATTCCATGTCGCCAACCCAAAAGATACTATATAAAAAATGAAATTTGAATCATCAGGAGGAAGGTTCTAAAGTATTAAAACCCAATTAACTGAACTATGAATTGTAAAATCTGGACATTCTCAATGTTCGTAGGACATTTTCCTTTGTGGACGTGCAATAATTTTAGAGTGATATCATACAATTAATTTCAGTCATACATTTTTCTTGATTTTATTTCTTTCCTTTGCAATGGGTCAATCTATCATTTAAATATAAAAATAAGGAAAAAAAAAAACAAAACACTACCATATATATATATGTAAAATAAAATACAGGTATAGGTAATATTTGCTTGCAGATGAATGGCATCATCATTAAAGATGAAGGTAAGATTCTCTTTTGGAAAATATTAATTGCCTTCACTAATACAGGAACAACATTATTTGTTATTTGTATTTTTTTATTGGACTATTTCCATCATCTAATATGAGTATTGAATGTCTTTAGAACAATTTAACTTTATTTAAATATTTCAAATACATTCAACTGTTAGTAATAGCACATCAAACAGGTTAGCATAACATTTCAAGAGGTATTATTCTCCCTCTCCTTCAGATATTGCTGGCCTGACTAGTGACAGTACCAGCATGGGATTCGAACCTAGACCCTTAGATTCTTGAGTATTGAATTTTAAGGTAATGCTCTAGCCTTTGTCAGGATGACTCAACTGGTTAGAATGTTATCTTAAAATTCAATACTCAAGAATCTAAGGATCCAGGTCTGAATCCCATGCTAGTACTGTCATTAGTCAGGCCAGCAACAACTGACGAAGAGGGGAGAATAATACCTCTCAAAATGTTGTATTAACCTGTTTGATATGCTATTATTAACCTGTTTGATGTGCTATTACTAACAGTTGAATGTATTTGGAATATTTAAATAAAGTTAAATTTTTCTAAAGACATTCAATACTCTTATTAGATGATGGAAATAATACAATATAAAAATACAACCAAAACACTACCATCACAAACCTTCAGGGAAACATTATTTGTTATTTGCTTATCCATATTAATTCTGTTTATTATTTTATTTATTTTTCTGTATGAATGACTAAAAACTCTTAGTATAAATGAGCTTTACTATCATTAATGAAATAAATAATGGCAGGACATGGTCTTAAAATTGTGACTTTCATAGGTTGAAATAGTTAATTAATGTATATATATTTTCTTTTTGGAATAATAATCTCAATAACTGAAAATCCACAAGCAAGCAGTATATAAACATTAATAAAATTTTAATTACATTTTTTTTTATCTAACATCAACCGTACAATAGGATGTCAAATGGTTATTCTTTGAAAGGGAGAAATGGATTTGGAATAATAAATATCAATATGATAAATCAAAGAATAACCATGAATGTCCAAAATTAAAAAAAACATTTTATTTTTGTAAATAATATTGTTAAACATATTCTTTTAAAGCAAATTCAACTGTCAGTGCCTTTTTTATTTGATCATCAATTCATCATACTTATACTAATATAAAAATAAGATTATCATACTCTGAAATAGAATATCATGTGTATTTTTCCTGAGCTCAAATTCTGGGACATAATGGTAATTGAGATGGAAAAGAATGAATGAAACTGCATAAAGGTACCCTGGGACTCCAATGTATGTTTATCGTATTCTTCCAAATTTGAGATTGATGTTGACCATAAGTTAAGGATTTTAGGAATTTTAAGTTTTCCCTTCTTATACACTTTCATGGCCTACTATGTATTTCATCATGCAAGGACTTGTTCCATTACATTTGGTGCAACCAAGCTGTGGGGCAACAAATCTTATGATGATATTATAATTACAAGATCTAGATATGTTTCATTATATAATTCAACCAAATTGCAAGACTACCAACCTTATCATTATATTACAGTCTGATCTTACCAACTTTATAGGCTATAAAAATTTGTTATACACAAATATTCTTATCATGATATTAAATAATCAAAGATTACTAATAACTAAAAATTAAACAAAATGAAATAGTAAATAATCAGTCACTTAAACAATCTAAACTTTAAGATCTAAAAGTAGTAAAAAATAGAAAGTTGAATTAAACAACACTTTTAAAAAAAATTTCCATTTGCATATAAAATGAAATATAGTGACAGAAAATCTCTCCACAATGTCTCTCAAAATACTTTTATATTTATAATGAATAAGATTTAAAAATAAAATTTTAGTGAAATAGGTGAAGAAAACAGAAAATAATACAAACTTAAATATTAAGTAAATGATTACTAAAAGTACGATAAAAATTATGGAGTTTGTTGTATTTCTATTTCATTTATTATTTTACTAATACAACATGAAATTCAGAAAAGTGAAGTAGAAGCTTCTCTTCTAGAAAATCTAGAAGAATAAGAAGAAAATATTTGTACACCTGGAGTGACTATGATAAAAAATATTCACTCCCTTGAAAAATTGCTGATTCATCAGACACAAGAAGAAGAAAAAATAAGCACAAATGACATCTTCTTTAATCAACTGATGATGATGATTCAATAAATGTTAGTAAATATAATGACTGAACTATCAAAAATAGAAAAAAAAACTGCTGAATTTATTGAATTTATAACAGAATTAAAATCAGAGTTATCCAAATTAAAAACTGACATAGCAAAACAAAATACTGTCATAAATCATTTGCAGTTAGATATCAATAATAAATTGAAAGTAAATTAGATAATAAGTTTTTAGAAATGAACCAAAGCCATGATAAGTTCAAATCAGAAATGGAACAAGATCAAAGAAAATATCTAATAGAGACAGATAATAAATTAGAAAAGTTATAATTAGAGCTGAATCAATCTAACGAAGACTTAGAAAATTAACTGAGAATTCAAGAAAGGAATATCAATGCTATAAAAAATGATTCTAAATATATTGAAGTAAAACAAAGTTTAATCGAAACACAAGTGATTCAAAACAAAAATAGCATGGAAAAATTAATTGAAAGCTAAGATACTCTACAAAATGAAGTTGAAAATATAAACTTCTCTATTAACCAAAAAATCAAAAATGTAGAATTTGAATATTCTAACAAATTGGAAACCATTAAGGACAGTCAAATTCAGAATTCCCAAAATCCCAAATCATCAGCAAACAAACATGAGACAACCAAGAAAAAACTAAATTTAATATTAGAAAAAATCAATAGAATCGATATCAAAAGAAATAAAACAAGTAAGTGATTCGAAATTTATAGATAGTTCAAAAACATATCCCAATTATCTATTAGCGGTGAAACTATGCTTAATAAAAATGAGGAAGATCTATGAACACTGAATGAAATTATTCTTAATAATAATAATAATCATTTCACAACAAAAAATATCAACCAATTTGTGAAGTTAAATATGTTTAAAAGTTTTACAAATGAAAGAATTATTGAACATCTAAAAAGTTGAATTTATACCTACAGAGAATGAAAAATTAATAGTAGTTTAAGTCACTTACAAGGCAACACATTATCATATTGGAAATACTTATTCCAAATACCAGCCACATTTAATGATTACCAAACATTATTGATTAAGAATTTCTGGAACAAGGATTATCATGAAGTTCTAATGTATCAGATATTACAGGAAAAATATAAGAATTCTCCTGGAGAAACTTTGACCAAATTTTTCATAAGGCAAGTTGCTAAACTCAAAACTTTAGATACCTATCAACTACATCAAAGTCAGATAATCAGAATACTTAAGCATAATCTACTTTGAAAGTAGAACAGTCTTTACTACATATTAATAATCAAAGTATTGAACAAATAATAGACCTATTAAATAGTATAGACCAACATAAATCATATGATAAACAAACTTCAAAGAAAAGAAAGAGGGAATTGCCAGTTAATGCAATAACCCTTAAAAGAAAAAAAACAACCCCTACCACTGGAAAGGGAAGGCAAAGAAAACATGACTGGAAATAAACATGAATTAAGGGATACATAGTTATGATATGAATTCCACCAATATACCCTGTAATAGCCAACAAAAACAATTCAAACCTGGATGTAATTTTTTTATATCTGAAGCCACACTTACAAAACTAGAAAGTGACTTGAGAAGTAGTTCCTCACCTCAAGAACCCTTACAGAAATACAATTATGAATAATGAAATCACCAATCTCATTTGTTCATGGGAAGATAAAAAACCTAATTATGCTTTACAAAGTTGCACCACAATAGAAATTATGTTTGAGAATCTACTAGTTAAGGCTTTGTTAAATACTGGTTGCCAGATATCAGTCATTTCAAATTTATTTTATCAAAGGATTTTAGATAAAAAACCAAACATTAAAAATCTATCTCTCAAATCAATACAGAATACACTGACTAACAATAGAAAAATGAAGCCAGTACAAAAACAGATTCTGGGTCTAATTACAAATCAGCCAAACATTTTATTTTAAATGGCCTCATCCATGAAGTCATTTTAGGAGCAGACTTCCTACATTTGAACAAGTGCACACCTTGATTTCCAAAATAAATTAGTCAATATAAGTGATGAGATTATAGAAATGATATCACTGTTGAATTTCATGATATTGAACATCCCATAAGCAGTCTTAAATGAAAAAAATTGCAGAATCAAATTTAATTGTAGGTGATAACAAGATAAATTGTGATTGATATTTAAAGAATATAATACCATATTCCCTGAAATATCAGAAAAAAGAAAAGGGTTTCAACAAAGAATTAAAGTTATTCCAACAATTTCAATCCAAATCATACCCAATCCCATATCAATATCGGGATGAAATAAATAAGCAGATCAATAAAATAATTGATGGGGGAGGGGGGCAATATCCAAATGCTCCTCGTCACACTGCAATCCTATTGTAGTGGTGAAGAAAAAAGATGGGTTAATGAGATTTTGTTTAAATACCAGACAATTAAACAAAATAATTATTCCAGATAGGAATACTTTGTCATCCATATTCATGAATAAGAAAATATTTTTTTACTTTCAATCTAATGTAAAGTTATTGGCAGATAAAATTACATGCAGAAGATCACTAATACACTGTATTCCAATATGAGGGATTTACCTATCAATTTAATAGAATGCCATTTGGATTGATTAATAATGGTGCTGGTTTAATAAGATGTTTAGATAAAACCTTTTCTCAGAGATTAAACAGATAGCAACTATTTATGTAGACGATATTATCATAGTATTGAAGCAGTCAATCTTAGCTTAAGATTGAGTGAGCTTCATGATGTCATCTATTAACCTGTATTCAAACCCTATATCCCACCTTGCTCCTTTAGTTGTGTATATATATATATATTTGAGATGCACACCTATTATAAAGTTTAACTTTTCAATATTTATTATTATTAATTCTTTCCTTCACATTAAAAATGCATAGGTGCGACTCAGATATATATATACTATAGGAGCAAAAATACTAACAATATATTGATTTTTTAAAAATATACATGTCATTTTAAAACATTTTCTTTTTAAATTGTTTTTTCTATTAAACTGTATATTTTATAAAATCCAAGATGTAAGATGCAACCATTAATTGTCCAAAAATAATTAAAGGGATGGAAATATAATATTGTTTTAATCTTGGGAAGGAATTTTTAATTAAGTTTTTACTTAAAATAAAATGGGGATTAAGATTAACGATTGTACTTTTGTTATAAACATTTTATTCAAATCTATTTCCAATCTGGAAATAGATTTGAATTTATTTTTGGACATGTTATCTAACATTTGCATCTTCAAACACATTTGAACAAAGAAAACAAAAGTTTTTAGATTAAAGATTAGATTTGAGCTAGAAATAAATTAAAAGCATTCTTCAAATATCTGGGAAAGAGTATAAAATGGGCTAATTTTAAATACCAACAGCTTAGCTACTATTGAGAAAACTGTTCAGTTATCAAACTTCACATTGCTTTGAAATTTAAAGATGATGATTGAGTAGTAAGCCCATTCTGTGAAGATCATCTGCCACTAGTATACCATCATGCTCCTGTAGAATGAAGTAATGGCCTGACTTGAGTACTTTGTAATACTGAACAAAAGCTTGCTGTTACATAAAAACTTGCATGGACTCGTGAACCACCGAAGCACGAGCCTGACTTTTTTTAAAATGAACTTTAAGAAACATGCAAGGTAAATCAGTAGTTTATACTGCAAGTAAAGCTAGTCTAACTAATCTCAAATCCTGCTATCAAGATTTTTCCTAATGTATCATTCAATTAGATCTCTTTTTAATTAATATGTAAATTGCTCCCAAATGATTTTTTTATTTAATCCTATTACATATGCTCTAGCCTTCTTTAACTTTGGTGCGGCCATTTATTTATATGTATTTATTACTTAATTTTATATGTCTATTTTAGTTATTATTAATATGCCACTCTCAAGCAATCTGATGAGTTGAATTTCTAAAATCTTTTCTTCTTTTTAAGTAAACCTTCATGAATTAAGATTATTAACATCCCCTTAAAACATAATACATTATTAATTAATACGCTCACCAGATTGTTTTTACGAGTCAACATTTTGTTTATGTTTTAGTATAAAAATTTGTTATTTGTTTAATTCTGGATTCTACCCAGGGTGAATCCAGAACTTAGGCTAATTAAAGCTCTGAAACCTTACTTATTTTATAAATGTTATTTATTCAATTCTGAAAGGGTGACTTATTATTTGTTTTCTATATAACTTGTAGTTTTACTTTATTTTTCATACTCTTAAAATATCAAATACAGTGCTTAAATATTCCAGTTATTATAAAATCTATGAAGTGGGATCAAATTATTTTAAATAGCAAAAAAGGGAGGGGTAAAACTTAATATCTTTTATTAAAAAAAATCTTCTCTATGTATATATTATAGTGGCATAGCGTATCATTTGTATAAATTATGGCATTCAAACAAGGGTCATTTATTTTAAAGCAGTAAATCATATTCAATGTCATTAATGACATTTATCCATACTGCGTTACTAACATTCAGCTCATCATCGTGAATATATATATTATGTGCTTCTAATCTGGGGATTGCGACAGGATCAAACCCATAGATTTTCTCCTTATATCCACTTATTTCATATAAAAAGGCCTGGCACATGCTATGCATATCCACTTTCTTTGTATAAAAGGCCTCTGCACGTCGGTGACTTACTAGGCATGCCTATCCATTTTTCTCTAAGCACTGCCCAAGAAAAGGGTCTTAGACCTCGTTTTGTCCAGAAGCACGGCTGTTTCCTTGTATTTCTTTGCCATTGTCAGTACCACCACTTCACCATTTATTATCTCTTTTGCTTCATGACCCAGTTTTAATGCTCTAATATTAAAATTGCGCACTGCTTAAATATATATATAAAATGCCAAATATTACTAATTTTATTAATTACAATGCTATTTCACTCATATTATATAATCTCACCATCATAATTTATTATTTCTGTATTTAAGAGTATATGCCTTGGGGAAAATCAAGCATTCTGTCTTCTAAATGTTGAGTAAAAGAATTTTTCAATAAATATTTTGTCATAGATTCAAATATAATCTTTCAAATGTATTTTCTTTATTTTTATGACCTCAGTGGCATGAAAATAGTTTTTTTTATATATATAATGAATCTTGGAATGCTCTCCGAAATTGTTAGTCACCATGTTTCAGAACCATATATAAAAGCATTAATAGAAATTTTATGTAAATTCTTTCTAATAATTGATTGGACCCACCAAAAGTGTGTGTTTATTTATAGTATATATCATTTAATTAATAAAAGAGCATATGAGAAATAATAGCGTGAATGACAATATGTAATTATCTACTGCTTGGTACACCTCTTGCTCATTCATACACACACTAATGTATGCAATTAATTCATCATGTATATAATTAATTCATTATATTAAACTATTTTTATTGTCTAGACTTATTTGAGTCGTTTGAATTCCCTTTTCTCCACTTCCACACATACAACTCCGTATATGCATATTTTAATTTAGTTAATATTGAGTCTCACTGTCTTCTCCGCTCTACTAGTGGGCCAGATTGGAATAAATTCTCATATGCCATCATTATACATTATTCATTAGGTGTTTGATCTGGGGCTTATGGAGTGGGTTTGAATTCAGGTTGGTCCCTGATCCAAATCTTGGGCTCAACTGGGTTTGAAGCACATTTAGTGAGTTCCAGCTCATGTTAGATGGATAAACATATTTGACCGGTATAGTATCATCTACCATTGAAAACATCTTCAATATTAAAATTTTTTTTTTCAAAAATGCTCCAACAAAGAGATAAAAGTCAATTTCAAGAGTACTTTAGTATGCAATGAAGTAGTCTTCTTAAGTTATATTATTGGTTGTAATGGGGTACGGCCTCATTCAGATAAGATTAGTGTAATACAAAAATTTCCCAAACCTAAAAATAAAAAGCAAATCAGATTATTTCTGGGATTATGTAGTTTTTATTAACTGTTCCTAGCAAAATTTGCTGACCATATGGAACCATTATTAAAACTAATCAGAAAAGATGAATGATGGACATGGACTGAAGAACATGAAGAGGCATTTGCTAAAATTAAAACAAGATTTTTAGAGCAAGTCATGCTAGCTTTTCCTGATTTTGATTTATTATTCTAACTGATAGCAGTGGGTATGGATTGTAAGTAGCCTTATCCCAAATTCAAGAGGATGACCAAACAGGATTTCTCTATATCATTAGCCACCTCTTAAAAGATTCAGTAATAAATTACATGGTTAAGGAGAAAAAAGCATTGGCAATAGTGTGGGTTTTCCAGAAATTTCAACTAATGCATCTTGGATCAGAGGTAATAGTGATCACTGATCACAAAAACCTCAAATTCTTAAACCACAGCTACTTAATTAATAGTCACCTTGTTAGATGGAGTTTGCTGATACAAGAATTCAATTACACAGTACAATACTGTAAATGATCCGAAAACATTATAACTGATGTGTTAAGTCAAAATACATGTCAGCCAGAACAACAACATCTAAGGGTAGACAATACCTACATTTTAAACATTAATCTACTGATTAATCAATCACAATAATTTAATAAATATTCAGAACTTTCAAACACAAGATAAAGATCTGTTTCATATTATTAAAACTTTAAAAAAAAAAAAAAAACTGTAATAAAGCCAACAATTTTAAATATTACCAATTAGATAAACATGTCTTAAAATTCAAATTAAACAATGACAAAGATGAGTGGAAGATAGGAATACCAGAAATCTTGGAGGGCCCAACTCCCACATTATGTGCATTGTTTATATGGGCACTATGAACAAATATTAAAAAATTGGTTTTATTGGCATAGAATGTACAGATACATCTTGAATGAAATCCAAAGTTGTCATATATGCCTAAGAATAAAGTCAGTAAACAAAAATTACATAAGTTCAGTAAATTCAATTATCCCAGATTGACCAAATGAGATCTTAGTGATGGAATTTTATAGTCCATTACCTCCATTCAATAAGCAAAAATACTTACTAGTAGCATATGATCTCTCCTCAAAATTTGTGTCAGTTTACCCAATACCTCAAGTTAACAGTAAACTTTATATATATATATATATATGCACACACCACTCTGTTATTGTATGCCATAAGATATAACCATCTCAATATATATATATCACAAATCATTTAATGAAGATGATTTATCAAAAGCTATGTACTGTTTCTGATAAAAGAACTCTGATAAAAGCAATATTTTTTGCCTTCTTTCTTTGATTATCTTTAAATTTTTTTTAGCCTTATTATTTTCAGTCTCTTAGATTAGTAAAGAGATCATCATTACTAGTTTATCATGCCATTAGTTATGTCTCTGCACAAATAGTTGTAATGGGATTGTGTATTGGAATAATTACATTTTCATTTTTTAATTATTCTAAAAACAATTTTGACTTCCATATCATTATCTTTTTCACTGCAAACTATATAAAATCGAAACTTTTTTCTGTAATATTAAAAACAAAAAGCCTACTGATCCTCAACAAATATTTAAAGAAACTTTAAATTATGGTGGTTATAAATTTATGTTAAAAATAATCAAAAGTTTTTAGAAATAAATTCAATCATGCCACCAGATTTTTAACAAGTTTCTGTTTTCCAATTTAATACAAAGAGTAAAACATTGTAATTATCACGGAACATCATTGAAAATTCACTACAGTAATTTTTTTTTTAAAGATGTACTATATAAGTTGATTTTAGTCATAGATGCAGATACTTGGCATGGTTTTAAAGAGAAAAAAATCTTTATAGATATGGCTTTTATTACCAGAAAACTGCAAATAAAAAGAATACTTTGTAAGCAAAGATATAATTTATATATTACATTTATCACTTAATCACAAAGTTTTATGGAATGTTTTGTTGAAGAGTGAAGTGTAGTAGTCCTAACTTTATTTTCTACTTTTGTGACATTGTAAATGACTTTATAAATTAAGTATCAAGATGATAATATAGATTTTGATCGTGGTCGTTTTTTAATTTAAAATAACTAAAAGCTAAAATAAAAACGTAATTTGTTTATTTCTTAGACTTAGAATATGTTATTACCTTTGCTATTTTTATCAATTCAAAAAATAATATATAAAAAGTATCTAATGTTATTAAAAACTGGTTTAGTAATTAATGTTCTCAAAACTCTATCACTTTATCAGCTGGCAATAGAAGAAAAATCTTCTATTAACTTTGGTTTGGATGGTTAATAGTTTAAAAATGTGGATCAGTATAAATATATTAGTAGCCTTTTATGTAGAAAGCATACTTGAAGATAGAACATAAATTCCAATTGTTGCTACTGTATTTAACAAATTAAAAATGAGAGTATTTCATATAGATCATGCAGGTCTGGTAAATGATAACATTTTTTAAGTAGATGCTGGCTCCAAGGTGAACAGAGTATAAATTAGTAATGAATACGCATCAGCATTTTACATGAAATATTTTCATATCAAGCTCACTGAAGGTCTTGGTGTCAGACAATGGAATGGGATTTGCATCTGAAGAATGAAGACATTTTGAGATGAGTGGGGGATGAAACATATTTGTTCTTCATATCACCCAGAATCCAATGAGATTGCTGAAAAAGTAGTATAGCATTTGAAGCAAGTTTTAAGCAAATTGAACCATACAAACATATTATGTTTCCACAATTGCTGAGAAATCATCTGCAGAAATACCAATGGACAGGAAGTTATGTAATAAGCTATCCATTCTTGTGCCAGACAAAGAAAAAACAACAAACTATAAGAATATCTACACCACTGGAGTTAATTTATGGCTGTGTGACAATCTAAGTAAGATATGTATAGAAAGAAAAATAACCATAATTATTCCAGATCAAATAGTAAAATACAAACATCAGGAACATATTACCATCAGCATATAAATCACATCCAGAAATATTGGACTGAGGCAAACATCAACAATGATATTAAAATCCTGATAGAATATTATTCAGAACCAAGACAAAAACTGCAGTATGACACATATGAATAAGTTTGATGAAGCAATAGAAGTTTTAGATGTAACTGTCAAGAAAAAAAAATAGACATCACTGAAAGGATTTTTGTGAATCGAAAGATGTGATTCTCAGTAATAGGAGAGGGTAGGGTTGTGTGCAAAATGATAGTTATACTGAAAGTGTTTGATGTGGGAAAATGGACATGCAGATAAATGTTAATAACATGGAAAGTAAAAACAAAAATATAAAATAGCAACTGTAAATGATTTAAAAAAAAACAATAAAAAAGATGGATTAACCAGAAGAAAGAAAGAGAAGCAAGTGCATATGAAGAAGAATCAAGAAGAAGGACCTGGACTGGCCTTCATACCAGTTTAAATCCTATTGAAGGTGCTGAAGGGGGGGGGGGAGCTAAGCAAATTTAGAGGCCTATTTCCTAATGGCTTGTATTTAATGTTGAAGGTAATTTATATGTATAAATTGTAAATATCTTTACATATTTTGTGAGATATTAATATTAAGAGTTAGAATACTTTACTAATTAAACATACTGTGCTCTGAGGGTCTTTATTATTCAATTATACTATTTTCTATGATTTGCATTCTTGATTACATAGAATCAGATCCTGTCAAGTGTATCAATTATATGCCTTGTTTGGACTCACAACAATTAATGCAATCATGATTATAACAAAGAGTATAAATCAAATAATGTAATTGGATAAAAAAATTCTCAGAGCACAGTATGTTAGATTTATATTTAATTACTAAATTATTCTAATTCTTAATATCAATATCTCACAAAATATATAAGAATATTTACAATATATACATATGACTATCTTTAACATTGAATATAAGCCCATAGGGGTATTAAACAGTAATAAAGACTAAGGTTGGGCTCTAGATTTGCCTAGATCCCCTTCAGCACATTTAGCAAGGATTAAACTGGGATCTGCAGACCAGTCCAGGTTCCTTCTAGTTCTTCTTCATCTACATTACTGACTTCCCTCACTTTCTTTTGATTAATCTGTCTTTTTATTAGTTCTCTTCTATAGTTCTTTGAAATCATTTATTGTTGCTATTTTTAATATCCTTAGCAATATGTTTTACTAGTTTTCTGTAATCTAATGGCAGTTTATCTATTTATGCTTTTTAATTAAAATACTTTGTTTTTACTACTTCTATATACTTTTAGTTTTACTATTTCTACAGATTAAGTAAATATTTTTGGTTTTACTTTTCAAATTAACATTTATGTGTGTGTGTGCATTTTACCATGTTGCACACTTTCAGTATAACTATTATTCTGTACACAACATATACAATAAATCTACACGTACAATACATACGCATTCCCAACTCAAAAGTAATTCAAAAATACTTCTTCAAAAATCTGTTAATATCGAAGAGTCAGATTTTATCAGTGTAATATTTTCTTTACAAACACTTATATGTGCATGTTATAACAGTATCTATAATTTTATTTTCAATTAATAAATTTTAAACAATGCCAATCAAATTATTAAATTTACTCACAAGTATGGAAATCAGTTCCTCTAAATACTCTTTTATAATGCTCTCATCTTCATGAAGTGTCCAACTCCTCTGCTGAGAATCATCTTTACATGCTCTTAATTCAGTGAAAATAACGTTCAATCGTTTGGCATCATGGCTATGTTCTTCGTTATCATCATCCTATTAAAACACAAAGTAACTAAATTCTCAGCGTATATTTATAATAAACATTTATTATTAAAAATATAAAAACAAATTTAATTATTTAAGATATATTTAACCTTTCAATGACGTTCAGATACAAATGTATCTGACCCATATCAAATTGTAAAAGCAAATTCTTTTTTTTTAAAATTGATGACAACAAATATATCATAAATAAAATGAATTAATACACTTAACAATGAAAATATTTATTTATATATTATTTAGTAAAAAAAAAAATATCAATAAGAAATAAAGTGGGTCTAGAGATGCAATAATGAAATTCTAAAAATAAAACCATTAAAATGCCAGCAATTCTATCAAATAAAACCAAGGACAATGAATGAAAAGGCAGTATGTTTAGAGAATAATGTGTAAATTTAACTCTTCACTATTTTTGTATTATACCACCAAATAACATTTAACATTTATGACAATAATCTCTCATGTACACTTTGTCAGTAATAGAGCTTCACCATTTTTCATAGTCAGTAAAAATGCTTTTTATTTGCATTATTTGTATCAAATGTTGATCAAGAAAATTTATTACCTCTGCCAATGAGAAGAACCCCCCCCCTCCAAATTTACTCCAGTTTAATGTCATCCATGGAAAATATGTCAGTCAATTTGTTCTATCAGGATTAATAATGATTTCAATTATCTTTTGCCTTCTTTTATTAAATTAACCACTTTTGTGCTTGATAATATGATAGATTTGTTACTGTGAATGGTTTTATTTTTGGAATTTCATTTATTATGCACTTTTATTTCTAAGCATATTTTATTTCTCATTCATGTATACATATTTTTTTTTTTGTTAAGTAATTTTTTTTTTATATATAAAATATTTTTATAGCTAAATACATTATTTTTTGACTTTATGTCATATACTCATAATCATAAATTTTTAAAAAAATGTGAATATTTTATTTTTATCAATTATTTTAACCATTGGTAAATAGAATATACCTCCATTTAGTGAACAGACTGACAAAAAAAGAGCTCACTTCTTTTCCCAATAACAATTTTATTTACTAAACCATCCAATCACAATTAACATATAAGGCAATTACAGTAAGTTTTAAAAAACCCCCAGAAATTTAAAAATCAAAATATATTTATGATGTAACAAAAAAAAAGTAGCAAAATCAAATCAAATACAAAAAGTAAAATCAAAACAAACAAACAGCATAAAAATAAAATTAAGTTTAAAAAAATTAAAAAAAATAATAATTAATTTTTAAATTAGAGAAAATTTATATTTATTATGTCCATTTAAAAAGTAGGTTTTGACTTATGTAAAGCTAATGAAAGCAAATCATCCAAATAATAATTACAAACTATAAATTCATTTGAAAATCTTATTAAGATAGAGCGCTTGTTTGATATATCCTGTGATTCAAAATTTGAGTGTAAATAGATTAAATTTTAATTTTTTTTTCAAATCATAAAGAGTTTAGGGTTTTTCTTTTTGCAGTCAATCTATGGTCAAACTAGTTAGCTACAAAACAATATGCAGTAAACAGTTATTTAGTTCCCAATTAATTTGCATTCTACCTTTAACTTTTGATAAATTCATTTGTAAATTTATTACATCATTTCCTAAGCAATGTTTGATTCTTATATCAAGTTCTAACATAAGACTGCAGCAGCAAGTCATAATATAAAAACTCAATATTATTTAAATATTTTCAACCAATATGATTTTTTTAAAAAAAATAATAAAACAACTAAAATTCAATATGTACAAAAGAGTGCAACAACATTCTAAAAAGGTTTTTTTTTAAAGCTTTATGGAAAAATATAAAATAGGAAAAAAAATATGGATGCAAAAAATAAAAAGGGCATATAAATTCCAGATTATTGTAAAATTTAATGAAAAGATACAAAATAATATAGTTTAAAAATCAGACAATGAAATAGGTTTTAAATTAAATATATTACAATCATGACTTAGTAAAATTATCATAACTATTAAAATCTCATAAAATAATTTTTCCTTTAGTTTTATTTTTAGTCTAGATTTCAAAGAATTATATTGTTACAATTGACCAAAAAGCATACTCTGAGAGTAATAATACAAAACTAAACATATGAAAACATATTTTATGCAAAAGTCTAATTAATTTACTAAATATATCTCACACAGTTTTTATTTGTAAAATATTTTGATTGCACAAGACAAGATTAAAAAAGAGAAAATATTTTAAATACTATATACTTATGTAACTGGTAACAAGTTTTACATATTCTTTTATGAAGAAAATATACACTTGAGTATTATTTTATTATACATGGCATTAAAAAAAAAGTGATTAAACTTAAAAGTGGAATTTTCAAAGTGATAATAAGGCACACAGTGTTATATTTTAAAAAGTATTTATCATCATAATTTTTAATTTACATTAGTATATATAATACCTTGGTCAGATTATTAATACAGATGGAAACATAATAGAGGAAATTAATCATAGAATTAAACTTGGTTGGAGTGCTTTTGGTAGAAATAACTTGATATTAAAAGGAAATATGCCTATGTGTTTGAAAAGAAAGGTTTTTAACAAATGTGTTTTACCAGTTCTTACTTATGGATCTGAGACTTGGACACTTAATAGAAGATCAATACAGAGACTTCAGACCACTCAAAGAAGTATGGAGAGATGTATGTTGGGAGTAACAAGAAGAGATCGAAAACGCAATGTATGGGTAAGAGAACAAACAGGTGTTACTGACCTCATTGAAAAAATTAAAAGATTGAAGTGGAGTTGGGCTGGACATATTGCTAGAAGAGATGATAATAGATGGACAATTGAAATTTTAAACTGGATTCCAAGAGATTGTAAAAGACCTAGAAGGAGACCACATGTAAGATGGATGGATGAAATAAGAAAATGTGTAGGGGTGATGTGGAGAAGAGAAGCTAAAGATCGGAGAAGATGGATTAAACTTGGAGAGACCTTCATCCTGCAGTGGACTGATAATGGTTGATAATGATGATGATGATGATATAATTCATTAACTTATTTTTAAAATGTAATAAATTTTAAAAAATATAACATGCTAGCATCATTAATTATAAAAAAGCGGTACTGAAAATGTAATTTATTGATTGCAATTTATGGATAATAAGAAAATAGCCAAAATAATATTTAATTAGGTTATGAGTAAAGGACAGGAAACAAGTTGTGTGAGAAAAATTGTATGGTATGCAGAAGATTTGGATAAAGACTTTATGTCAGTATACTTGTAGAAAAGGTGGGATGATTGTGTTAGGAGAATTGTTAAGTGTTATAGTGGCAAAGAATAGAATAGAAAAATAGAAGCATTAATAAAAAATAGGGAGTTGGAGAACTAGTACGGAGAGTAAAAAGAGTTTAAATATATATAGAAGTAAACAGAATATTGGATGTGAGTTAATTTACGATAATAGCAAGAAAAGTAGTTTACTCTTTAAGGCTCGAACAGGATCATTAGTAACAAGGGAATATACACGTAAATGGAGAAACATGGGGGATTTAGTCTGCAAGTTATGTAAAGAAGGCATGGAAAATATTAGTCATCTGCTAATTGAATGTAAATGCTTACAAGCAGAAAGGGTACAAATAATGAAGTTGTGGCAGAATAAATATAAACAAAGTAATTATAAAGAAAGTGAGTTCTTGAATTTTATGCTGGGTTTAGAAAAAGATCAGAGGGATATAGATATAAAGGTCATAGAATGGACAAAGACGATGTTGATGAAGCAGAATAGAGAAGAATATTGGAAAAATTTAGGGTGGGGAATAGAAAGGGAAGGTAGGGTGATTAACAGGTTTTTCTAAACACAGTGGCTGAGAGATTTCTGACTTCGATAAAGGAGAAGCCATAGCCCATCGCGTCACATTGAAATTTAAATTTAGTTCTCACTATTGATAGTTTTTGAAAATAATAATTGTAATGAATATATAGTTAAATGCAACTGTAATATTTTTTTATTTGTATTTGATTATTTAATGTAAACTATTAATTTTAAAATATGATATATATATTTCATAATAATAATATTTATTTACCCTATATCTGGTAATATTTTTATATTTACTATTTTAAAGTTTTTGTCTTTTAATAAAAAAGACAATCCTTCTTTGATTAAAAGAATGTTTCCATTTTTTTTATATATTGATAATGATTTTTCAATTTTCTGTCTGAATTATGCATAATATATGTGTGTCTTTTAATAAAAAAGACAATCCTTCCTTCTTTGATTAAAAGAATGTTTCCATTTTTTTTATATATTGATAATGATTTTTCAATTTTCTGTCTGAATTATGCATAATATATGTGCACTTTAGTGTAACCTTACTTTTCATAAGTGATTATATGAGATTGTTTATCTTTTTTTTTTTTCAAAAAATAAACTTTATTCATAGAAAAGGTACAATACAGGGGATACAATAAAATTTGAATACAGTTAGGAACTTACATTTGATGTTCCATTGTTTTGTGATAAACATTAATAACAATTCTGTAGAATGTACAAAGAGAGGTATACAAACAAATTTTTATACAACCAGCCTGATGATTGAGGTGTACATCAAGCAAGTTACAAAAACCACAATATTTGGCTGTAATGATTTAAAAAAATGATTGGGTATAAATATGAAATACAACAAGGAACTTGCATATGGTGTTCCGTTGTTTAGAAGGATACTTTAAAAGAAATACAGAAAAATGAACAAATGGAATTATACAGTCAATGTTCACACTTTTGTGAGCATTTCAAACAGCTGGCCCAATAATTAGGTACTACATCAAATGAGTTACGAGGTTCCATTAATTGGTTACAGTAGTTAAAAAAATTGAGTATCAATATGAATAACAGTCAGGAACATGCATTTGGGCTGCTTACAAACATTCAATAATGTCTCAACAGTAGCTAAACAATTGACCAAATAGATTGGATAATTTATGATAGAACACAGTAATTGCATAGATCAGTTTAGTCAGAAATGTTCAGTTGATCATAGTTTGCTATATTTTCAACTGCAACCAGGTTTGGTCAGCCAGTGAAGGCAGACAAGTCCTCTTATCAGATCCCCTTGTCTTACACATGAATTTCACAAAGAGGTCTTCAGTCTGGAGAACAGATCCTTTCTTGAACACCTGATGATCCATATTCTGAAATTTATAAAGGTTGCCAGACAAATGGAGCTGAATAGACCCTTCTTGAAGGCAGTTGGGTCAACTGTCTCTTCCTGTTTCCCACACATTGGGCACAAGGGATCGATGCTGTAGCCTGTGATAGCATAAGAAAGCCCCTGTGAGTAGGGTCCCAAGGTTAATCTTGATCAGGAAGTTCACATATTTAGGCTCAAGCCTGAAGAACTTGGTCCATTTGATGAATCTGGAAATGGCAACCAGGAGAAGGTTGGGAGTTTTGATTTAGAGTTAAACATCAGCTAGTAGATATCCCACTAAGTGAGCTTGGAGCCAAACAGAGAGTTGGAAGTTTTAATGATCCTTAGCACTAGGTGACCTGTTGCCGAAACCAGAGACTTTTGCACTTGGGTGGAGGCCTATTAGTTGGGTCAACTTCCTCCACTAAAATGGGGCATTTGATGTCCAACTGGAAGTTTAATAGTCTAACCAGGATGTTATGTGTTTCTTTGTATTTGGAAATATTTTTATCGAATGCAAGCTCAACCCATTCAGAGATTTGGGCTTTTGTAGTAGGTTAAGGCTGATGACAGATGCTTCTCCCCCAAGCATAGCCTCCTGCAGAGGGTTTCGAGCTTGTTAATGAAGGTGTTGGTTGGGGCAAAGCCAGCCAGGTAGTACACAATTTTTGGCAATACCCACAGAATTTAGTAAAGTGACTTTGCCCAACAAGGATAGGTAGATTGACTATGCTATCAATCTTGGAGAAAGGTCTTCATGTTTCTCATCATAACTGACATGAGGAGGCCAGGTGGAATCCAAGGAAGCTTTGCAGAGCCTCTTTAAACCTGCCCGGACTTGCTTTCCTGTCAGGATGGACCACATAATAGAATTTACCTTCATTTAACCTCAGACCAAATTCGCATACAAATTGGTCAAAGAGCTCTTCAAGTCTCATGAGTTCATATGCTAGAGGAAACAACATGTCATCCATGTAGGAGATATAGCAAATGCTCTCTCTGAGCAAAGAAATGACTATCCCCAGGAGGGCAGCCTTGATGCTTAGTAGAAATGGATTCACATAGTCTGTGAAGAGGGCATGTAGTGGCGAGCCTGAAAGATGGAAACACAGGGCCTAAATCCTGGAGCAAGTCATCCATCCAATGATAGGAAATACCTCCCGATTTTGTAGGAGGTTCTATACAAGTTGGAGGTATGCCACAGGTACTCTTGAGTTTCTCCAGTACACTAAGTAGTTTGTCAATTCTGATGCAATCAAAGGTCCCAGAAAAGTCAAGCTGCACAGTGACTGGTCTGGACTTTCATACATGATCAATGAGGAGGTGAAATCGGCTGACAGCATCAGCAGTTGAGCGCCCTTTCTCAGCAAACTGATAGGATGAGAGGCAACCAATGATGTCTTAGAAATCCTCTTTTATGAGGCCCTCATATCACTTTAATCAGCAGAGGAACCATGGAGATCAGCCGGACATTGTCCAAAGTCACATGGAACCTCCCATTTCTTGACAAGGGCATCATGGCAATTGGAAAAATCCCCAGGGCTTTCCAGCTGTCATCAGCCAAGAAATCAATAATTTTTATGATGATGGGAACAGCAAAGGTGCATAGGTGATATAACAGGAATTTGGATATTCCATGCAAGCCTGGAGGACTTGGGGGTGTAAAGATGCCGTTCAATGGCACCATTTTCATGCTAAAACTATAAAATATGAACATTCCCAGGCCATTGATTTTAATCATTTTGATGTGTTTTTAGTAATGCAAAAATAAAAAAAAAAAAACCAAAATCGTCTTTTTTAAATATTATTTTTTATTAACATACACAAATTAAATGATAATAATAAATATAAAATAAAATCAACAAATTACAATTTGATTCGTGTTTTTTATTTTGCTTTATTAGAAAAAACAATTTTCTATCAGATATTTTTTTAGTGGGGTTATGGCTTTTTTTGTTGTTGTTTAAAAACTCATAATCGGAATAAAAAGTAAAATTTCTTAGTCTTCCTTTTAAATTTTACTTTTTACAGAGAAACAGATATTATTGTGTTATCGCTATTTTTTACTTTTTTAGTCTTCGTTTTACACTTTAATTTTTTACTGACAAACAGATATTACCACTATTTTTTACTTCAAATAGAATGACAACAAAAAGTAAAAGTTGTTAGGGTTAGTTTTAGGGTTCTGTTGTTTGTAATGCTAAAATTAAAAATATCTAAATCGTACTTTTCGTAAATATTTTTTTTTATTAACATATATAAAATAAATGATAACAATAAACGTAAAATATATTCAACAAAGTATAACAGTCGTCGGAGAAAAGAAAGTAAAACTTTTTTAAACAACAACAAATATATATAATGTCTTCTTTACTTATTAACCATGCTTATAATATATGCTTTTTACGAAATTTAAAAAATGAGTGTAGAATTGTACTTTTCTTACTGGATATTTTTGTTACTGCTATTTTTTACTTCAAAAATAAACACACAGTAGAATATTGTTTGTCTCATGGAATGTTACGAACAGTATGTTACTTGATGCGTTACCTAATTCCAACTCACTTTACACCTATATCTTGCCAACATTTTCCCACTTAAAACTTCAATACAGCACATTGTAAAAAGTCTGATAATTATCACTTTAGAAAATGTGAACATTTCAATACTTTAAAATAATAAAAAAATCAATCAAAACAACATTTCCATCCAAATCAAATACACACACCCTCTCACCAAGCCGTAACAATTGTATAAACTGTACGAATTCGCTAAATTTATTTGCTGTGATGCGACATATATGCTGTACTGTGATGCGATATAGAGGCCTGAAATCTGTAGCACAACAAAAAAGTTGTATTATAGAAAATGCGGGTTCGAACGTGTCGGCCGCGGAAACGGCATTTTTATGTGTTTTAGCATGAAAACGGCGTCTTTGGCTATAAGACTACAACCGACTTGGGGCCTCAAATATCTTGCGAGGAGCCAAGTCCATTGAGGGAAGATTCTCCTAGAATTAGTAATCCCAGGTGGTTGTAATATTGGCCAGCATGGAGGAACCTGAGTAACAGCTACCCTGTACCTCAATTGATTTTGGGCCCTAGACCTCTGGCCAGAGCCACAGGCCCACCAAAGGTAATCCCTGGTCCAGCAGTGTTGATGGTGTAGGTACAGTTGGGCCCTTTTGATCAAAAGGTACTCGGTGATTGTACTCTGAAATGACTTGTATTTAGCCTTGAAGACAAGAATGTTCGGGATGTTTTGTGTCTCATGAGGCATATTGTTTAGGTTTTTGGCAATGGCATCAAGCTCAGCAATCAACCGGACCAGTCTCTTGGTCTTGAAGGTACAATGGTTGACCAGATCATTCAAGGTGTTGACAAAAGCTAGCCACCTCTCAACAGGAGAAAGAGATAGAATTACTAGCTGGTTTAAGGCAATCTCGGCTTCTGACACCAGCTGTGTTGTAATGTTAGACCTGGTCTGCATCCTAATGGTCTGTAGTAAATGAATGATAGGTGACACAGCAACCATCAGGCTGATCTTGACCTCTAACACAAAGTGCTCAGAAAATGCGTTGGGCCAAAGGTGGGATTTGATCAAACCCCGACTATGAGGGGCGGGGGGATGAAGGTCTATTAGGGATCTTGAGTAAAACAAAAAAAGCATCTCCAGGGAAGAGACTTCTCCCACTTACCACAGGTAGACTTAGGCACTTAAGGAATTTGGATTGAAATGCTTCAGAGGAATGATTAAAATCGTCTATGAAAAGTGTGGGAAGCAGGCTGGTTCTAAGTGTAGCGGTATAGTATGAATGACTTTGAATATGATTTTGGAATTTTTTGGGAGGTAGACATTAATTAAATTGAATGGATGATCGCAATAAAGCAATTGGAGTCAATATATAAAATTTTAAATAATGTGATTTTTTTGTATTTGTTTAGGTCCATTGGTAATGAAATTTATAAATAATTCCAATATTATTTTGATAATTGTTGCAGGTAATTTTGACTTTTCATCAAAACTGATATTTAATAAAAAAATATTTACAATTGTAATACACAATATTTAAATACAAGTATACTTTATATCCCTAGAGTTTAGATGTAATTATAGGGGATTTGAACCCAGAATTTCAAATTCCCTTCAGCTATCCAATCTATATCAAATAACCTATACACATGTGAAAAAAATTAATGATCCCCAATATATGTATGATTTTTATATTATTGTTGGTGTTTTTTTTTTATTATTATTTATTTATTTTACTTAATTCACTGTGATAATTATTATATATTTAAAATCTTACTATTTTGGGAGCAGATAATTATTATTGATGAATTCATTATTTATGTTGTTGATGATTGTTCTTTAATGTAATAATGAATTATTTGACAAACATTTTTTTAAACTCTTCATTAAATTAATAAAATATCACATAACGACATGGCTCCAGCTTACACATTGCTGTTTCAACAATTGACACTTTCTCTTATACCACGTTATGATACATAATGTAAGCTTTAATAACTAATAGGTGCTAGATGATAGTATTTAATAAATCCCTATCCATTGCTTTCCTATCCAATATTCCCAAACTAGTTTCTAGCTTTTGGGATTCATTAATGAGGAGCTTGGATTTTGAAACATTACACTTGCATCTTTAGGTCCAATTGAAAACATTTATATGTTTTTCAATTTGAGTTAATAGTTTGATAGAAAAAGAGAGAAGTAAATGATGGCTGCTAGAAGGAAGGCCATTAGATAACATAGTTGTGGTGAAAGAAAAAATAAATAATTTTTTTTTATAGTTAATATATATTAAAATAATAATCATTTGTGTACCTTATATCTGATGTATATGAAATTTAAGAAATATGTACATAAGTAATTTTACTTTTTATTTTAGAACAATTGAAATGTTTTGTGAATAAAAAAATATGCATCTATATTTATGTTTATGTGAGCTTTAAAGGCTACAAATTAAAGGTAATATTAAAATTACTGCTATAAATGTTACTTAATTGAAAATTAACTTTTTTGTTTTGTTTAGCTATACGTGAATCATTAAAACCTTTATTTGTGGTTGTGTATATATGTAGTGGGAGAAGAGTTTTCTATACTTTTAAGGATTGAAGCAGTGCAAAATTCTTATAACTGCTTTATATATTCTTCTCCTTGCAATGTTATTTCCATGTGTTTATGCACATGATCTGAACAATAACATGCATGAATCAACTCCATGAATTTATTGGCTTTTATGTCTGAGTTTAAAGCCAGCAAAGCACTATGGCCTTCCATCTCACTTATCTGAAAATTAATAACTTATAACATTCTATAGGTTTTCTTGAAAGCATGATAATATATAGTTGTGTGAATGCTAATTTATCTACATATATATTCATGAATGTGACAGACAAAAATAATCTATGGTCTTTATATTCTGAATCTAGAAAGTTTTTGATTAAGGCAGAAGCAATTGGTGATCAAAGAAAAAAAATGCTGAGCATCATGAGATTGTGAACCTAGACTATTATTTCATAATAAACTTTTATTTGTTTGATTACAACTGCATCCAATTTCAAGTAAAAGAAGGTTGCAGTCATTGGTAGAATAATTACTTTGTATTACATAAAACATTATCAGACATTAAAAAATAAAAATAAAAAGGAAAGAGACAATTGATCTAAAATGTGGAAATGTACTTTACTATAAAAATGCAAAGAATAAGAATACAACTGGAGGGAGAGTGACTACTATAAGTAAGAATTAAAAACAACATTATGGAAATTTATAATGTATTAAACAAAGGAAAAAAATTACTTGTCTTACAGAGGACAAAACATAGGTAGACAAAATGCTTTTACCAAAGAATTTATTGAAATTATTATGAAAAATTTTAAAGGAAGAATTGAAAAACATTTGCACTTTTGAAAATACCATTGGAAAATTTGGATTACAGAGATAAAAATAAAAAAGAGATTTAAAAAAAAAGAAAACTGGAACATATTATTTCAAAACTGAAAAAGGTAAAAAAAAAAGTATGGAAATACCCAAGTTAAGGACTGCAGGTTTGTCTTAACATAAACCTAGAGAGATAAAGCCTGTTAAAAGAAAGGCAGTAATAATAGTTAATAATCCTAGAATTAAGAAATACTCCAATAAATTAAACTAGAATGTACAAATATACATCTGGTTTTACAACTGGTACCATCAACTTTGAGGCCCAAAATAGTAGTACTGGCACCATACATCTGGTACCCAGCATGTTAGGCATGAATATACTGTAGTTGCAAGGGAGGTTCAGCAATTGGACTGGTGCTTAAAACAATTTTTTTTTGTTTATAAACTTACATCCCATTTTATATTTTTATCAACATAAACCCAAATGAACTTATACACTTAACAAACAACTAGCACTTCCATTAACAAAAACAAAAAAATCCCATAGACTTGAACCAATTTAAAAAAAAAAAAATGTCTACAGAAAATCATATGCAAAGTATTGAATGCAAATTTGAAATATAGTGGATTGAACAATAAACAGAGACCGATGATAAATAGTTAATTACTTAATAAATAATACGAAAATAGTACAGTTAGGCATTAAAAAGAACATAGCCTAAAAAATAAATTTAAAAAAAAGTTAAAGATAAACGCAATGATTAGGCATGTCATGATATACTATAACATGTGATTATTTATAGTCTAATAAATAAATATTTTATACATGCAAAAAAATAATGATAACCAGGTTAAGTATTGAAGCAATGGATCTGTAGATCAGATCGACGCTTCATGTCTTTCTATATTTCCAACCTAGGATCGAAACTAATCCACGCTTGTACTGATGATTATAAAACTCTCCATCTGCCATCTTGTATATATTGAATTTCTAGATCAGTTATTAAGTACATAAAATCTCAAAATTTTCTATTTTAAATTTTGATTATAAATATTGGATGGACTCAGATATATATATATATATGTGGATACGTATATATATATATAATTATATATGGAAACTTATAAGAATCAAGAAATAAATTTTTAATATTCTATTTTTTTTTTAAAGTCAAAGTATTTTAATCTGGAGATTTACTTTTGCGATAAACCCTGCTCACATTCTTTAGCGTAAAACAAAAGAAAATCCATTAGGAAAGTAGTAATGGATTTTCTAATTAAATTAAAAATAAATTATAGGAAAGATATTTTAAAGAAAAAATCCTCAAAGATATTTTAAAGAAAAAATCCTCAAATCTCAGTAAACTTAAAATAGATTTGAAACAATAAAATTAGTGGGTTTATTGGAAGAGTGGATCTTAAAAAGACAATACTAAAAATATTTTGGATTGATGATTATGAATGCCTGAGTCAAATATATCCGCTTTGCCTTGGGATAATGAAAAAAAAAATTTTCAAGAAGTACTCTGAAAACATATAAATAGACCAAGAGAACAATAGAAATGATTAGTCAGTTTGTTTGAAAAAGAGCATGGCGAATCCATGCTGGTTTTATTTTAAAAATATATGTGCAGTAATATGACAGTGGGGTAAATGACCCTAACTTGCCCATTTCCTGTTGTCGCAAGTATGATCACCAAAGTGCCATGAAGCCAGAAAATTTTTGTTAAATGCTTGAATTTGGATTGCTGAACTATGAACTCTTGAACCAAACTCAAAAGCTAGCTATTCCTATGCTGAAATCATGAAAGCCAAGTTCAAATTATTATTCTGTCATAGAACCTAGATTTCAAATGCAGACTCTGAATACATTAGGTAATATCTTTTAAATTTTCATTTCTAGCTTCCTAATTTATTCTCCAATTTCAGTTGATGATATATTTAATTGTTCTACAAATAAATGTCTTCTTAAATGAAATTCTCCCTAACTAAATGTAAAATAGTGTATTAACTAAATTTTGTAATCTTGACTTTCTATAACTTAACTTTAATGTCTCTGCTATAAAACAGTTATCTGTCTTAAATTATGCCTCTATTAACGCAAAACTTTTCTTATTAAAGCAGTCTATAAAGATATTTATTACATATCTATAAATATATTGTTTAGATTTATAAATATCTGATTTAAAATGCTATTTATGTGCCAATTTGTTCCATGTCGACAAAAATTCATACATGCCTTGTTCATATTTTGTCTTCAGATTTAAATGATTTGCTTCCTATTTCCCGACCGTCTGTCAGTAAATAAATAAACCATTCACTCTAAACAATTATTACTCAGAGTGCACATTTTGTCGAGATGAAATAATTTTGTTTTATTATATATTTTCTGAAAAATATTTCATGTGTGTACGGTTTAGTTTTGGGAGAGACGCTAGATCAAGTGTGGACTTTTTTATAATTATATTATTTCATTTTCAAAGAATGAGAAGGGGGTTAGAAGGTTACTTCTTGCTAGATAGTAAGAGAGAATTTAAAAATGTTAAATTTAGAATGTTGATGGGATTTTTTTTTGAAGGAAGAGATGCATCGCCTCAGCAATAAATAATATTCGTAATAATGTTTTAGATTTATTTGTTTACATCTGATCCTGGGCAATCTGCTATAATATAAATATAATCTTATGTGGCTCAATATAATTTTCATATGCTAATTTTAAAAGAATGATCTTTTTCCAGTATTTGTATTTGCCTCACCAGCACTCTGCTTGATCGCCTGTTTTGACCTTTTGATTGCCATATCACAATTATACCATATTGGCTAAAAATGTAGGTCAGGTTATGAAAGACAAAAATGGGAAGACCCGAGGTAAGTTGAGCTTAGCAAGCCTTGTCGATTCCTGATTTTTCACCTGAAATATTTTGAGGTTTGCAACTTCATCTCTATTTTCTTTGTGTCACTAGAAGGGGGCAGTGGGATTGAATTTGTGTTGGTTATGTGATTTCAAATGCTGGATTTGATTATTTTCTATTGTCTCTGAGCACATTGTGCAGGGTTGACTATGGTTTGATCATATTAGTTTATATTTTATTATCATTGTGAATATCGCAATCCACTTGCATTCAAGCGTGTCATTCTCTTTGAAACCATTTCTTAAAAATATAGTCAAATTATTTTCTCTCTTATAATAATTTTACTTGTGTTAAATGTAATCAAAAAGTAGTGCTTTTAAATAATTGTTTTTCTTCTTGCACATACTTGAATTGGCATCTACCAAAGAACTTTAATCACTCTCTCTATTGTAAATTGGTATATAAATTATACCACTCCCTTACAAGAGGCATAATAAGTTATACAATCAAAACTGATGAAAAATAAACAGTGAAATAAATTAGTGAGATATTAAAGAATTATAAATATCCTTTTTATTAATATATATAAATATAAATTTAACCTACTGGTGGTTCGTTTCAATTAATTTTACTTAAAAGTTAGCATTTCTATCTAAATCTTGTGCTTCTATCTGATGACTCAAGGTCACACACACATCATTCCTTTTTGAAACTCATGCATACATGTAATTAAACTAAATGCTAGGGTTAAATGTTAGAAATAGTTGAGGATCATGTTCCACTGCTGATGCTGCTGGATACGGAGTTGGAAAAGATTAATTGTTGCCTCGAAAATGTTAATTGGTTGTTAGATTTAGAGGATGGGTAAACAGGGTAGAATCCATAAACATTCTTGATCTTCGATCTCGCGTATGGTTGGATTGGAGGTACTTTTACCCAGACTATGAATCGTATTGAATTAACATACAATTTTGACCAGTACAGTACTATGGAATCAAAAACATTTTGAAGTAATGAAGAGTAACAGTGACAGTGAGATGATATATGATACTACCAATAATGGGGAAGGATCTACACTGATGCAATACCTGGGGGGTCTGTAATGGAAGTTGAACAATCTCCATAGATGCAAGAAGTGAGTAAAACTTCTCAAATTCAGGAGATCCTAATAGTAAAATCACTCAAGCACCTGAATTAGAGTAGCTCAGGCTATGCAAAACCCTATAACCATGGAACAATTGGCACAAATAATCTTTGAAGTGAAAAGTGAAATAAAGAATGATACAAATAGCAGAATGGACAGCATAAATGCTGATATGAAAAAAGACATGGAAGAAATGAAGAATGATATGGCCACTAAAACTGATATAAATAGTATAAACAGCAAGATAGAGAAAATGGCAACAAAGGCAGATATAAGTAAAATAAAGGAAGAATTGAAAAGGGATATGGATATGAAAGAACAAATAAAAACAAAGATGAAAGATGTTGAAGTTAAGCTGCCTGAAGATATGAGACAATGCTCCCTAAAATTAAAAAATGTTGAGAGAGATAATGTTGAGTTGAAGCAAGAAGATGTCAACAGCGATTTGATGATTTCAAATCTAGTACTATGGAACAATTGAGTGTAAAATATAATGAGGCATGCAAGAGTCAAAATTTTTTTAGACAATAGGTGTGTACAGAATAGGAAGGATTTCAAACCAAGGTCCAAGTTGAATTCAGTCAAGAATAGACAAACTCTCGTTAATGCAGAATAATAAGGTTGAATCGTGTAACAAAAAATTGGTAGTGTTAGATTAGCACCTTAAAGAAATTAAAAATAAAATAGTTATAGTGGAGATAGAAACAGCCACAGACAAGGCCAATATAGAAAGGTTGGTGGAAAATGCTATTGAAATGCAAGATCGAGTAGATAAAATGAACAAAACACATAATCAAAGATTGGTAGTGCTCGAGACTCAGCTGTGCCAAGGAATGCCAACCAGTGAAATGAAACAAGTTGAAGTTGACACAAGAATTCAGAGTAATAGAAAAGAATGAGATGGTAAGTATCATCACTTAGAGAATACCCTTAAAGACCCCCAGAGAATAAGCAACTCTTGTGAAGAACATTGCATGCTGCCTGGGATAGATTACCATTCTATCTTTACTTTAGAATGTTTAATAACCCAGATAGTTATTAAACCCACTCTGATAATCATGTACTGAACCCACCCATAAACACTACAAAAATTAGCAAGAAACTTAACCACCCCACACAAGTGAATGCTATTAACCAATTTGTCAAGCTAAAAATATTTAAGGGATCTACCAACAAAGCCTCTATTGAGCACATCAAGAGCCTGAATCTTTATTTCTCTGTGAACAGAAACTTCTCAAAGGCCAAAAAAATTATTATTGCATATAACCAACTTCAAGGTGATGCACAAATGTGGTGGAAATCATTGTTCAAGCCCCATCTACCTTTGATGAATATCAAATGCTTTTGGTGAAAAATTTCTGCAACAGGGATAGGAAGGAGGCCATATTATACCAGCTATTCCAGGAGAAATGCAGAGCATTATCAGGAGAAATCTTGATGAAGTTCTTTCACCAATAAGTTACAAAATTGAGAATGCTAAACACCTACTGCCTGAGTGAGTCAAATCATCAGAATAATTAAAAGAAATTTACTACTCAGGATAAAACAATCACTATTGTGTACCAATGATAGGACCATAGAACAGGTAGCTGAACTGTTAACTAATATAGATATGAATAATGCTAACCTATCAAGTAGGATGCCTGAAACAACAAAATAAGAAGCTACTGTTAATGCTATCTTTTATAAGAAAAAATAATAACAATGCCAACCACTGGAAAGGGAAGTCCTTACAAAGTAATTCTCCCTATGTAAGGTCAGCTAAAAAGAACCAGACAAACATTAACAAAACAGGAATAAGCCTTCCCCATAGTCCAGAAAATGCCCCAAAACCAGGTGTAGTAACTATGCACCAAAAATTTCAACAGAAACCAAACCATAAGGGTACTTGAGGTTGTGTTCCTCACCTCAAGAAATCAAAAATACCCTGAGGAACAGATAACAAACGCTGATCAAGAGATCACTAATATGATGTGTTCATGGGAGAACAAAGCACCTAACTTCACTTTGCGGAGCTGACCCATGATAGTTTTTTCTTGAGAGTTTACAAGTTAAACCACTGTTAAATTCCGGTAGCCAGATTTCTGTTTGAGATAAATTTTATCAAGAGATTTTGACTAAAAATGCCCAAATTAAAACCTTGCCACTGAAATCTATTCAGGTTACCATGGTTAACAGTAGGAAAGCAAAACTTGTATAGAAGCAAATCTGAATTGAAATGAAAGTTGGCCAAACAATCTTTCTATCATGTCTTCCTTATATTGAATGGCTTGATCTAAGATGTCATTCTTGGGAACTTGTATTATTGATTTCTCTAACAAAATAGTTAGAATAGGTGATGAGGTGTTGGAGATGACACTGCTTCTGAAATATGGTCTACCTGAAGTTGACTGTTATATCTAGTATCCTGGAGGCACTCATAGATAAAAAACTTACAGAGTACAACTTACTTGGAAGTAAAGGAATACTGAAATTGAGATCTATGATACATGAATTTAACCTGATTTTTTTGGAATACCAGGAGTGATAGAGGAATTTCAGCAAAGAATTCGATTAGTATATGACCAGCCTTTTCAATCCAAGTCATATCCTATTCCATACCAGTATTGGCAAGAAATAACTAAATAACTTAATAAAATGTTGAATTAGGGCATCATTTACAAATGATCTTCACTATACTGTATTCCAGTTGTAACTGTGAAGAAAGATGGGTCAATGATATTTTGTTTGGATGCTAGACAACTAAACAAAATTACTGTCCCTGACAGAAATATTCCACCACCCATAAACAAATTATTCATGAGACTTGTAAGCAAGGTGTTTTCCACTTTTGATCTAATCTCCAGCTATTGGCAGATCAAACTCCATATGGATGATCACCAATACACTGCCTTCTGATATGAGGAATTTACTTACCAATTCAATATGATGCCATTTGGATTGATAAAGTGGTGCTGGCTTGATAAGATGTCTAGATAAGATCCTATCTCCTGAGGTTAAACAGATCATTACAATAAATGTGGATGATATGATCATCGCATCTACCACTGTTGAAGAGCACTTTCAACCCCTCTCTCTATTTTTCCAAAAGTGCTTCTAGAAAGGCATCAAAATCAACTTCAAGAAGAGTACCTTAGACTCTAACCAGATACTCTTCTTAGGTCATATAGGTTGTGATGGGATAAGGCCTCATCAGACACAATCAGTGTCATTCAAAAATCTCCTAAACCAATCAATAAAAAACAAATTTGATCATTTTTAGGATTATGTAATTTTTTATCATCATTTCTATCAAAAATTCTGACCACATGGAGCCATTATTAAAATTAATCAGGAAAGATCAAAATGGACTGAGAAACAAGATAAGGCATTTGAGAAAATTAAAACAAAGTTTTTAGAGCAAACTATCAAATAAATTATACAGTAACAGAGAAGAAAGCACTGGCAATAGTGTGGGCCTTCCAAAAGTTTCAACAGATGCATCTTAGATCAGGTGATAGTGATAAAAGATCACAAAAGCCTCAAATTCCTGAACCACAGTTATCTGACCAACAGTCATCTAGTCAGATGGGAGTTTGCTGTTGCAGGAATTCAATTACACCATGCAGTATTGCAAGGGATCCGAGAATGTTGTGGCTGATGTGCTTAGTCGAAACCCATATGGATCAGAGCAGAGCCATTTATCAATAGAGAATGCTTGTCTTACAAATGTCAATAAGATGACTAGTACTAGTGTAGAGAACAATGTGGAAAATCTACATGAATTACAATTTAAAGATCATAATTTAAACTTATTCATGAAAGCTTCGAAAGGAGAGGAAGTTTTGAATCTGCCAAAAGATCTTGATTTTTATAAGATTGAAAATGAAGTCCTATTATATAAAGTAAATAATATTATGGAAGAGTGGAGGATAGTAATAACCTAAAACATTGTGTACCCCACTTATAAAATATATTCACTGTTTGTATGGACCCTATGGTGCCCATAAAACAAAACATACCTTGAGAAATTGATTTTAATGGCCAGGTATGTATAGATATCTTAAGGTCACTTCAAAATTGTCTAGAGTGCCTATGAGCCAAGCCAGTAAAACAAAATTATTATAATGCTGCAAAATCAATGATATCTAAAGGACCAAATGAGATCTTACCGATTGACTATTATGAGCAATTACCCCCATTTAATAAACTAAATTACCTATTGGACATGTATGATCTCTTCATAAAATATGTTGTCACTTAGTTAATACCCCAAGATAATACCAGATATACCATCAAGGTATTAGACATCCTCCAATTCATGAGGATAGAAAATCCCCAAACCATCCTAACAGATCATGGTACTCCTTCCCTATCCAAAGAATGGAAAAAGGTGTCGAAAGAACACAGATAAGGCATGTGCTCATGTCCATTTGGGATCCACAGTCAAACCATTGGGAATATAAGATGTGGGAGCTCAGATATTTGTTCAGAACTTACCTAGAGAATGAGCATAAAAGGTGGGTATGACTGATAGAGAATGTAGTTAACTATATCAACTGGAGTGCGAATCCACAGGATTCACACCCATTGAATTACATTTTAATCAATCCAATTCCCATATTGTTTACTAAATGATCTTTAACTATGCATAAACAAACTGATATGGATGAAAATGGAAAAAGCATATCTTCAGTTAATAAGCAAGGCTAATAAGAGGACTAAACATAAGACAGGAACTCGACATATCTTGAAAATAGAAGATACATTTTTTTTTATAAAAAAAACTCTCATGCTAGTAATCAAATGGATAATAAATATAGTAAGTTTTACCATCTATATAAAGGACCTTACATTGTAGTTAAACATTAGTCCTAATGCATTTTGGCTAGGTATGGAAGGAGAAATCAGGGGTACATATAATGCCTAAATTATGAAACCATATTATGGACAGTCTGAGTAGTTACAGGATTGTCATACTCAACTCATGTGTAAAAAATGATGATGATGATAAAAATGTAGGTAAATAATAAAGTAGGAAATATGTGAGGGTATACCTAATAGATGCCTTAGCACTTAATTTAAAGAGTTAGTTCACACCAAGTTATAGATGCTCTAATCGTCTGTTAGTCCTCAAAAGAAATCCATTAAGACTCAATAGAAGCAGGATAGAGGCTGACAAGCAAAAAAATATGTGTCATCTGAAGCAGAGGCATACATAACCATCAATAGTTTTTTTTTAAAAAATGTATGTTTGAAACCCACCTTGAACAATGTTTCACAGGATAAAAGAATGAAAGACTAAAAAAAATCTAGAGCAATTTGCATAGATGAGTTTACAAAACAAGATAGGTTTCATCACCCTTCTTATAAAAAACATCATAAATTAAAAATGCAAAACTCGTAAGTATTAAAATTTTCATTACAAATTAAAATTTTAACCTTGTAAGGAGAGGGGGGTTGTAGGGAGTAGTTTACAACTCAATTATTTCTGCCAAGATTAACCCACTTATTAAATTAAGTCAATCTTGAAACTTGCACTAATAATGGGAATGTTATTTGATTATTATTAGCACATATATATATATACAACACATGATCATTTATATTAGCATTTAATCAAAGAAGTCATGATAGATTATTGTTTATTATAGTGAATCATTTAGTGTAGTAGAATGATGTAGAAGGAAATTATTTATACATATTAGTAAACAATCATTAATATATTGTTATATATTCTAAACTGAACAATAAAGCATGATGCAATTTGAAACTAGATAACTTGGAGATGACCTGATGTCAAGTTAAGTAGCTAAAAAACTGAGTATAAATATAAAACTGATTTTACTATTTTATTTTTTTATTAATGAAACAAACATAACAATAAGCAGTCACATCATTTAAAATGTAAATGAAAATTTAGTGTACCATGCAGCATAATCCATAGGCAGTATAAAAGCAAAATCTTTTAAAAATCTTTCTATTTGAAAAATAATATATATGCTATAAGCTAACATCAATTGAATTAAAATTTCAAGTACAAAAATGGAGTTTATTGTTCAAGTTAAAATAAAAAAGAATTTATAAATTTTCATAATAATTAGATTATTTTCTGATCATGAGAGGAAAAGTTTTGGTATTTTTTATATCTCATCAGAAAAAGAAAACTATTCTGCTAACAGTTAAAGCAAAATATAAAACAATTTATCTAACATATATAAAAATTCTTCAATATAAAAACAATTTATGATTACAAATAGTTATTTAATATTACTTTTAGATGCATGAAGTGATTGCTTTCTTCCCTAACATGACTGTGTAAAACTTCAATTTTTTCTACTTTATTAATACACCCAAGACTACTTACTGTCCAAGAAGAATTGTACACAGGAGTATTAAGAGGTAGATCTACTAAGAATTGATATGTATCTTATTTTTAAATGATGCTAGGAGATATCGCTACATGATCAATTCTTTGCCAGAAAAGTGATATGGAGAGCTAAATTGCTTATTGGAGGTTTCCATGGCTAAATATCATGGACTATTTCCAGGATGATTCAATGAACTTTGTTACAACCATTAATTTTCATCAAGTAATTAATATTGTAAAATTTTCTTTAATTTTTCTTTTATTTGTTGTTTTATTTTCATATTCAGAAACTTGAACTTCACAGTTTATGCTGTGAAAGATTTAATTTTTAGTGTTAGTAGAAAAGTAAAAAGGAGGATGTTTAACTTAGTTATTTTTTTATTATTATTGTAAATAAAATTTAAACCAGCCTATTGAATTTCTGGAGCAGCTAGATATCTCATTATCTATATATATTGAGGTAAGATTTTCATTCTATTTTACTCAAAATAAAATTACAACACTTGGTACATTATAGAATTCAAATTATACATTATATAGTGTTGATTAATAATTGTTTTATGTTATTTCAGTGTGAATGACTAATTATCTAGTATAAAATTTCTTTATCTATCATATCTATTTAGACTTAGACTGGGGGACTTAATTAAATAGATCATTTTCAGCAGGAATAAATCACAATATTATTATGAATGAGATATTTTAACTTAGAGTCACGATCCTTTAAAACCATTAATGTTTCATTTTATTTGTATTTTTCATGATTTTGTAAATAATGAATGCCATAATGGATTTCTACCATTGGGTAAAGGGGATGAAACTAAAAAACTATTAACTAAGAGAATGGTAGAGGTTCATATTTGACACCCCCATATATATATATTTATTATTGTTCAAATATTTTCAATTCATTTTATCACTGTTAATAAATATTAAATAGTTTACATTATTCTGGTCTCTGATTTATTGAGTTATCATTGCATCTGGCAGTCAACTATTAATCATAATATGCACACACATCTATTTCATTTTTATAAAATAGTTTTATAACAAATTAAGTATTAATAATGATAGTTATAACTTATATAAAGGTGCAAAAGTTTCTATGAGTATCTGTTCATACCTGTTAAAAGAGTCAAAGATAAATTCTCCCTAGGTTCAAATATCAGGACATAATGGTACCAGAAATAGATGAGAGGTGGATGAACTAATCTAAATTGTATCTGATATTAGAAAATGGGTATAGAGCTAGTCAATTCAAGATACACCAGTATCCTATCTGAGGACTTAAAGTCTGACCATAGTTAGATGTGACTTTTTTCCCTTTCCCAGCCTGAAGGAATTATGTGAACCATTACATCTGGTACAGCCAATAATATGACATTGAATTGTAGTTCCCAGACCATTACATCACTCAGCATAAATACCTGTACAATAAAACTAAAACCAAATAGAAAGGCAACTCCATCTTTGTTTAGCATGAAAACACAACAGGGCATATTCGAACCCACATCTGCTAACCATTTGGTCAGAAAGACATTATGCTAAGCATAAGATCAGAGAAGCATTACACATAGCAAGTGATCCTAAGTCCATCAATCAAAGAGATGTCTGCTTTGCCTTATCCCAAAAATGGCAACCTAATTTGTATTAATTTGGATAAATTTTACTTCTAACAATGCAGTTTCTAACAAAATAGTAGCTATGAATATGAGAGCAAGAAATCTCTCAAAAGCACTTAGCTAAAATAGTATTTTATATTTGCTTTTGATTATATATATTAGCTTTATTATCTGTGCATGCAGCAAACACACACACATATATATATGTAGTATTAAAAACAATAAAAACATTGAAAATAATTTAGGCTTAATTAAATGAAATCAATTAAAATATAATGCAACAGCTATGCAAATAAGAATAATGATACTAATAATAAATATTTAAAAATAATAGATATTTTTTATATATTAAATGCTTTTATTGATTATGCAGTAAAAAGAAAAAAAATTGTTCACCACAATCGAGGTTTTTTGATTTATCTTGAAATAAAAACATGGGGGAGGGGTCCAGAAATTAATCAAGTTAATCCCTTGTTATAAAAATAGGAATTGACTTAATTAATTTCTGGACTCCCCCATGCATTTATTTCTAGTTAAATCTTAAAAACCCCAATTGGCATTGAAAAAACTTTTTTAACAAGTCAATAAAAGTATTTAATATATATATAAACTATTTCTATTATTTTTAGGTTTTTAGTATTGGCACAGTAAATGAAAATGTAAAACTATATATGTTAAATTGACTGAACACTTACAGTTGATATATCACTACACATTTCTGCTACAAGTTAAAGTTATACTCTGTATAAATACATCATATTTAGTATGTGTACATAATATATATATTGAAACAGTAAGATTTGCTTTGCAGATCTTCATTTCACTGTTTCTCACCTTTTTCCTACCCTCATACCTTAGTTTAAACCCCCAATGTATCGTGGAGTCTCTGCATTGCGCTTATATGCCAAAAATCCCACCTAATTTTAAACCATGAATAAAATACTCGTGTTATATATAGTTTCTAATTCCCAGCAGAAATAATTAGTGTAAATTATGTGTATGTACATGTAAAAGATATTTGATTAAAAAGTAGGTTATATAGGTCGTAATTGCGCACACACTATGATACATTTATTTTCAAAACTTAAGTTGGAATAATAAGTTGATATGTAAAATTATTTGTTTAAATCTCTTTTAGTTTAAATTATATTCATCTCATAAATAGATTTAAACATTGAAAATTAAAAGAAGTAAGTTATTATTTTAGATTTAAAATCATGCCATCAAATGTATGTAAAAATAAATGAGGGTTGGTAAAAAAACAATAGTTTAATTAATATATTCTAGTGGCTTATCTAAAAATAGAGCAGATGTCCACTTAAGATAGTTTTTAATTATCGAAAGTTTTCTTAAATGGAATCAAAGTTTTAATCTGGATGTCTACAGGATAATTAACAATAGAAAATTAATTAAAATTTTGTTAAATTGCTTTGGATGTTTGGATGGGTTTGATTGCAGCTTTGATAAGATATCTAATTTTGGTATGTTTGTTACACTCCAGGGCAGTTGTATTGTATAGCTCATATATATATATATAGAGGGTTTTTCTTTTGTTTGGGGATTATTATTATTCTATTCTTTTTCTTACAGTTTTGCTTTTAAGAGAACAAGTAAAAGGTAGTAGGCAAATAGCTTGTGAGTTTTGATTATTGAAGTCGAGATTTGTAGACTTTAAAGTATTCAAGTATATTGCATCTGAAGTGTTTTCTGAAAAAGTTTAAATTTGCTGAGAGTTTAATAATCTCATAGAACTGCACACCCCAGCCATTAATGGAAATCTTAAAATGACCGAGTAGAGCCAGCAAAAAGGTTAATTAGTGTGTTCTATCTCCATACCTGGGTTAATATTTTGAATTTATTAATCTGTTTTTTTATTATGATGGTGTGCCAGCATAGCCATCGATCAAGTGAATTACTCCTTTTCTTTTATTAAATCAATATGCCACCATTAACACATTTTAAATGATAAATTTGCCCCATTTTATTATCTTGTTAAATCGCTCGTTAGAGGACTATCTTACTAATATATAACTATTTAATAATTTTGCATTTAAAATTCCACATTTATTTGTTTCAACATAATATGAAGATATGTGCGAGATTAATGAATAAATATTTAACAAGTGCATGATTGTGTAATTAACATATTTTCTTTTAAAACTCCGCAATTATGCACTCTCCCATTTTAAATAAATTTTTGCTTAATTTCCAAAGCTTATAATTTTGAGGTCGAGAATGTGTGGACTTTCTTAAAATAAATATTTGGGGAATTGATTAGGTGCTTTCTCAAACTAAATGAATACTTTTAAAATATTTTATATACTTCTTTGAGTGCTGCTAGTAGGTGTATTGGGTGTTTGAGACCACTTTGTTCTTCCAAAGGACTTTCAACAGCCAAAACCATTTCCTTTTATTTTCTGCGGTTCCCAGTAGTGTGTACTCAAATTGTTACACCTGGAAATTCTATGCTATTGTCATGCAGTCACTATGTGTTTGGATTAGTCCAGCCTTGGGCTGCCATGTGACACAACTTCCTATGGATTTATGGCAAGACACCTTCCTGTATTTCATTTTATTTATTTATTATTTAGTTATTTATTTTGCAAAGCTGTGGTTTCAACATACCATCCCTCCATCCTTTACAGTAATTCCTCACTAGCCCCACTGACCCCTAATATGAATTTAATTATTTCTATGAATAAGCATGCCTTAATCACATCCCCACCTTATAGCTTAGAGCATCAGTCTATTCTATTCTCGAATTCAAGAAGTCTTATATTGAAACTGTACTAACTCCAAATCTTTTAAAAATTATTTCTGATATTTATTTAAAGCACCTCCCAGGTCTTCGCAAACTCTCTTAGGCACATTATCATAATGTTGTTGTATTAGCCCGAGGTATGGAGAATTAATTAACAAGCCATAATGTAAATTTTGATTGACATTTGTTTTAAAACACAATTTTAGTTAGTAAATGTTGCTGTCTTACGTATGCAGACCATGCATGTATATAATTGATAGCTTAATAAATCTTTGTAATTTTACTAAATTTTGATTCTTTATTTACTTTCTTGATCCACACTATTGTCTCAGTCTATATCACTTTTATACATCTATTTTGTGCCATCCATAGACATTTAGCAAACCCAAGCGATATTGTAGTATAGTCTCTTTGTTTTTCCCTGAGCACTGGCACCAGTAAAAAGGTTATATTATTAGTAGCATCAGATGCATTATCACATAGGTGGTACTGTTGAGCATAAACTTTGGATTCAAACTTAGGTTTTCTGGGAAGCAGTCCTTCCTAGTGTTGAGTTTGCTGTCTGGGTTTAAATTCTGCAGTGTGTTAGTGAGATAGATGAATCTGACCATTACAATATATATATAATTGATTAAAAATATGAAATATTCTTTTAAGTGAAAAGTGTTTAACATTTTTATTTTGATTGGAATTTTTTTACTATTTTAAAAAAATGCTTACCAAAACTATATTGAAATGAACTTCACTTAAGACATAATTTTACTTTAAATCAATTTCACACATATAGTGTATGTATATCATTAAATATTCCTGCAATAAATTAATATGTATACTCTTTATATATATCATATTTAGTATGTGAACATAATTATACAAGAATTGAGTAACTTTTCTGTTTAAAATTATTAACATTGGTTTGTTTATTTATTTAGATCAAATCTTATGCTTGATTTTTAACATAATTCTATTGAATAGATCTTTTTGAAAATTTATACACATCATTATGTATCAATACAGACTGAATTTCATTCTCATCAATTCAGTAAGTTTTCAGTGATGCCCAATAAATAGCAATATATTTTTTAAAAATATGATTTCATTGAATCTCATGACTAATTCATTAAAAGCATTTAGTGAATTAAAATAGAAAAAAAAGACAAATGAATTTAAATCTTTGAATTAAAAGAAAAAAAATTATACTGCCTTCTAGTAAGTTAAATTCAATAAAAGCATTTTAAAAAAGACAAAAACTCAATAGTAAATGTTATTTTATCATGAGACAATGTATTCAATAGCAAAAAATAATGAACATAAAATTAATTAAAAGCCATCCATTTCTAAGAATTGAATATGTGAAAGTTTTGGTACAATGAAACAGAAAAGAATATGTAAAAAAATAGTGGCTTGAAATACCAAAGAATGCTGTAGAAAAGAATAAAAGTTTCTAAGTTCATATATATATATCATTTGCTATAGAAAAGCAGTTATTTCGATGTTAACAAAAAATGGTGGTTTCATTTAAAAGCAATAATTGAAAGGTTGCTAGTCTTTCACATGTGCCTACCATTGTCTCTCAGACAACCAATCAGATTTTAAACAGCTGTCTTAAGAACGATCAGATCTTGACACATGACAGAGATTTTGATACAAAAAAGGATGATACCAACTTTTTCTCTACTTAACTTTTTATATATATAAGTCAGTATTAAACATCTTGGCCTGAAAGCTTGAAAATATATATATAAAGTTAAGTAGAGAAAATGTTGGTATCATCCTTTTCTTATCAAAATCTCTGTCATGTGTCAAGGCCTGATAGTTCTTAAGACAGCTGTTTAAAATCTGATTGGCTGTCTGAGACAATGGTAGGCACATGTGAAAGACTAGAAACCTTTCAATTATTACTAATTTCATAACAACATGCAATTTAGACAAATGTTATTTAAAAGCAATGAAGAAATGTGTTATAGAATTTGACAAAGAATTGCATAATAAGAAAGAACAAAAATCAAAGTAGATTAAACAATTGTCATCATTTAAAATGTTATGCATTTTAAATAAAAAGTCAAACAATTAAATCTATAAAGAAAAACTCCAGAAAATGGTCACATTTTTCTAAATAATTAAAAAAACAGATATAATAATAGAATGGTTAGTTGCTTGGGAAATCGTAATATTCAAGCATTGAAAAGTTTGGATTTGAAAACCTTCAGTTTTTAAATCTATAATTTAATCACAGCACAGATAAAAAAAATTGATAAATTATTGGTGCAATGTCTGATTAGATTTTAGCAAGCTAGTATGTCTATGTTGTATTAGCAATTGGTTTCACCTATTGTGAGGAAGTGGGTGCTAAATTACCCTAAAATTAGAACATTAAAGAGTACTACCAATAGACTCATTTGTATAGCTATAAAAGTAAGAAAGTTTAGTGAATACATATTAGTAGAGAAAGGAAGTAAAAGTCTCCTCCAGTGAAAGGGAAACAGTTATTTGCTAAATTGTACTAACTGCAGCAAGGAATATGTGTTAGTATTGCTATATTCCTTTAGAAAGATACATACTCTGTCAAATAATGTGTATTCAGTGAGTTGTTTTACATTAGTGTTATTTTGACTAAGAACTAATTTATATATATATATATATATTCTTCATTATTGTTATTTCCTTATTAATTAATAAATATAAGTAGCTAACAAAGTTGTACTTGGGTTGGTTTTATTTGCAGTTCGGCTTATTATATATATTGAACTGGATACTTTATCTGTTTCAAAAGTAACCATTGTGAAATCAAAACTAAAATGTATATTTATAGAGATTTTAAAAAAAAAGAGAAAATTGTATTAAATGGAATTCGTAAAAATATTTTAATTTAAAAGAGTTTTGATTGAGATGAGTTTTTTTTTTGTTTTGTTTTGTTTGTTTTAATCTATTTTAAAAACAGAATCTCATTTTCTAATTTATTAAAATTGGATAAAGAATAACCCTGGTTAAAACTTTTAATTAAGATCTAGCAGGAGATACAGACTAGGCCTGGTTAGATTTTAAGATCCGGCAGAAGATAACAATTACATATGTCTGTGTTTTTGAGTGAGAAATTTATATATTTTATAGTTGCTAATTGCAAACTGCAAATAGAACATGTTTTATATTCACTAATTGTGGGCTTCTGATGTGATATAATTTTATTTTTGTTAATCTGGGAAGACACATTTTATGTTTGCTACTCTTTGATTGCAGATATATTTTTATAAATTATTTATTGACAATTGCTGATTGTATCATATATTTGCTAATCACAGATTGCTGTTTCCTTAGGTTAAATGCAAAGAAATGTTGAGGTTTGACAACTGCTAAAGAAACCATTTGAAAAGAAAAAATAAATATACTTAATACTGAAAATAGTGATTATCCCTTGACAATTCAGAACCTAACAGCCTTAAAGAACCTTTTAAAAGTATGCCATGCTAAAACCCTTCCAAGATGGCCGCAGAGCTCAAAATTGTGCAATCATAAACATGTCCTAAATGCAGTTCAAAACTGATCCTGAAGAGTGCCTTCATGCTTCCATGATCAGATTAATGGAGACCAAAAACCATCATAGTGTATTCCGATAAAACTAAACCTTCCGCACACTGCTGAAATCAATCAGACTGTAAAATTGAAGCCAGGAAGATAAATGAATGTCTTTCTATTTTAACCAGGGCTAAAATCTCTAAATTTTATATTCAAAGAAAAGAATATGAATACATGATAGGTTTATGAGTATATTTCTTTTATAAGATGGATTTTTTTAAAAAACCTATAAATGGTAGATAATTAAATTCATATTTTATTTTTATTGCTTTGTAAGAGAGTGTATTGTGAGTTAATATTTTATAATCATTGTTTTTCTTCATTTATTATTATTATATGTTGTTAAAAGCTTTGGCAGATAATAGTAGTTTTTTTATCTCACCTGTTCCCTATTTTATTTGAATTTACTTTAGTTCAATGTGTGTTTCCTGCAGATTATAGATCTTTTGGTTAGTAATTTATCGATTATGTAGTTCTGCTTTTCTTGCATGCCATAAAGATTTTGAGATTTCCTTTTTATTCATTATATTAAAGATTAAAAATTTATAATCTTTTCTCTTTGCTTGTATGGAGTTAACCTGAAGGATCGTATTGTAATGCGATCTCTTATAAGTATTTACAGAGCATATGACATCCTTGTTTTGTCCTATTGTTTTACAGGGTTAAGGAAATCTCAATATATGCTGTTTGCTGGCTTCTGTACAAGATCATCTGTACTAAATCTGTAAATAAAGGAAAATAAAAATTGAAGAGTAGATAAATTAATAGCAAGATCATACTAAGCATTCTAAACTTAGGTGAGAAAACAAAATTATCTGTCAAAGTGCTTAATGTCACAATACTTTCATGCACTCTCAGACAAATAAGAGGTAGAATTTAGGTCAATCTTTATATATTTTAGTTTGACAAATATTTTTCTGAATTAATAAAACTTAAAAATTATTAATAATTATATTTGTTTTTGGCTGACATTTGTTTCTGTGTCCTGTCCATCAATTGTCTGAACAATGTTTAAGATCTTTATCTCTCTCTGTGTCTAGCTGGTGGTATTTATATTCATCATCATTAACGTTTTGATCCCATAAATCAAATTTTCTAGGTTGACAGGACCTAGTGGCGCCCTCAGTAATAAAAAGAAGTGGAATGTCTGGTACAATATATAAAAAAAACCTTTAGACATAGCAGAGTAGTGCAGTCGAGAGTTTGGATAAGGTAGAAATAGGAAAATTTGAAAGTGTCATTGGAAAACACTTTAATTTGAAAATTTGATGTAAATTAAACAGATTCATGGAAAATCTATGTATTGTATGCTGAATATTATATGTTGATCAACAAGACAGAGGAAGATCATCTTAAAGTTTCCACACTTCTCTATTTTGTGGAGCATGACATAATGTAATTGGCACATAGACTCATGTGGATCCAAATCATCAAAGGACATTCCATATAAAGAACATATACAAACTTTGAATGCTTACTTTGTACTGAAACTTTCAAAAAGAGAAACAGTTGCCACAGAATAAACATGTTGATTATGATTTAGCCTTACGTAGATTGGCAAGAGATTGTGATTTTGGCCCAGAGATAAATTATTCCCTGCTGGAACAGTTTTTATATGATTTGTCTGATGATAATTTCAGAATAGTTGCTAAGTGATCCAGATTTAATTACAAAGTGGCCATAGAAAAGATCATGGCTCAAGAGACTGTGTTGAATAATGCCTTGAAATTTATGGTATCTCATCCTTTAGAAAGAAATTTGTTTACCAAAGAAAAACCTAAAGGTGTTTGCATTTCCAATACATCTAAAAAAACAACATAAACATGTAACAGCAGTGGAACATTTAAACCTGAACTGTAAGCCTAAGAAAAAAATATAGAAATTTGTAACACTAGAGGTCATTTAGCTATAATTTGTCATTATAAAGATTGTGATTACTTAAGAAAAAGTATTACAAATTTGGAGGCGAGGTAGCACACAAGAAATTTAGTAAAACAAGAGTGTATATAACATAACAACAGATCATATAATACTTCTAGAAGTATGATTTTGTGATAAATGTGTACCAGTGGAAGTTGATAGTAGAGCAGGTCTGTCCTTAATGTTATACAAAGATTGAATTCAGATTAATGAAAGCCATAAAAAGAAATTTTGTATTAAAAAACAGATGAGATTGTAACAGATATAAACAAAAATAAAGCTTATATTCATGGCAAAGTAGTTGAACTATAGATGAAGATCCCTTGTATTATACATAGATGTAAGCCCATTACTAAGAAGAAATTTGTTTAAACTTTTGGCTATAAGAGTGAAAATATTAAAGATGGATCATATGGAAACCCTAATAAAAAAAAGATACCTGGAACTGCTCAAGCCTGGATTAGAAGAATTAAGAACAAGAGCAATGAATATGGAATATGCAACCAATTATCTGCAAAACTCATAAGGTGTCAATCACTTTAGGAAGATGGGAGAAACTTTAAGTGAGCTGGATGCCAAAGGTATCTTAATGCTGATGGAAAATTTGTTATGACCCATCCTGATACTTACTCTAAATAAACAAGATGGAACTTTGCACATATGTGATGATTATAAAATTACAATCAATAAATAGGTAAAGACAGGTCATATTTGGTAACTAATGTCTGCAAAGTATTGGTGTTATTACAGAAAATTAATTATTTAATGAAAATAGATCTAAAAGTAGCTTTTCTTCAGATACCTGCAACTGAAAATACAGCTGAGTTATTGATATTGACTACACATAAGGGATTATTTAAATGTAATAAATTGCCTTCTGGTACATATATCACCCTTAATGTTTTCAGGCAAAAATAGATATGTTGTTTAGATCTATGGATGAAATAATTCTTGATATGGATATTTTGATTATGTGTCAAATGGAATCTAAATTGGAAAACTGAATAGATCTATTCTGCTCAAAATTTGCAAAGTCAAAAGCAAAAATAAATGTTAGTAAATGTATTTGGCCCACAAATGACAAATTTTTTTTGACATGTTATAAAAGCTCAGGGTCAGTTTGCAGAACCAAATAAAGCCTAGAAATATTAAAGAGTTGCAAGCGTTTTTAGGACTTAAATTTCTATAAAAGTTTTATTGAAGAAAAATTGCACCATTTACTTCCATTATATCAACTTCTTAAAAAGAAACTATGTTGGACCTAGAAAAGTGAGCATGAAAAGGCTCCTAACATTGCATAAGAAATGTTAACATCAGAAAGTTTATGGTTCATTTATTATAGCAATTTGGATGTTATTACAATGACTTACGCACCCAAATATGGTATAGGAGTTGTTATTTCTCACCCATTCTTTAGAAGCGAAGCCCAAAAGCATGTGCCTCAAGATTCCTTACATCAAATGAAAAGAACTATAGCTAAATCAACAAGGAGGCATTAGCTGTCGTATTTGCAATCAAAAAGTTCTACCAATATATTTATGGGTGAAAGTTTAAAATTTGTGCAAACCATAGCCCTTTGGTGGAAATTTTCAGTTCAGAAAAATAAATTCCTGATCAAGCAAGCCAAGGAATGTTACATTAGATAAATATATTGTCTCAGTATGATTATCACCTAGTTTTCAAACAGGAAAGTGAAATTGGACATGCAGATGCCTTGTCACGATTATCTGATCGTAAAGAAAAAGTATATGTGATTAAAGAAATAAATTGATATATTCTTTATTACTTTTTACAATGTTTTTTTACAATCTGCAATTAACAGACTATAACAAACACAATACAAATATATGTGAACAAATAATTTTACAATATATATATATATATATTCTATCTATATCCATATATATCTTTATATAGCTCTCTATATAATTATCTTTGTATATACTATATTGTTTACTCTTTTTTATATTCTATACTTATCAATTAATAATTCTTATAGTTCAGAAAAAGATTGCTGGGGCAATTGAAACTGTTAATAATGAGTTGTAAAAAAACACTGTAAAAAGTAATAAAGAATGTAGATGATATTAATATTATATGTATTTGATAATGCAATAAGAAAGACACAGAAATAAATTATATAGATTCAATAAAATTGCAGATAATTACGTAGTTCTAGATGAGATAAAGGTTATGAGCAGCTGGTGAAATGGATAAGAAGTGGTTGGTCAAATAGTCATCTCACTGAATTAGATGAAATAATTTACACAAATATAAAAAGACTATCAGTTTGTTGTGGATGTATATTGAACACTGATCATATGCTAGTGCATCTTACTGGAAGAATTCAAGTACTAAATTTGTTACGTAAAAGTCACACAAGAGTTGTCAGAATTAGAGCTCTTGCACAATCCTATATCCAATGGCTAATATAACTGAGATATTGAAAGTTTAGTAAAAATGATCAAATTGTCAACAGACCAGCTACTATCCAAGCAATTAAAAACATGGATAGAACCTATGACACTATGGCTTCAAATTCATTTGGATCATACTGATCCACTGGATGAACATCTAATACTTATATTGTTGAATACTTACTCAAAATGGACTGAATGTAAGTTGGTTGAGAATACAAACAATGAATGTACTATAACTGTGTTAAATATCTTTACCACCCATGGTTTTTCAGAGCTCATTGTGACTGATAATAATGCAGGCTTCACAATTCAGAGATTTATGAATTTCCTGTGTGATAAAGGAATCAAGCACACATCTTTACTTCTTATCATCTTGAGAATAATGGAATTTTAGAAAAAGCTGTACAAAGTTTGAAATATATATTGAATAAAATGAAATTTAAAAATATGTCTGAAGCTTTAATAAAGGCAATGTACAGCCAACTTTTCACAATGAGCACAGCAATAGGAAAAACTCCAGCTGAATTGTTGTTGTGTTGCTCTTTCCATATTCATTTAACTTAGTTGTTACCTATGGTTATTAAAAGTAAAAATCAAAATTTCATAAATTTCTTAGCAGGTGAACAAATACAGATCCAAGATTTGCTTAAAAATTAGTGGATACCGGGAATAATTGTAAAGATGCTATCAAAATAAGTAAGACTTGTAAAGTTGCCAAATGGTAAAGAATTTAGAAAACATATAAATCATCTGTCACCACTATGAGGATTCTACACTTGATATTAGTTAATAGAAACAGTGTAATAATATTTTCCTGAAGGTTTGTGATGATGGTAATTTAGTTATATTTATATGTTGAATTATTTCTATCATTTAATATGAGTACTGAATGTCTTTAAAAAAAATTAACTTTATTTAAATATTCCAAATACATTCAACTGTTAGTAATAGCATACAGGTTAGTATCTGCACAATGTTTTAAAAAATATTATGTTTGGAGAAATATCCTCCATTCTTCTTCAGGTGTTTCTGACCTGACCAGTGACAGTATTAACATGAGAATCAAACTTGGACCCTTAGATTCTTTAAGTATTGAATTTTAAGATAACACTCTAACCAACTAAGCTATCCTGCCAAAGGCAACAGTCAGTAGAAATTTCATATACTTATCCATAAGGTTCTTCCTGATTTCTCCACTTTTTTTAAAGAGCAAAGTTAATTAGTGGTTTCCATACATTATGTATAGTCACACTAGGTTGACTTATGGGATTGTTTGCCATTATCATGTGAGCAGCTTCTTTAAATTTTCTATTTGCACTTTTTTTCTCTATATTGAAACAGTAAGGTCTGCTTTGCAGATCTTCGTTTCACCTTTTCTCACCTATTTCCTATCCTCATACCTTAGTTTGAACCCCAAGCTATCGTAGTGTGTCTGCAATACGCTTATATACCGAAATTCCCGCCTAATTTTAAACCACGAGCACAATGCTCGTATTATATATATAACTCATTCCCAAATAAAATAAAATATTATGGATTATGTATATGTTCACATAATTTTGATTTATTAAAAAGTAGGTTATATAAGTCGTAATTGCGCACACACTATGATATGCATTTTAAAACATATCAAAATTATAAATTGTTAAAGTTATTTTGTTTGAATCTATTTACAAATATATTACCATCGTAATATATTTTGATTTAAAATAAAATTCATTTAGTAAATATTCGTTTAGTAAATAGATTCAAATATTGCAATTTAAAAAGTAAAATCATTTTCTTTAATTTAATAAAAGTCATTCCAAATATTTCTTTAAAATACATGAGGGACAATAGTTTAATTAGTTAATATTATATAAGTTTATCTAAAAACAGCAGATGTCCACTTAAGGTTTTCTTTAATTAATAAAAGTAATTTTTAATTAAATCTAGTCTGTAATTCGAATGTCGACAGGGAAATTAACAAAAGAAATTAATTAATGTTGAATTCCTTTAGACATTCGGATGATTTAATTACAGCTGATAAGTCCGATATATTTTTGTAATGCTCCAGGGCAGTTCTATTGTTAAAGTCTACTATAAAAAGAAGGATTTTCTTTTGTTCTCCAGTTTTTCTAATGTTTCTAAGAGAAATCATTATGAGTTCTATTCTAATAATTTACTAACCTTGACATGACAGAGTAGAGGCGTCAAGATGGCTATGTCCCCTTGGAATAGCCAGCCGCTGCTCCAGACCATCGGAAGCTATCACATAAGGAACCCCGGAACTGCAGCCGCTGCCAAAAATATGAACATTTCCAGATTTTGCTGTTAAATTATAAAACCTGCCGAACATCTACCCAAAATGCTTCTCCAGAGGTAACCCTAAATTAACCCAAGAGCTCTTGTGATAACTAACATACTATAGCTATTCTAAATTGTTTTTTGATACTTCACATAACTTTATTATGTATTTCTTTTAAATATAATCAACATTTTTGCTCTCTATCCTTGGGTTAATATTTTTTATTTATTAAGCTTTCTGTTATTTTATTATGATAATGTGTCAGAATCGTCTTTAACCAAGTGAATTATTCCCTTTGTTGAAAATAAGACACCGCTACGAAGGCATATTTTAAATTTCTAATTTTATGATCTTGCAAATCACTCGTTCGAGGGCGATTCTTTTCTTTAATATATAATATAATCACATAGTTTAAAATCTACATGTTATTGATTTTAATCTAATATGAGAGTATGTGTGAGGTCAATGATTAAATGTGTCCCCTAATGCATGATTGCATATATAAATCTATACTTACTTTTCAAACCCACAAGCATGCATTTTCCTATTTTAATTACTGTGTTCTACTTTAATTACAAAGTTCATCATTGACATCGAGAATGTGCGGACCCTTTTAAATGAATTTCGGGGAATTTGATTGGGCATTTCTCTTAATCCAAGTAAAACCCATTCGGTATGTTTTATATACACTCGTCTCGTATTGCTGATAAATGAATTGGTTGTTGAGACCGCTTTGTTTTATTTTTCCAAGGATTCTTTACTCAGCTAAGGCCGTTATCTTTGCCTTTTTGCGGTTTCCAGGCAGAGTGTGTCCCCAAATGACACACCTGGGAATTAAATGCAATCATCACCCAGTCGCTAAGTTTCGGCTGTTCATAAAATACTTTCCTACAGGTTAGCGGCGATATGCCCTCCGTAATCATTCCGGATATTCGATATTGGTTTATTTTATATTTATTTTACAAAGCATCTGTGACTTAAATGTGTCACACCCTCCAACTTTAATAAATTCCTTATCAGCAATACTGACCTCCCGATGCAACTCTATTATTATTATTCTCAAATAAATGCTTTGATCACATTCCCACTTTGTTGTTTAGTAAGCTTTAGTCTCTCAAATAAATGCTTTGATCACATTCCCACTTTGTTGCTTAGTAAGCTTTAGTCCGTGCTATTCTCGAAATCAATAAATATTTTAGAACACTTAATTTTCAAATATTTTCTTAAACTTGTATAATTACTCAAAGCACCTCACACATGTTCCTATCTTGTCAAGCACATTATCGTAATGCTATTAGCCCAAGGAATAGAATATATCACTTTGTTTTAAAGTCTTTTTGTCAGTTGTGGGAATATAATGCCAACAATTATTTAATAAGCGTCCCTGTCTCATATAAGCAGACAGTGGCGTTATATATATAATTCATATGAATACATTTTGTGAAATTATTTAAAACTAAATTTGATCTCTTTATTTTATTTGATTCCTATAACTGTCTTGGTCTATATATATATTTTCTGCATTTCTTTTGTAAATCCATAGACGTTAATTAGCCACCCAAACTTCTTTTAGTATAGAGTCTTTTGTTTCTCCCTGACCATAAGGCACCGGTCAAAGGTCATACTAGTAGTGGCATCAGATGCATTGTCATGTAGATGGTGCTGTGAAATTTGGGCTTTAGATTCGAATTTAGTATATCTAGAAGGCAACCCCTCCTAAAATATTCAGTTTCGTGTCTGGGATTTGAATTCTGCAGTGTGTTAGCGAGATAGACGATTCTGACTGTTACAATATCAAGTTTTGCATGTTCCCAATTGAACATATGTAAATTAATATATACAAGATCTATCACATTAGACACATCTATTTTCTCTCTTCTAATCATCAGTTTGTGTTCTTGCAAGAACTTTTCAATAGAACAACTGGTCTCACCAATATACATTCTTCAACATTCACATGCTATTTCATGGATGCAGTTTTTTCTTTTCAGCATTTTAAGTTTAGGCTTTGTAGCTGCTAGAAGTCCTCATAGTGTTGCATGGCTCTGGAAAGCTGTTCTGATGTTATACTGATTGCAGATTTTCCTTAACTTGTCTGCTATTTTTGGTATGTATGGTTATACTACAGTACCAATAATTGTTCTTTCTTTTGATAGTTTTTTTGTTGTATATTTAAGCTGATGGGTAATCATTTTTCATAAGAGTTTGTTCAATATAGATCTTTTCTTTTTTCAAATCACTGGTTTCTGAACAAACTTCTTTTGTTCTGTTCCATAATGATAGTACATCTCCATGTTTTGCATTTCTGGTGTGATTGGATGTATAGGTTAAGTACTCTCCTGTAAGTTTTTGGTAAATAGTTTTGATTTTGCCATGGAGTCTTGTGAAAAGAACATTTAAGAAAGCCAATTTTTGTTCTTGTTCTGATTCTATCGTGAATTTAATTGAAGGGGAAATGTAGTTGATGTGTTGCCCAAATGTCTGTAGTAGTGCTTCACCATGTGGCTATACAATGAATATATCATCTACATATTGAAGGCAAATTTTAGGTGGATACAAAGTAGTTTTTATGGCTGTAGTTCAAGTTTTTCCATGTAAATATTGCTAACCAAGAGTGACTATGGTGAACCCATAGTCATTTCTTGATTTTGTTTGAAGAATTCTGTGTTATATTGAAAGTAAATTGTTTTTATGCAAAATGTTTAAAGTTTCATTATACTATCAATAGGAAGAGTCTTTCTAGTTTGTGATCTATTATCATCATTTAATCTTTTCCTTATAATAGAGAATGTTTCTTCACATAATAATGCTAAAAAATATGTAATAATAACTGATCCCGACTGTAGCCTAGATTTAAAAGTAAATGAAGAAGTTTCTCTTGATCCACATCAAGAGTTCAGTTCCTAAAACTTTAAGAATATCTTACCACTGGCTAAGTTTGAAGATTTTGTTTGTCATTAAACCTCCTAATTTTAGAGTGGGGGAAGGACTGGAATGTCTGATTAGATTTTAGCATGATAGTATGTCCATGTTGTTTTAGCAATTGGTTTCTCCTATTGTGGTGTGTGTGCTGAATTATTTTAAAATTAGAATAGCAGCACTGCTGCATAGGTTCTCATTTGCATATCGATAAAAGTAAGAAAGCTTAGTAAAGGTGAAGCAGTAGAGAGAGAAAGTAGGTCTCCAATGAAGTTCTAGTTGTAGCAGTCAACGAATAATGGAAATGAAAACAGTTATTTGATATTGTGCTGATTGCAACAAGGCATAAATGCATCAGTATGCCTTATCCCCTTAGAAAAAACATACATTGTTGAGTAATGTATATTCATGTTACTGTAATTTGGATTAAAAACTAAATAATATTTGAATATATATATATATTCTTCATTATTATTATTACCTTGTTAAAAAATAAATAAATATAAGTAACTAGCAAAGTTGTCCTTATGTTGTTTTTATTTGTAGTCTAAATGGTTATATATATATGCGCGTGTGTGTAGTATACCTAACGGGATGACCACCCACTACTAACTCCTGCTCTAGCTCAGGGAAGTCAGCACATAAAAATTCTAGCAATACATATCTAATATAAATTATACTAGTCCTAATAAATTGTTTATAGTAAAACATTAATAATCATGAGACTTTCTATTTTAATCATCCAATAAGGTAGCCTTTTTTTAACACTGAGAATATCATCATCATCATCTTCATCAACCATTATCAATCCACTGCAGGATGAAGGTCTCTCCAAGTTTAATCCATCTTCTCCGATCTTTAGCTTCTCTTCTCCACAACACCCCTGCACATTTTATTTCATCCATCCATCTCACACGTGGTCTCTTTCTGGGTCTTTTACAATCTCTTGGAATCCAGTTTAAAATTTCAATTGTCCATCTATTATCATCTCTTCTAGCAATATGTCCAGCCCAACTCCATTTCAATCTTTTAATTTTTTCAATAAGGTCAGTAACATGTTTGTTGTCTTACCCATACATTGCGTTTTCGATCTCTTCTTGTAACTCCCAACATACATCTCTCCATACTCCTTTGAGTGGTCTGAAGTCTCTGTATTGCTCTTCTATTAAGTGTCCAAGTCTCAGATCCATAAGTAAAAACTGGTAAAACACACTTGTTAAAAACCATCCTTTTCAAACACATAGGCATATTACCTTTTAGTATCAAGTTATTTCTACCAAAAGCACTCCAACCAAGTTTAATTCTATGATTAATTTCCTCCATTATGTTTCCATCTGTATTAATAATCTGACCAAGGTATTTGTAACTGTTAACTTCTTCAATTCTTCATAATCAATCTTTATTTTCATATTTTGAGCAAATCGATTAAACATTACTTTAGTCTTTTTAACATTTATCTTTAGTCCTACTTTTCTACTTCCATCTGCTAACTCCTGCAACATTTCCTGCAGCTCTGAAGCATTATTTGCAAAAACAACTACATCATCTGCGAAATCTAAATGACTTAAATACTCTCCATTTACTTTCACTCCTTTAGTTTCCCATTTTAATCCACAAAATACTTCTTGCAGCACTGCTGTAAAGAGTTTTGGAGATATGGAGTCACCTTGTCTTACACCTTTCTCAATGTTGATTTTTCCAGTATCATTATGTAATCTAATTGTTGCTGTTGCATTTTTATAAATATTCTTTAAAATATGACAATATCCTGGATCTATACCTTGATGATCCAATGCTTTAATCACTGAAGAAATGTGTATAGAATCGAATGCCTTTTCATAATCTACAAATCCAAAACATAATGACAACTCATATTTGTTTGTCCTTTCTATGACTTCTCTCAATACCTGGATATGATCTATTGTACTAAAACCACTTTTAAATCCAGCTTGTTCTCTTGGTTGGTGGAAATCCAAAGTTCTTTGTAGACGAGTTGTAATTATCTTGGTAAAAATTTTATATAAAACTGATAAAAGACTGATAGGTCTGTAATTTCTAATATCTTCTTTATCACCTTTTTTAAATATTAATATTATTACTGCATTCTTCCAATCTTCCGGTACATCTTTATCATTTAGACATTTGGTATATAACTTTGCTAAAATTGTTTCTATTTCATCACCTCCTTCTTTTAATATATCAATTATAATTCCATCATTTCCTGGAGCCTTTCCTTTCTTCATACACTTAATTGCATGTCTCACTTCTTCATTTAAAATTCTGGGCAATTCGGAAGATGTAATAGATATAGGAGGTACTTGTTCTTTATTACCATATAATTCTTGATAAAAATCTTCTACCAATTTCATGATGTCATCTCTCTTTTTAGTAATAATTCCATCTTTTTTTCTTATTACAGATATAAATTTCCTACCAATACCAAAATGTTGTTTAACATTTTTGAGACTTTTATTTTCTTCTACAGCTTTCCTTGCTATTTCACAGTTATACTTTCTTATATCATTTTCAACTCTTTTCCGTACCATTTTACAAAATTCGAGATATTCAATTCTTTTTAATACATCATTTTTGTATATCTTCATATTCCTTCTTTTCTTCATAAATTCTCTAGTCTCAGTAGAAATTTTATTAGTCAATTGCTGCTTTTTTCTACCAGCTATGTTTGTTGCAGGCTTTTGATCAGAGTAAACATTTTAAAATTGTTATGGGAGACTTTAATGCTAGAATTGGTAGACAAATGAAAGATGAAATTGCTGTAGGTAATTTTGGTTATGGTAGTAGAAATGAGAGAGGACATAGACTTGTGGAGTTTGCACAAAAAGAACAACTTTATATTATGAATTCATTTTTTGAGAAAAATGTTAAAAGGAAATGGACATGGAAGCATCCAAATGAAGGTACAGCAGAATTGGATTATATTTTGACTAACAGAAAATACATATTTCAAGATTGTAATGTTCTTAATAAATTTAACACAGGAAGTGATCATCAATTAGTAAGGTGTAAGTTACGTGTTAATGTAAAACTAGAGAGACAAAAATTATTAAGAAAAACAATATTTACAGTTGATATTCCTAATCTTCAGAAACATTTTAATGAATTTAAATTAGAACTTACAAATAGGTTTCAAGTGTTAGGAGAATTTGAACATGATTCAGATTTGAATGAAATTAATATGAAAATAACTGATACACTTTTAAAAACTGAGCATATACCAATATATATATATACACTCAATGGCATCATCAAACACTATAGCACTAAAATATTAATGAAACTCCCATGATTCACAATTAAGAATAAACAATTACTTTTAATAAGGAAGTTTCCTAAATTAAATTTAACTTTAATACCATATTATATTCATTTATCTAATAAAGTCATTATATCTCTTTTACTAACATTTTATCTCAGGTAATTATTATTACTTCTGAAAATAAATTAATTAATTGATAAAACTAAATGTAAAGAGGAATTTTACTACATCTAGCTATACCTACAAATAATAATTAAGAACTATTAAACTCATTATTTCTTCATTTTAAAGTCATTAACTATTTTGCTTATAAAATTTGACTAGAACTAATTAAAAATTGTTACTAATAATGATCACTATTTATTATTATAAACAAATTCAAAATAATTTCTTATTACCATGTATTATAATCTAATCATTTTATTTTGATATAGCATTCTAGATATCAGATTTTACTATAAACATTGAGTCAGATAAAAAAAAATTTACATTACTTAATTTTAGATTCAATATCAAATACCTTTAACAATCACAATAGATTTATTATTTCATTTAAATTATGTGTAATAATATCCAAACATATTTAATTATTATAATGCATGAGTGGTTAGACTTGGAAATAATAAGCAAAGAGACTCTCAATACTTTGTTAATTATAAAATAACATTAACAGTTTATTATAACAGCAATACAAAATTTAAGAAAAAAAATTACAAATATTTATGAAAAAATATATATTTAACATATTCTAAAATTTAAAAATTATTATTAAAAAAAAACACTTATAAGAGAAGTAAATAATTTGCACTCTGCCACAATTAATACCAGATTGGCTCAACATCGTTACACATTCAACAGAGCTCAAACGAACAGCAACACATCCTCCGTATTTTTCGAGTATGGTAAACGATCTGGGCACGGCTTCATACCTGCCAGCCCCATTATTTTATGTTCAGAGCCAAATGGTTACAGGAGAAAAATAAAGGAGGCATTCTATATTAATAGAGACACCCATGCCATTAACAGAAAGGACACGTGCTTCGAGATCTCGAAAAAATGGGCTACGTAACAGTAGCTTATTTGAATATTTACATTTGCATATATTTATTACACTTTTCATGAAGGCTATGAGTATGAGGCGTGGTTCCTCGAAAACGTTCAGCCGTTAAATTTTTAATAGTAAGTTATATTTTCTCTAATTAATAATTACAATTAAGTATTTTTTGTTTTTACAATTAATATTGTACCGGTCAGAATTGTATGTTGGTTTAACAAGAGCTAGCATCTAGGCAAAAGTACCTAGAGTCCAATCATATGCAAGATACATAAGTCAGGAATAATCATGAACTCTGCTCTATTGCCTATTTTCCAAATCTATAACATTACGAACAACATTTCTGATGATAACAAATGAAATTCCATTAATTCCTGTCCCAGAGCGACAGCAGAGAGACAAAAGATCTATAGGAAAAATTGGTTAACCTGACCTGTAAACCCCCCTCCCCATAAGATGAGCTACCTAATAACTATATTACTATTTGCTACGAATCATTAACAAATGTCATAGACTAGCTTAAAATCAATGGACTCATATATAACACAATCTAATTAACGATGTGCACGCATGGAAGGAACAAAAAAAATAACCAAAGAATAACTTATTAAACTGTTAATTCATTTATAATAATAATAATAGTTTAGAATTTGAATAAAAAATATGAATAATATACAATAAATATATACACTGTGAATCTATTCACACATAATTAATACTATCTGGGTTTCACATAATTATCGGTAGTGATTTGCGTATTCCATAAATGACATATTGGAACATAGATTAATGATTAATGAATACGCAAATATTAGGCACATATATGAATAAAATCAATAAATAATCAAAACGATGCGGCTTAATACGCTAATGAAAGATATCAAATTTACAAGGCTTTTATTCTGAATGCAGTGATCTATTTAAATAAAAAATAAATGACCTGACGAATTTCAAATAAATGTAACTTGGATTTATTATGACTTATCATAACTGTTACTTAAAGAATATTATAACTTACAAAATTGATATCGTCCTTAACGAAATTTCATCAATGATTTAAAAAAAATAAACATTTATTTGGCATTTTGTTACATTATTAGATTTTGGTAGAGTTTGCTGAAAGTTATTTCTCAGTGCATCTAAAGATCATTTAATGAGAGGGCGGATAGCTTAAATACGCTTTAAAACACGACATTTCTAACTTATAAAATATAAATAAATGAAAGATTGGGATGGTTTATAAAATCATAGCATTACGACTTATAGATTAATAGTGGGGAATGTAAAATATTAATAACTGCGGTGCTGACCGATATGATAACACCAGAAAGGACGAGAGGCTTCATCAACTTAAACCAACATGAAGCTCACCTGCACTTGTGACAGATGACATCTAAAGAAATGGTTGGTAGGAATTTCATTGTTTCGGTGTTTTTCCGATGTTACCCCATGCAGAGCCTAGCTACAAGCTGATATAACCCATGGAGTCGGTGCTTCCAAACTCCTTCAAGAAATGTGCCTTACGAACTAAATCCGGGATTTCTGGGTATTGGTTTGACAAAGCAAGATATACATTTTATAACGTTATCAAGGGTAAGCAATGCTAATACGTTTCAGGTCTGTAATGACGCTGATGTATCAACTAAGGCCCTCATAAATAATAAAATCTGGCGTAATGACATGATACAGTTTAAACCATCCTTAATGGTACGTAATTGACCTTAAATATTGGTTAGAAAGTCAAACACAAAAGGAGAATATGTAGTTCCCATCATTAACCAACTATCAATATGCTTGACAAGTAGAAAAATGAATTAAAATCATCACATTAGATGGTGTGATAAGCAAATGATAGACTACTAGCAAAGGTAAGATCACAAAGCTTTAATTTATTCAATATTAAAATTCACTAAATCAATAGCATTAAGATAATAGTAAATTGATATCTTTAAATATGGCAATGGATAGTATGCCATGAAACACATAGAACAATTCAGTAACATTATTCAATCGAGCGAACTTTGGGGCTTGGTAAGAAAGCTTACACTTAATTATTTAAGATTCCATAATGGCAGAAGAGAAAATTAAGATGAGATTGGTTCGCTAGATTGAATTTTTAGCATATTAAATAATATATAATCAAACATAAAATAAAGTTAAAAGTTTGCTGCATTAAAAATAATAGGATAGCAAGAGTGAAACCCAGCAAGTACATTTAGAAAATAAAAGTATAGATTCGTGCATTAGAGAAAGTCATTATTTTAGGAAATTAATAATAATTGGCACTACATCACCGATTATGAAATAGGCAGAGTTACATTTTAAATAAAATAAAAAGCACATAGATGAAGGTTTTAAAGTTACATTTTAAATACATTAAAAGCACAAGATAGACAGTTTTAAAATTCATATTTGCAGCAGAGACAGGATTACCTTCTGTTATTTAAAGACTTGACGGCTATATGGGTTAATACGCGTATAGGAAAATAATTTGAAAAAAATAAAGTCAGCAAGGCAGATTTTGGAAAAATAATGGCTGTCATCTTTTCAAAGTTAGCTTAAGAGTTCATTTAGACAGTCTTTAAGTGGTGATGGCATAGAAGCAGTATGGAGCTTATCTTGGAAAGATCAGGAAAGCAAATTTCTTCTACTCGTCGAGTCATATTTTAAAATTTCGAGTGATGCAGGTTTGTCCTGCAACACCTTCTGAAAATAAAATACAGAGTGTTTAACATAGAAATTTGGGCTGTATTTATATGCCACTGAAACCTTCTAGAACTTTCTATTTTCCCTGCCGCTGGCGAGACCCGGATGTGCATTAACTGACTGGAATGCACTTATCCTTTGTTATTGTTATATTTTAAAGATGACAATGAGATAAGCTCAAGAGAGTATTGTTTCAATCCATTTCGAGATGGAAATAGATTCATGAGATATATTTTCCATTAATGTAGGATCTTTTAAAATAAATCTGCTTTACTGAAAACATTTTAAATTTAAACAAGGCACATTCTTTTGTTTGCAAATTTCAGTTATATTAATTATTCTCTAGAGCTTTCTCTGGTATTACATCAGCTTAAATAAAATAATACACGAATAAAAATAAAATCAAAACATATTTAATAAAATATAATTTATAACATTTACAGTTATCTGTGACACATACACACACATGCACGACTATTTACAGTAGTGGAAATTTAAATATTTCAGAATTAAACTAATATTATTTAATCAAATAATGCTTAACTAACAAAAGAGGAGGAAATAATCACATGTATATGTGTACCTGCACTCCCTAGTGATTTATGAGTACAAAACTGAGTTTGAACCTCTGGCTGAAGGTTTCTAATATCACCAGACAGTGAAGCAAAATATGTGTAACAGATTTGACTGCTTCAACATAGTATCTTTCAAATTTACTTTGTGGATAATAAGATACTTCTTAATAATTCCATCCTAAAACATATCAATAACTTAGACAACTTATATATTTATCATATTTTACATAGTCCAAAATATATTGTTATCATCATTACTTTACTCTTAATTTTTTATAATATTATAACCTAATTATAGCTCTATAACTTGTTTAGACTATAAATGTTTATTCTTAATTAAAAAATAAACATATAATTATTCAAATATTAATTATGGTATGATATGCTATTATATTACTTATAATAATATAAATCAAAATCAGGCTTTATTTCCATCTTCTCACTTCTTATAACTCCAACATTCATTCTATAATTTGATCATAAACACTCAAACATCACATGATCACCATTCTTTATGCTTACACAAGCTATTTTTCACAGAGGCAAAACTCTCCATACAGTAGCACCACTCAGTGCAAACCAGAGTGATCAATGGATGCAGGAAGGTTTGTGCATAAAATCCCTATCTAGTGCTTATTCATCCAATATTCCCAGACTAAGTTCTAGCTTGTGGCTCTCATCAGTAAGGAGATTTGGATCTGAAAGCACTGCACCTAGATCTTAGGATCTAATGAAACCATCCAGCAGTCACCTTTTACTTTTTTAGCTAACTATAAAGCTTTGAATCCAAAATAAAAACACAATAATGTTTTCAAGCTAAGCTCATTAGCTTATATAGTTGTATAGATCTGAACTCAATTCAGCATCCATACTTTTTGGTGTCTTTGGCTTTTTTAATAACCACAGTCACCATAATTCTATTGGGCAGGATTGGCATTAATCCATCAAACACCATATAATCACTATTCTTTATGCTTACACAAGTTGTTTTTCACAGAGGCAAATCTCTCCATACAGTAATGTCACTCAGTGCAAGGCAGAGTAATTAATGGATGCAGGAGAATTTTGCCTTTTATAATTTGATCTCTAAAATTTAATATAAAAACATTTATACATTCTTTTAATATTTTATTTGTTCCATATTTAACTCTTCTTCCATTAAATAAATTATCATCTCTTGTAAGTCTAGCTATTATTCTTTGCTCAACTATACAATTCTCTAATACAATGTAGATAGCAGTGTGATTTTAATGATTATAAGTGAGAGATGGACACCTTATAAAAACATAAAAACCAATGATATCACAGGATTTCCTAATAAACTACTTTCCTAAAACACTAATTGTCTATAAAACACTCTGTATAAATCCTAAAAATATTGTAAATAAATATCATACATCTTTCTTAAAATAATATCCAAACTTCTTAACATATCATATTAAAATAAAAACAAATAGTTTATGATATACAACTTATCATAAGTATACTAAATTATTTACTTTTGACTTGTTCAGAGAGCAATTATACCTACATTTTATAATCATCTGCAGATTATAATAACTATATTCACACCTCTATAATTTACCATTACCTCAATATACCCAAAATAAATATTATATATATTTATTTTACCTGATTTTTGGTCTAAATAATCCAATACCAATATCTTATATTAAAAAATAGTAAATTAAAGTTACCTTAATCATAATATTTTTATGATTAGTATTGATGATTCACTGGTTGATATAACTCCTTGACATCATAGAATCATAATATAAAAAAAAAACAAGAAAAATTAATATTTTTCTTTTCTCTTTTTTTATACCAAAAAAAAAAAAAAATTCTAACACATTTAAATCTTAAAACCAATAAGATACAGATAAATTATTATAAATAACTACTATTAACTTAAAGACTATAATATAGTTCATATTAAAGTAATAAAATAAAAAGTTTTCTTCCATTCTTTGAACTGAGTACAATATTTTCAAAGAAGAAGCGTGGTTTCTATGAAGACCAGTTTATTGGAACAGAAAAAGAATTTTTTTCTTTTTCTCCCCTCTGCACTTTTTTCTCCCAGTCAGAAACATGAAGAAAATCCATAGAAATGTTAATTATCAATAACAATAGAAAGTTTTTGTAATAAGTTTCTTCTTATAACATTGATAAAAATAAATTCTTCCACATTAATAAATAGGCATTTAAATGTTTAAAATAACAATATATATTTAATTTTAAAAGTTATTTTCTTTGAACATTAAAATATTTACTGTAAAAATGAAAAGTTTTAGAGTTTTCCTCCAAATCACTCATATTTAATATATTAATAATTTCAATAGTGTTTGCTAGTAGATTTATAACTTTCTAAGCTCCGCTTTTGAATAATTCATACTTAATATGTTAATACAATCATTAATTATTACTTAAACAGAATGACAGTTAGTAGATACATTTTTACTAAAAAATTAGTCAACATTATATCTTTTTTCTTTTAAAGATATTCTCATTCAGCTAAAGTCATGAATTTATTCATATCAAAAATTGTGAATAATTTTACTGAATAAAAGTCATTATCTTTATCAACGATAATTATTAAAGTTAATAGAAAATGTTCTCCATTATTCTGCATACAAAAAGTAATAAAGATAAATTCCTTACACATCTTTTGTGTTGTTCTATAGGCAAAATGGTTTAATACTCAGCAAAGCTTTTTAACTCAATACATTTTGATCTTCTGAAATATGTTATTCCCTTCAATTACCATAAGTTTCTAGTTGGCTCCTGTAGTATAACAATGAAAATAATTTATTTTTCTATTCCATAGTCAAATTATTATATAAACTTCTTCCAGATACTTTCCATATTTTTACAAGTTATTGTTACTATTTTTTAGAGTCAAAATAATAAAATTTATAATAAATTTAGATTTTAAACAAAAGGAATATAGTTCTATTCTTCTGAAATTTTTCTTGATTTCTCCCTCCCCTTCATATCTGCTCACCTATATTTATAGGAAAAAATTAGCAATAGCTGATTGGTTAATTCCAGACCCTTGATAAAATTTACGTATTAATTATTTTTGTCTAGTCTTTGAATAAAAAATACAATTTTTCCAACTTAAATTTTGATACATAAAATTTATCATTTACAGCAGTGTTTCCCAACCTGTGGTACGCGTACCACTGGTGGTACGCGAGTTGCTGGTTGGTGGTACACGAAAAATAATCAATAATGGCGGTCATAAAAAAAAATTAAATCATAAAAATATAGAAACGTTTTTTTCTATAATTCATAAAAATTATTTTAATTAATAATATTATATAGTAAAGTTGTTAATATGTACAGTCGATAACGATCTTTAATGTTAATGATAAAATTGAAAGTATGATTAAAAAATTAGATTTTTGGAAACAGTAATATATATAAGTATCGAAAACAATCAACTGGAAGTATTCAAAACTCTACATATTTTTTTGTTTGAAAATAAGGTTAGTCTATCTCAAGATATACGAGAAAATATAATAGCACATTTAACAGGATTAAAATTGTCTTTTATTGTATATTTTCCAAAACCCGAAAACACAAGTGATAATTGGATTTTAAACCCATTCTATGCAAAAAATTTAGAAAAAGCTACATCATTATCAATAAAGGATAAAGAAAATTTAATAGAACTATCATGTGACAGAACTTTACAAGTAGAATTCAAACGACACAATCTAATTAATTTTTGGTTAAACATTAAAGAATATGAACAACTTTCTAAGAAAGCTCTTAAATTATTATTACTGTTTACTAGTACGGAATTAGTAGAAAGAGCTTTTTCTTCATATATTTTTTTAAAAAATAAGTATCGAAACAGATTGAACACAGCTGTAGACTTAAGGGTATACCTCGCATCTTTTGAACCAAATTTCAAAAAATTATGTTGTTGAAAACAAGCACAAAGATATCATTAAATTTATTTTATAAAAATATTTGATTATGATAAGAAAATATACTAATTGTTTTTTTTTATAATTTTGTGTTTTTATTAAAACCATTTATTAGTAAATGAAATATGACAAAAATAGTAGATAAATAATGAGTCGGATCAAGGCAAATCAATCTAAATTATTTAATTTGAAAGAATGTATCAGAAAAGGATCATACCCAGAAATTAGACTCTCATTAATTCTTGATCATCTATTGTGGATTACTAGATGTAAGCTAGTATTTAATCATCAAAATTTTAATCCTATTAACTTCATGCTGAACAATATAATGAAAACAAGAACAAGAGATAACCTGATAACCCCTGAGGTTATTTTTACCATGACTTGGGACATGCTGGATTTATCCTCCCCATGGCCCAACCAATAGCAAGATGCTCCGAAAAAGAGAAAACAGACTCAAATTCGGGAAAACCAAATGAAGGAATGAGAAAACACTTTGAACAAAATATGTACCAAATAACCTTTAATGTAATAATGTAATCTTTAATAAATTATTTTGGAAAAAATATGAAACTTTGAACAAACACATACATATAAATATGTTACAGTGAGTTTATAATTTCAGTGAGTTTATAATCTGGCATGACATTTAGGCGTGTTTCAATGTAATTTGTCTCATTATGAGAAGTGAATACATACATAGTCACCCTATAATATTTATAATGCAAATAAAATACACTCACAATAACAAATTTCACGAAATACAATCAATTTTACGAAGTGGTACAATTTAGCGTGATGTACTACCAAGTGGTACGTGAGCCAAAAAAGATTGGGAAACACTGATTTACAGTATTATAATAATTAATTTTATATAAGGGATTCTAAGTCAGACTTTCATATGCCCTCAATTCTCCATGCCATCTCGTATTGCTGAACCATCTGATCACACACATGTTGAAAAGATAAATAATCACCAATATATGTATTTCATGCTAAACCAGAAATCATCAGTTGGTCCAGATTATTATCTCCAGACATATATATAATCAGTGCTCAGCTTTGAATTAAGATAGCCAATCTTCATACTTTAATGGACAGGCTTCAAACTACTCCAAACTATAATTCTCCAGCCATCCATTTCATTGAAATCTGGACCAACTAATGATTGCCGGTTTAGCATGAAATACATATATTGGTGATTATTTATCTTTTCACCATGTGTGTGATCAGGTGGGTCAGCAATATGAGATGGAATGGAGAGTTGAGGACATGTTAAAGTCTGAGTTCGAATCCCTTATATATTATATATGTGAAGGTGTGTGTAAATCTGTACAGTGCATTAAATAATTAATTTTAGAAACTTTTATAAAATTGATACAGTTAAATAAAATATAAAATTTATGATTTAAACAAGTAATAAATCAAGTAAAGAACAAGGAAATAAAAGTTAATTAATTATTACATGAATGTGTGTGCACACACTTAATAACACACATCTCATGTTTCATTTATTTTATCATTATTAAATTAAATATATTTAAGCTAATAAATAAATAAAAAATTTTTGACTGTTAATAATTACAAAAATATTAATAGTAATCATTATGACTACTGATTTAAAACCATCCTATGGGATTTTAATAATTATTCAATTTTATTTTAAAATAAATAGGATTTTATATTTCAAATTTATAACTTTGATTAAATTATATTGTTTCAAAGTAAACTAACTGCAGTGTTCAAGGTCAAGCAAGAAATATATATGTGTGTACAACAATAAAGGTATAATAATTGTGTAGAATAAAAATAATAACTTTGTATAATAATTATGTATAATGATTGTGTGAAATAATTATATATATGTAATGATTATATAAATAACTGTGAAACAATAAATGTGTAAAAAATGCCATATATGATAAGGTATGTAAAAACTCCAGGAGTCTTGAGAAGTATATAACCTCCCAGAACCTGGTCTATAGGTTTTGGTATTAATATAATTCAGAGAATTCTGTTTCTGTAAGTCCAAAAGCAGGACTAGGATTTGTTATTTACCATGATCTTTTACTATTTTAATACATCTTAAATAGGCTATGTACATTTGGAAATATGCTCATACATTATTTAAATTAAACTATTAGCTTGCTATTTCAATTCTGCCTTTGTCAATTATTTACTTGCTGCTCACAGGACACAGCAAATTGGTGCAGTCATCACAGGAATTGAATCTTAAGTAATAGCCTGAACAGCAAACTGGGACAGTCATAACTTGATTTAAACTAATAGAGAAAATGGCAGGCATATTACAAGTTGATATATGTGAATTTAATACGGATAATCCATGTGATTGGTGACTTTGTTCAGAGGATAAAAAATTCCTTTATACTAAATAGTATTACCAAGAATACCGTAAAAGTAGCCTCATTACTTTGCTTTGCAGGTCAAAGAATAATCAAGATAACTAACAAACTGTGTGAAGATTCACTGGAGACACAGAAATATGATGAGCTTATAACAAAGTGAAATGATTATTTCAAACCCCAGTCATCCATGTTTATTGCTCAATAATAACATTTTAGAGGCAGAAGGCAAAGGAAAACTGAAAAAATAAAAGACTATGACATAGCTCTAAGAGAGATGGCAAAGCAGTGTCTCCTTTATGACAAATACTTAGAGAAAGCTCTCATCAAGCAACTATTATATGATCTAATAGATGATCCATTTAGGCAAATATTATTAGCAGTAAAAGACTTCGTGTATGAGGAAGCAATGAGATATAGAACAGCTCATGAACTTCTACTTGACCAAGTGAGAGAGTTCAAAAGTTTCACAAGACCAGAACCATTTTATGCTACAATTTATAAAACATCAAGAGTTGAATCTAAAATAAAAAAATGAGTTAAATGTTTCCAATGTGGAAAAATCCCATGACTGCAATAAGCAAAAAAGTGAACATTGTAGGAAAATAACTGATAAAGTGAAAGTAGGGCACCACCACATAAAGCTGAGCAGAAAATTTACCTGTATTGTGATGGAAAGTAGCTACATAATAAATGCTTCCATAGAAGAATCGGATCAATTTATGCTAAATGTAAAAAATAATCAGCAAACCAATAACCATGGCAATTGATAGTGGCACAGGGGCATCACTGATGAAAAGCAGGGATTGGGAAAGTCTACTTAAGAATTTAAAATTCCTCCCAAAAGTAGAGAAAACTCACCTCAAGGCCTGGAATGCTAACAAAAAATCCTATAAGAATATTAGGAGTCACAAAAGTAAAGGTAGAAGCAAAGAAAAATAAAAAAATACTATCACTATACATAGTGACTGGATAAATTAACCTGATCATAGGCTGAGAATGGTTTGTGTCCTTAGGAATAAGGATGCACATCATAAAAAAAAAAACAATATAGAATCACAAGGTAAAAATATATCTCATGTGGATGCATTATTTGGATGCCCAGATAAAGCTGAATTGCCTAGTACAGAAACCTATGTAAATTACATTGATCATCTACTTCAAAAACTATCAATAGTGAAACAGTAGCAGAATGGACACATGCAGACTCTGGCTACAGAATTCTTAAAAAAATGGATAGGGAGCAAATGGCATGCGAGATATCATCCCTAAGACTGTGGAAAGTATGTGAGAAGCTATCCATAAATAAAAGCTGTATATTGATGGATGGCAAAGTATTTGTGCCCAGATATGGTTGCAGAAGAGTACTTAGATTATTACATCAGGGTCATTCAGGAATAGTTAAAGCAAAATCCTGGCACACAACTATATATGGTGGCCAGGAATAAATAGAGATCTCAAGTTGTATATTAAAAAGTTCAAAGAGTGTCAAATCACAGCTGATCAACCACCAAAGAAATATATCTCATGACCTACACTGGAGAAAACTTAGGAGAAAATCCACATTAATCAAGCTAGTCCATGGAAAGGGCACTATTATTTGGTAGTGGTAGATCATATAGTCATTGGACTGAATACCGAATTATAAAAAATATTAGTTCATCTGCAACCATTGAGAAACTTAAAGAGATATTTGTCACACATGAAAAGCCAGAGATTTGAAGATTTTATTCATGAAAGGGAAATAAAACATAAAATCACCAACATATTACCCCAAATTAAATGGAATCACTGAGAGGGCAGTCCAAAATATGAAAAAAAAGCTTAAGCAAACTGAAAATATAAATGAAACCTTATTTGAAATAGCATTCCATCAACATTGTATGCCATCTAGTGCCACTGAGTAAACCCCAGCTGAAGTCTTGTTTCAAAGAAAAATAAGGAATAAATTATCAATCTTGTTACCTACCTGACAAAGAATTAATGAGACAGTAATGGTAGGAAGAAAGTCTAAAATAGGTGACAACATTTACCATTGAATAAATTAAAAAAGACTTGGGAAAAAGCATCCATCATAAGTAATATTGTGAAACAACTGGCAGAAATTGAAACTTAAGAGGGTGAAAAACTTCAGAAGCATAAAAAATGAATTGAGAAGACAATATCTGTCAACCATAAAAAATGGAAACAGTGAATAGCAACGGCCAACAATGATGAAGCAGGGACTACAGCATCAACCAGTCTGGAGATTTACAACTCAGAAAAAAAAGAATTGTTGATGATTGCAGACTTCCAAAAATGAGATAGTTACACTGAATGCACCATTGAGGCACAGCCAGCATCCAGCAAAGAGCAGACATCCTCCTGCTCATCTCAAAGACTATGCTTCTGGAACAGAGGAGAAGTTCAGTGTTCAACATCAAGCAAGTTATATATATATGTGCAACAAAAATATATAATAATTGTGTAGAATAAAAATAATAACTTTGTACAATAATTATGTATAATGATTGTGTGAAATAATTATATATATATAATGATTATCTAAATAACTGTGTAACAGTAAATGTGTAGCAAAGTTATTAAGACATAAAATGGATACCTGGTCTTATAAGATCTGAGAACTGTTAAAGATGCCATATATGGTCAGGAGTGTAAAAAATACCATGGGTATGTAAAAAATGCCATATATGGTAAGGTATGTAAAAACTCCTATTTTATTAATTAAGTTTATTTCAATCATAGACAATCCTACTTCATAATTTATATATCTATTTAAGAGTATCTATGTGCCTTGGGAAAAATAAAGCGTTCGTCTTACTATTGTTAAATGATTTTCATTAAATATTTTGTCATAGATTCAAATATAATCAAACGTTTTCAAATGTATTTTATTTATTTTCACGACCTCAATGGCGTGAAAATAATTTATATCATATGTATGATGAATCCCAGAACGCTCCCTGAAATAATGCTAGTCACCATGTTTCAGAACCGTAATCCAAAGCGTTAATAGCAATATTACATAATTCCTTTTATTAACTGAGTGGCATCTTAATATTGGACCCACCAAAGATGTGTGTTTATTTGTAATATATTATTTAGCTAAGAAAGAGCATATGAGAACTAATAGCGTGAATGACATATTGGTAAGCTTTGATGTGGAAAGTCTGTTTACAAATGTACCATGTGATGAAGCATTGTCTATTGTAAGGAAAAGGTTAAATGATGATAATAGTCTACAAACTAGAACAGCTCTACCTATTGATAGTATAATGAAATTATTAACATTCTGTGTAACAACAACATACTTTCAATATAACTCAGAATTCTTCTAACAAAATCAAGGGATGGCCATGGGATTATCACTGTCACCCTTGCTCAGCAACATTTACATGGAAGAACTTGAAGCCACAGCCATAAATACTACTCCGTGTCCACCTAAAGTGTGGCTTCGATATGTTGATGATACATTTGTGGTATGGCCACATGGCAAGGAAAAATTACAGTCTTTCTGGATGCACATTAACAACATATCTCCTACAATTAAATTCACGATAGAATCAGAACAAGAACAGAAATTGGCATTCTTGGATGTTCTTGTGACAAGACTCCCTCAGGGCAAAATAAAAACAACAGTGTATAGGAAACTGACACACACTGGCAAATACTTTGCATATACATCCAATCATACAGGAAGCACTAAACAAGGAATTGTACTATCATTATGGAACAGAGCAAAGGAGGTTTGTTCAGAATCCAGTGACTTGGAAAAAGAAAAGATTCACATAGAGCAAATGCTTACGAAGAATGGTTATCCATCATCAGTCATCAGAAAAACCTTCAATAGACAACACAAAGAGACACCAAAAGAGAAAACAGTTATTGGTACAGTGGTATATCCATACATACCAGGAATGGCAGACAAACTAAAGAAAATCTGCAGTCAATATAATATTAGGACTGCTTTCCAAAGCCTTACTACACTTCGAGGAATGCTTACTTCTACTAAGCCTAAACTGGAAATGTTGAAGAACAAAAACTGCATCTATGAAATATCATGTGAATGTGGAAGGAAATACATTGGTGAGACCTGTCACCCGGTTGAACAACGATTGAAGGAACACAAATTAATGGTTAAAAGAGAAAAAATAGATGTGTCTACCATAGCAGATCATGTATGTACTAATGACCATGTGCTTAAGTGGGAAAATACAAAGATATTGGATAAAGAGGAAAAAATGCATAGAAGAAAATTCAAGGAAGCTGCTCATATGACAATGGTAAATAATCCTATAAGTCAACCCAGTGTTGCAATACACAATGTATGGAAGCCTCTAATTAATCTTGCTCTTAGGAAAAAGTAAAAATAAAAATAATTAGACTTGTTAAAAAAAAAAAAAAAAATTGAAGGACTCAGGAGGATTTGAACCAACCCTCATATATAAATATATCAAATTTCTACTATATGTTGCCTTTGACAGAATAGCTCAGTAGGTAGAGCGTTTGCCTTAAATTCAATATACAAGAATCTAAAGGTGCGAGTTCAACTTCTAAGCGAATATTGTCACTGTGCATATAGGCCAGCAACACCTGAAGAAGAGTGGAGAATAATACTACTCAAAACATTGTGTAATTACTAACCTGTATTGTCTATTTGTGAGTGTTATTACTAACAAGTTGTTTGTATTTGAAAAGTTTAAAATTTTCTATACATTAAATATTCACTCATAAATGATGGAAATTGTCCAACATATCACATCTTATGTTTATGTATATTTTTTCAAAATTACAATGTATAAGAATAGAGAGGGAAAGGGAGATGATCGTCTTGTAAACTTTAAAAGAGTTAATTAAGAACATAATAAAAATAAAATTGAATCAAGGATATTTTGAAAGTGAAAGTTGATATCATGAATAAAATTTTAACTTGCTAATTCTAGCGGTTGCTTAATATTTAGTATATGGAGAGACAGCTCTTTAAATTTCAAAAGATTATAAAATCAGTACAGTATATAATGTTCATTAATGTAACAATAAGTGGATTGCTAGTAATTAATAATTATATATATATATATATATATGTGTGTGTGATGTATATAATTTTAATTATACAGAAAATCTAAGGGTTTTATACATCATACAGTACACAATTCAATAGTGTATTGAGATGGGTATTATTTATATGGGTATTAAAGAAATCCATTATGATTTTCACTCACAAATCTTTAAGCAAAATTTGGTCTATTCATTTTTATTAAAATAGATTTTTTTATAAAAATTTCCACCATTTTCTTGTTAAATTTTTTTTTGTTGTTCAGAGTGGGGGAAAACTCTCTCAAACACATGTGGGAAGGGAGGTATGTGAATAAGTAATGTCCAGACAAAAATTGAATAAACCAATTAAAAATTAGGCAAAGGTTTACTTTAGCGACCCCAATATGTTGGCCCTCTATTGTTTAAAATTATAACTAATTTTTTTGAAAATCTTACGTATATGCTACTATATTACAATTATGTTAAAATTTATTCAATGAAAATTATGTATATACTACTATATTACAATTACATTAAAATTCATTCAAATGTAAAAGATAATAAAAAAAAACATTTACCCTTTTAAGCATAATTGTGTCCTATGCATACTAGGAAGTTGGAGAAAAAAGTGGTATTGCTGTGTCTACTCCAGAAGGCTAATTCATGCAGGTATGATGAAAATAAGGCTCTGCTGGTACCAGATTGGAATTTCAGCTTATGGTTTGCTCTCATCCACATATTTTCAATATTTTGGGTATGTGTGCCTTGGTCTTCGGGATGAAGTTGTCCTGATGGACAACAACCGAATGCATATATACACCATTGTTGAGACTGCAGATGTTATTGTACACAGCCCAGCCATCTGAAATAATGTGCATACCTGGTAAAATGTACTGCTGTATCAAGCCTTCCAGTGTATCAGCCATCCTGTCTGGAACTTCTGTCAAGAAGCATTTCCTTGATACTCTTTCTATACTGCCAAAGACTCAATGACCTCTTTATATAGTCCCCCTGTGGTATTTGCAGTGGAAATAATAAATCTCATAATTCAGAAGGAGTCTTTGTGCAAGCCATTTGATGGTCAATTCCGGAGTTTGGATGGCATTCCACAACTGATGCATATTCCAGTCTTCTGCCAGAATAGCAGCAACATTCAAAATTTCATTATCTGGAACTAAACATGTCATTTTTTCCAACTATAAAACTGTACATGTGTGCATGTAATTCGAACTTTTGAACACATAGGGTGTCTTTTTTTTTGTAATATGTGCTACAAATGTAGATAGTTTAAATTCTTAAGTTGTAGATAGTTTAAATTCTTAAGTTTCAAATAAATTAAAACAAATTATTTTAATTAATGTCGTGTAATTAATCCAACATTCAAATTCTTTAAAAAGGTAAATGTTTTTTTTTTTTATTATCTTTTAGATATGAATAAATTTTAATGTAATTGTAATATAGTAGCATATATATAAAATGTTCGAAAAATTTAGTTATAATTTTAAACAATAGAGAACCAGCATATTGGGGCTGCTAATGTAAACCTTTACCGAAAATTAATATAAGAGTCAAAGGGTAAACAGATCAGAAAAGAGATTGATGGATGATTCAATAAAACTAAGCTCATATTTGAACTAAGGTCTTCTCTAAAAATCTTGTGCCAAGTGAGCACGCAACAAATTCGGTTTCAATCTATCCTCTGACTAAAGTTATTAGCTTTTATTAAAAAAGTGTATACTGTATATCTTAATAATGGAGCACTAGAGGGTTAAGAGTCACATTTATCTCCTCTATTAAGTCAATTGGTGCTAAAATTTTATCAATCTACAAGGAAATCAATACAACATGATAAAGTCAATGCATCCAATTTGGAAGCTTCGATCTACATATCCGAGAATATCTCAGATACAAACTTTTGTTGTCACTTGTCTTTTATTGAATAATTTAATAAGTAAATTTGGATGGATCATTGTACTACAAATTTTTATTAACCTTAATCTTATTTGGAATAAGTCATTTTGAATATTTAATTTTATTACAAACTTTCTTAATATTTTATACTATTTAAAATATTTAATTTTTAATACTGGAATAAAAGGATTATAAAAAGAATAAAAGGCTGAAAGAGTAATAATAATAAATGCCAATTTTATCTCTATATTTGACTAAAGGCATAATACTGTTAAAAAAGTAACTTATTTTTAAAAATATATTTATTGACATTATAAAATTGTACAGATGCATAATAAAAACACTTTGTTAATGTTGGCTCATCCATTGCTGGCGTTGGTCTGGAAAAAGTATGCAAGAGCCATTCTCCGCACTAGCAGATTATAAAATGAGCAGATACGTACTATTTAGTTGGCATTGCCCACCCCTGCCAGTGCAAAGAATGACCCAATAATGCTAACTTATCAGCTGGGATAGATGTAGTATGAAATCAATGCCCCTCTAGAAGAATCTGACATGTTGCAACACAGACTACTTCTACAATACACTACAATGTGGATATATCGGGTCCAAAATTCATGTAGAGTCTGTAGGCCATACTAGTAGGCTCCATGTATTGTTAAACAAAAATCTAGAGGATAGTATCTTATCCTTGTCTTGAAGAGCTTTGAGCTTATCGCAAAATATAGCATTGGGATCCGGTGTTGGTTGTGTGAACTTTGTCCTGCACCTTGTGTACCAAAAAGCATATGTCAGGAAGATTGATAACCTGATTACTGTAAAGTCTCCAGAGAAGAGACAACCCCTGATGTCCAGGATTTTATCCACTGCTATAATGCAGTGTTGAGAGATAATTCTTCGAATACTGTTATAGCCTGGACATACATTTAAAAGGTGATTAAAGGACTCCTCTCCTCTAGAACAGGCATGACAAATAGGGTCTATTTTATTTAGAAACCGTTTGTAGTATAAGAATGTATTAGTTGGCATGGAATCCATATTCACCTTAATCAGATAATCCAAAAGTTTGGGCTCCAGTAGCAGATATTTAAATATTGAGGTGATTTTATGATTGCTGCACCCTAGGTGAGCATAAATAACTGTATTAACAGGATTCAGCAGGCAATGTGCCTGCCAGATGTTGATTTTATTATTAAACCCTGTTATTGAGTGCCCGATGTATAGAGATTGTTGTTTAATAATGGTGTCAAGCCATGTGTGTTTACTGGGGGGAGGTCTGTCAGTAGGTATTACAGTCTCTATAATATTTGATAGAGGGTATTTTTTCCCCAGATTTACTAAAAGTGAATGCCCTTTTTGGAAATTGATTGTCTGTATTGAATGGAGACCCATACCGTTCTGTTTCCTGTGAAACTGAAGTCTGCGGATGCTAATTGCAGTGGTCCGACCTCTCCATAAGAGCTGACCACAGAGCCTCTGAATCTGTAAGGTGAATAATTTGGTAACTGACATTATTGGCAGGTAGTAATTTATGCTCGCCATAATCTTCATATTGATAAGAGCAATCTTCCCTTGTAGGGACAGGTATGTCCTTGACAGCGACTGAACCACCTTAGTAGCATTGCTTATGATGGATTTTTGTAGGCAGACAGACATAGCAGTCTGTGACTTGAAGATAGGAAACCCCAGAAAACACTGAGGTTCTGCTAAAAAATTGGATAGTATTTTCCTACCAGTGTTGATGCACCAGGATGACGACTTGTGAGGATTGATGGATAATTTATAATCTTTAGTATAATTGGTAATTATGGAATGAAGTGTCTTCAGATATTTACGAGATGGAAGAATCACAAGTATGTCATCCATGTATGCAAAAACCTTGATGTTTTTCTTAAGCCGGGGCACATATATACCTGGAAGCTGATCTAGCTCTTTAATCAGAGGGTCGATGTACTTTATGAACAAAAGACCACTCAACGGTGAACCTTGTGGTATGGATCTTGAAGGCCCAAATCCATCTGAGTAATGTCCATTTATGGAAATATGAATATGCCTATTATTCAGGAGATTGTCCAATATCTGAATTATCTGTTTTGATATGTCCAACTGAGATAGCAATTCAAGAAGAATGTTGACATCTACTGTATCAAAAGCATTGGACACATCCAGCTGGACTGCCACAGGCCGAGATTTTCTGTTACTAAAGTTCTATCTGATGAGGCTACCCCCATTAATAGTAATGAACTCACAATAGAAGACAGAGTTGAAATAAATATAAATCTCAATTCCGATAATGCCGATATTTTGTGCTCTGGGACTAACGTAATAGAGACCAACGTAATTACGCCAACATGTATCAATTACAAGACTCCCGATGAGCATAACTGTCAGGATAATGATTGTAAATCGGACAATCTCAATAAATCAGGTCATAATAGGAATAATCCGGAATTTAATCAAAAAGAAATAAGAAAAAAAAACAAAAACCATTCCATTCTTAATACATCAATTTCTGAGAATATGTCAATTGTACACGTGAAGGCGGATGGCACTGCCAATGGCTGCAAAACCAAACTTAATAACCGGGAGTCGCACAATACACCTAAATCTAACCCCAGTTTGAGTCATCAAACATCCAAAATCCTGCCCAAAAATATACTAACATACCAGCTAACTCAAAATCAACCCATTTCTGGTGAACAGAGGGTGCTAGCCGATGATGCTGATTGTTTTTCTTCCACATCAGAAGACAAAATGAACATTATAAACGCATATAGGCCAAAAGCTAATAAAACTGTATATACAAATCCCCTTGCATTAAGCCTGAATGATAAGCATCCAAGCACAAAATTACTATCTAATCATAGTCAAATACATAGTGAATCATTTCCCAGTTTAATTTTTCATAACAGCACTAGAAATAACGCGGGATGGCTCAAAGAAATACACTATCCAAATAGAAATAAAAATAATTTACAAACACAATCGTTTGAATATCCGTTAGAATCTCATACCATAGCTGGTCATCCACCACTCAGCACTTGTCACAATAATGTCTCCCCTCCTGTCACTTCAAAACATACCTTATTGATGGGAAAACAAGATGATCTTGATCATAATTTGTTAAATCTCACACAAGCAAATAATGCAAATTTTACTAAACTACAAACTAACCCTGCTGATGAAACTAAATGTTTCACACTTCCTATGTCATATGCTAGTGCAGCTCGGGCTGGAATGACACAATCTGGGTCAGTTAACCACTCTAGCAATGGCCAACCCTTTCTTCCTGCAGGTCACAATACTGATCAACAAGGCAGCAATACAAATCAAAAAACTGTGGGAATGGACATTCTTGAGTTGATAGAACAGCAATCACACTATGAAGATGATCTGGTTCAAGTGGATCCAATTGAAAACAATATTACACTAAATCAACTTTCAGTGGAGCAAATGGATAATATTGTCTCAAATTTTAACCTGACTATTCCAAAGATGCTTCTGAAATCACTGGCTAACTATAGCAATGATAAGAGCATTATACTAGCGGTAACGGACCTAAAGTGTGCTCTGTTTAAATTTCCAATGAATGCCTTGTTTGAGTTAATTAGAACAGCAAATATTGCAAACGAAATTCATAGGATTTCTACCCATCCGAATGACCGCTATATAGCAGTCGAATTCAAGACCTGGGCTGGCAGGAATAACTTTAAAAGCAAATTTAAAGTATTGGATGATAAGATCATAGTAACTGTAGATATAAACAGATCATCCACTCTAAATGGGTCAATAAAAGATTGCATTACAGGAATAGATGAATCTTATTTACAAGAGATATTGGAACCCTTTGGCAAGGTGACAAGTTTCACCTACCTTCCAATTGACAAAACATTTAACAACATTCTCTCGAACAAAGCAACATTTAGACTGCTCCTAAAAAAGGGAATAGTGCCAACAGATATTCCAAGTGTTGTCGGCTAGAGGCAGTCCCATGATATTATCTTTTTCAGGTGTTAGGCCACAGTGCTTCTACTGCGGACAAAGAACTCACCTGATTAAGGAGTGTTTGAATCGTATATGTTCATCTTGTGGTCAAAAAAAAGGTCGCACTCACAGATGTAGGCAACAACAGACTTCACATTCAGTTCCGGAGGTACAACATTATTCACAACAACCGAGCGCACAACACTACAATGTAGAACAGCAGTATGAACTCAACTTAAAGTATACAAATAAAAAAAGTATCCTAATACATGAAAGCCATCAGCCCTCCTTAATTAACAGTAATCAGGATTACAAACATAACACATCACATAACTATAGTCACCAAAACAGTAATCAAAGGCCATTGGAATCAAAACCAAAAGATTCACACAATTCTGGACCTAGGAGTTTGCATGAAGGCCTAGGCTTTAGCTCAGTTACAGCATCTAGTAATAAAGCTGGTGAAAACAATATAGACGATGATCAAACCAAACAAAAAAAAGACGGAAATACCTAAACCTAACTCCATCCAAGGTAAATATAACATCTCACCAAGTCCTAGTGATACACTGATAGCTGTGGCTAATGAAAATATCAATCCTTGCCAAACACCGGTAGATTCTGCCGCTTCCTGGTCTGCAGATGAGATGGAGAGATTCATTACTCCTAGCACCAGTCATAAAAGAAAACCATGGGTTGTATCTAGTCCTAGCTCAGGAGAAGAAGAGATGGCATTTCCAGTGAGGCAAAAGTCGAAACCCACAATATCAAATGCAACGAACAATAAGCATACAGGAGCCACAGAAAAGAAACGCAAGGTTAATCTTCCATCTGATTTGTTAACTGGTTATCCTACCAATGGTTTGCCTGTGGACCTCCCCACTTCAGATTTAAACATCCCTCAAAACATCCACAAGGAAATTAATAAAAAAAAAGAGTCTGCTGATGCTTCATTGAAACCGCCTGCGGTGGAATCTAGCAGGCCACCTTGCAATGGATAACAATAAATGTTTAATCTCTGCTGTCAATGTCCGAGGTATTAATTCCCTCGGTCGTATTAATGCCATCAGGCATTTCTTTAGGCAAAACTCACCACATATGTTGTTCATAGGTGAAACAAAATATCACCTAAACTCAAACTACTTCATAAAATCAGAACTTAGTAAAATAGGTTTCACCCATTTATCTACAGGTCATGTGGCTAGGGGAGGAGTTGGGGTAATAATAAATAATCTTCTGGCTCCAACCTCCTTCAGAACAATTTATCTAGATCAGAACCTAATTGCCTTGGAGTTTACCTTCTCCTTGAATACTTTCAATGTGATTTATGTATACAGCGCCAATGTACATGCAACACTGCTGAAAATAGTCCACACAATTAACCTAATTACTAATAATAATAATGCACCTACCATTCTGCTCGGTGACTTTAACATCTCCTATGAATCCTTCACAAAGAAATATTTACCCCTACTCAACAAAGTATTTCTCAATGGGAGGGGATTCTTTCCACCTGATGCATTTTCATTCTATACAAAAAACAGTCGTACACTCATTGATCTAATGTTCTACTCGGCCGAATTGCACTATGGGATAGAGGCTAAACTGCAACCGACAGCCTTTTCAGATCATTTTGCGATTATGGCATCCATAGAGCTGAACAACTTTCAACAAATTAAAGTCAACTGGAGTCTCAGAATGTTCACTAAAACCAACGCCACTGAGGCATTCTTCTCAGAGGCCTACATTCTTTTTCACAAGGTGAACCTCATATACCTACAGCCGGTCGAGGCCTGGACTACATTTATAGGCATTATTCAGTCACTGATTACTCAATACACCTTCAAGCTTAAGGGAACAACCACACTGATGCGTGAATTAGACAGCCTGAATTGGAAAATTAAAAACTTCAATGGTCAGGATCACAACATTGAATACTTACTTGAGTTAAAAGCTTCATACAGATCAAAACAATCAGCAGTAGCAGAGATAATAGCTACAAAAAATGCAAAGAATTACCTGCCAGCTCAACATTGCTGGACCCGGGGCTATCTCAGGTGGTTCCTACTTCATTGCTCATCAATGGTGGTAGCCTTACTGGTGCGAATATGATTTTACACATAGAGAACCACTTTCAAAACCTTCTCTTAGGTCACCGCACAAACCCTGCCTTGGAGTGGGTGGGCACAACCGGAGAGGTAGATCACGGTATTACACTCCAAGACATCACCAGTAGGTTGCAGGGTCTCCCTGACAGTGTTCATCCTGGGATGCATGCTATCCCGAAGTTTGTGTTCACTCACTTAATTTTTTTTACTGCGAGAATTATATTAAACATGTTAACCTACCTCGCCATTGAAAGGAGAGTAATTCCTAACCTATATCCAATCGCCATGGTTCCATTCATTAAAAAGAACCGGGATCCTACCTCTCTTAGCAGTATCAGACCAATATCGATGACACCAATTTTGTTCAAAGTCATGGAGGGTATAATAAAAGAAAAAAATCAAAATGCCATTTTACAGGATATATCGGCCTCTCAATATGCAAGGAGGGGATCATCGGCACTGACTGCAATTGGCGAAGTGAAAAGAGTAACTTATACTTACTGTGGTTAGGATTTTCTGAGTAAATCTTTGAGTTGTCGTGAGAGAATAGTTATAAAAATTAAGTTTGAAAATTCTAGTCAAAACAATTCTTTTTAAAAAATGTGATGAACAAAGAAGTCTAAATAAAATTTTCTTCAAAGTATTACGAACGTAAACATAATGAGCATCTGATCTTATGAAATATTTTCAATGGAACAAATTGTGCAGAAATTTTATATAAATGAATTTAAAATATTATTGTAAGTGTCTAGGATAAATGTAATCTTAAAATAATGAAAATCAAACCCAAAGAATAACGTATTGCTTAAATAACGAAAATTAAATTCGTATCGGAAAATTTCTTACGAAAGAAATAATGTAATAAATATGTAAATTACTGTGCTATATTGTAAATAATATTGTGGAAATCCGGATCTTAAAGTAGTTACAAGATTAACTGTGTTTTAACTTCGTTGTTGCACCAAATAAACATTAATATTTTGGACAGCATCAATGTTATTCTACCATGGCCATACATGCATTTTATTTTATTCATTTAAAAATGATATGTCTTTTCTTCAGACAGTTTACACTTTGCGGGAGGATAATTACCAGCAATCCCAGTGGACCAAGAAAGAGACAATATGTAAAAATTTTATTATTATTATATTGATTATTGCATTATATTGTATTTGTTAATATGTTAGTTAAGATTTAAAAGTTAAAAAAGTTTTGACCCAGTGTTCAATCTAATTCAAAGTTTACAAATAATTTGGTTTAATGTAGTAATGCTTGAGCATGTATATTTTTCTGTATTACAAATGCTAGGGGAGTATGATATATGAAAAGATTTACAAGATATAGTTGTGTTAATAATTTTTTTTATACGTCAATGCGTTGATCGGGAAGTGAACCAGGCCAGCTGCTTGGAAAGCAGCTATGCTAATCACCAGGCCACCAATACTTGGCAGTTGTGTTAATAATTTAAATTAATATTTTCACATTTATTTAAATTTTCATATTTCGTATTTTATTGCTATGCTGGGAAGTGTGTAGTCGTAATAGACTAATCGGTTCCTGCATCAATAATGATACACTTTTTATGCTACCTGAAAGTGCAAATGATCAGTTTGTTGAGGTGAGCGCGCCTCAAAAAACTGAGATGGAGCATAGCTCTCTCATGATAAATAATTTTATCTGAAAGTATTTTTAGGAGATCAAGGATGTGATCCCAGCTCCAATATTTTTTATTGCTTCATAAGAGAAATATTTATGGTTGAAGTTTGCAGTGTTCTTAGCATGCCTCTTATATATGTGCAGCGACGAGTTCCTCACATACTTTTAGCCTCAGGAAAAAGGCAAATTCTTAGGTCTATGCTAGCACCAAGAAGTCATTATTATTAACTTATTCTCTCTTATGAAAGCAACAGTTTATCATTACCTAAGAGTGTATGATAATTCAGTGTTTATTGCTTGTTAGGTCATTGCATACTAGTGAAAAGTAGTTGTTTAGGGACTAAATATCTTATCATAGTCATAAATTGATGTATTGAGTAGCTAAGCTTTGCTCTAGCTTGTGAGAGAACCGATCTTTATTCTAAATTTATGTTCATAAATTTGAATTCAGGCAAGCAGTAAGCATCATACCAGGTTCATGCAGAAGCAAGTCATCACTGGATTGGTAAGAAAGGAATAGTAAACTCATATTGGGCCATGGCAATAGATACGTGAATGTGTGCATTAATATCATTATTAAAACATACTACATAATTATTAGCTGGAATTTGAATACTAAGTTAAGAAACAATAGTTCACGAAATGCGTATAAAATTTAAAAGTAAAAGTTAAAGTAATTTTTATTGCATTTAAGAGATGAGTTTCTTAAATAATATAACTTTGGTATTTTGAAAATATAAATGTCTTAATAAACTGAATAAATGTTATATTAAATTTTATGGGCTTTAAGCTAATTAACAAGGTTAGTAATAATTGTATTTTACATAATGTTACTGAAGCAACGCTTCAGATCTAACCAAATAAATATTCGAAGATGTATTATGGGTCAAAAGAACTATAAATTACTTAGTTTGTAAAATAGTAATTAGTCCCAAAACTATTTATAATAAAAGTTATTACTGGCCCAAGCTATGTATTCATTTCACTTAGTTTATACAAGTTCATAATTGTAACCATTGCATATCCCCATTCTGAATAATTTTAATTGTATCACATATTTTCTTTAATTTGGGATCTCTACAATATTAACTTGAATTGTAGTTTTTCTTTTCTTTTATATAGTTGTTGATTATTGATTGTTTTTAAAATTTAAACTTGTGTTTGGTGTTTTAAATGTCACAATATTAGAGTTGCATAATATTGACAGAATTATAATATTTATAAATTTATTAGTCATTAATACTTGAAGTATAACATGAAAGAAGTAATCGAAATAACCTATATTTCTAGTACAGATTGGCCATAAAATCTTTATTGATTTTTACTACTAAAGTAAAATAATACATTTTCACTTGTTAAGATTCGAAGATTTGAATTAATGGCCTATATGTTTAAAATTTTAATAAGTACTTGGCAAACAGATGAGGGAATGGTTTAATTATAAAAATTAATATTTAATTGTTCAATTCATTGCATTCTGACTAGTAATATGAGTGGACATAAAATCCCTTCTTCACTCTTGATATTTGGATGCATTCCCAGTTAATCAAACTATATTCAAAATTTATTATAATAATTATTTTATTAATTAAGGAATAAATATCATATTTATTATTATCCTCATTATTATATAGGGTATATGAGCACAGACTTTCACACGACCCACCATTATCCACACTACCTCATAACACTGATACAATTGAACACATATATGTTGAAAAGATAAATAATCACCAATATACATATTTCATGCTAAACCAGCAATCATCAGTTGGTCCAGATTACCATCTCTACACATATATGCTATAAGTACCCAGATATATATTAAGATAGTCAATCCTCATACTTTAATGGACAGGCTTCAATCTACTCCACACTCCAACTCTTCAACTATCCATCCAATTGAAAATCTGATGATGGAATGTAGAGATGGTAATCTGGACCAACTGATGATTGCTGGCTTAGCATGAATTACATATATTGGTGATTATTTATCTTTTCAACATATGTGTTCAAGTGTATCAGTGTTATTTAGATAGTGTGGAGAGTGGTAGGTCGTGTGAAAGTCTGTGCTCATATACCCTATATATTACATATATAGACACAGGTATATAAGCCTGTGTGTTTCAGTTATCCTTATTATTATGAATCCTATTATTAGCATTAGTGAATGTAGACATTAACTTTAAATAAGCATATGTCTATTCCATTTGTATTTGCTGGGATGGTGTCCAAAAGTCTTGAAAAATAATTGAGTGTTGCACTTTACCACAAGTCATGACCCTGAGAATAAGAGCATGAGAATAAGAACATGAGAACAAAAACATTCAGAATTCTAAGAGTTAAAAGAATAAAATTAACATTATTAGAGTGTATGAGAATATAGAGTGGTTGAGTTAAGAACTGGTATGTTCCACTTCTGTATGAGCATGTGGGATAGCATTAAAGAAACATAATTTAGAAGATGGGATGGGAAGCTAAACACTAATATTTAATATTAAAATAATTGTAACTGTAGAGGGTGATCGATGTGGAGAATGAAGGGTTATTTAATTTATTTGTAAGGGAGAGGGAGAGTAAAATTTTCTACTCTGTGTTCATTAAGTTATAAGATTTTAATAATTTTATTAGTATAATTTTATGTGTTCTCTGCATGGATTATCAATCCATTTCCATTCGTTACACATGAAACATAAAGAACATTATTGTAGTTGCCATTGGAGATCATATAGCTATGTGGGTTTGTATAGGAAATTTGATTATATTTTTAAATAATGTATCGAGAAGTAATATGTGCAGACTTCCCATTTATTAGACAATGATGATCTTGGATGGATACTATATTTGATGCTACAGTTGCAATTTTGCACCTGGGTAAAAATACCTATATTGTTATTATTAGCAGACACTCTTTTATCTGAAGTTACAGGCTGGTATTGGATTTTGACCTTGTTTTTTAATGATGCCCGAATATGAAGTTATATATATATATTATACCTAGCCCTTTACACATCGTCTCGTAAATTTTATAAAAACATTATTTATATAAAATCAATAAAATGTTTAATGTTTATAATGATGACTTGATCAGAACTTTGTACCTCCCTCTTACACAAAATCCTATCATGGGGCTGTCGGTACCTCGGGTAGAGTAATCAATATCATTTGCCAATAACATTAACACTCGTTTACTAGATTACATATTAGCCAATCAAACCTTTTATTTATTTAAAGAAAAAATCCAATGGGCGCCAGCCGACCTTTGTCGACAAGTCTGCTTGACCAATACGATCTAGTACCCGCTCCCACTAGCTCAGCTACAACAATCAATTAACTATAATCCGCCTACCTAAAAAAATCAATTTATGAATCTTTCTCTGCACTAAATTTCTCGCTTTCTCTTTTTCTTTTATTTAATTATTTAATTTAAATCTAATTTAAGTAATCACTAACCCATGAAGTCTCCATTTACGCTATTACACTTCGTTTGGTCTTATAATTAATTACACTTTCGTTCAAGTTCAGATAATATTTAATACAATCAAAATTTCATATTATAAATACATAAAAAAAATAATTATACACACAGTCACAATAAAATCTCTGGGTAATGGAGCTAAAGACAACTAATAATTATTGTTCGTACCATAAAGTTCAGAGTTTATTATTCCATTTATTATTACGGCTTTTAATTAGTGAATTAGAAATTGAAATAAACATTACCTAGCTTTCTCCCTTATGCACGGTTCCGAGCGTTGCTTCTGATAGTATTTCATTCGGTCAGTTAGCGCTAACTCTTTGCACTCCTTTTCCCGATGTCGTTGGGATCCTGTGGGCTCCACGTGGACACTCCGTCTCCTTCTTGTTTTACGCGACCATGATCGACATTTGAACTGTTTGCTGTTGGTATTGCGGGAAGGATTCGGCCGGCTGTTCACACGATGGGTTTAACAGTGCAGCATTATGTTTAACTTGAGACGTATATTAATATTCAATGCTCTCGATCTATAAAAATAATTTTAATTAATAATACAATAGAAAATTCGCCCTTTTATATTTTACGGTCCTTATCTTGCGGATTCAATCTACAATACGTAACTAATCCTCTGGTGTTTCAGTTACGGTCCGTGCTGACTTTCTGGTGTTTGCATTGGTCATTTAATTTCTTTGTACTCTCTGCTAGAGTTATTTCAATTTCTTTGTTAGAATTATTTCAATTTCTTTGTTAAAGTTATTTTCAATTTCTTTGTTAGAGTTATTTCAATTTCTTTGTTAGAATTATTTCAATTTCTTTGTTAAAGTTATTTTCAATTTCTTTGTTAGAGTTATTTTCACTAACTAGCCATTTAATGGAAATTTCTTATGTTCGTCATTAGCTCCCATTGTTCACTACATTCCTTTGATTACATATATTTCCCCCCCTTTTTTTTTTTTATTATAGTTATAAGACAAAATGAATTCCACCTTGTTTTTTTTTTTTTTTCTTAAAGCAATCTTAAATCAAATTTTAGTTCTTTAGGTTTTATTTAAATACGATTCAAAATTATATCTTATAAAACTGTCTAATTTATGCTTTTAACGATAAACCTGTCTATGAGAAAAAAAAATCTTTTTATTCTTATTTTACCCTACAAGACCTTTTATTTTTATTAAATATTTACACAAATCGTTTATCAATTTATATTTTTTTTCAAAATTATGTGTAACTCCGTAGAAAGCACACTCCTTCATGATGTATCTCGGTACAATATATATATATATATAACTCTCAGAAATAGCAATTGGAAAAATTATACACTAAATGTCTAAATAACAAAATATATTGAATAATCTTTAAAAAACATGAAAGAGATAATATTACAAATTGCAAAAAATTCAGGCCTATACAATTTCTGTAAAAAATATTTATTAAGATCATTGCAAGTCATTTGCAGAGAATTTTAGTTTTGGAATAACCAAAACAACAATATGTATTGTAACTGAAATCTGGAGCACATGTGGTGAACATAAGTAATCAAATCTACCACATTGCATGCCAAAAACTGTAACCAAAAAGTCTGATCACATCACAACAAACAGAATTAATGATATAACATGGAATTGTTATGATTTAATCTGGTCGCAGCCAGGGTACACCGTGAAGACCTATCGTAGCAAAATGTGGGAGTATATTAAATTACCTAAGACAAATTACACTTCTGTAACTTGTATTATCCTCCACAATCTTAATCTACAATTTTGATTGCATGAGACCTTATGGCCGATCATAGACAAGATAGCATAACTTGTGGAACTATTAAAGATTATGAATTTTAGAATGACATATATGATTTTGGTACAAATGCTAGCCTAGGTATGAGCTTTACCATAATAATAAGCATGGAGAACTTGGATTCTTTCCTTATAAACTTAAATTTATAATTTAATAAATAGCAGTGAGACTCTTGTTACAAATGATAAATTACAATTATAACATTAAAAAAATAAATCCAATCATAGCATTATCTGGTAAATCTGTTTATAAGTTTATAAAATCAATCAATTTTGTATCATATACTAGAATCAACAACGCAAAGCTAAAGTGATGGAAAAGGCAAATGGGATTTTAATGTATCCTGCAAAAGCATTCAAATGTTTTCTCAGAATATTACTAAGACTCTTATGTCACACTGACAAACAGTATGTACTCCAATGTATGCTCTATTCAAGATATATGATTTCTGGTTTTATGAATGACAAATAGCAACGATACAAATAAGTTTATAAATTAATATTTATTTACAATTTATCATTAACAAATAATTGATATATGATGTTTTAATATAATAAATAAATACATAAATAAACAAACAAATAAATAAAATATCATTCCATTTGTTTACTCCAATAGATATATCATAGGCACAGTTTTATAAAAAATATAATCATAAATTTTATTATAATTTGATTTAATTTCTGCCTTGAGGAAAATATTGAAATTCAACATTAAATCATAAAATATCTAATGTGTCAGCTCCAGAACCAATGAACCTATACTATAAACTTATAATAATTTTTAATAAATAATATTATATTTGCAGGAATTAGCTATAATGCAATACTAAACCAAAGTGAAGATTCAAACTTCAGTTCAGTTAAAATATTAATTAACAAACATGTAATACATTATAGAAATAATTTAGATAAGATGCCCTGCTACACGTTATGACCAAACTCACAAGTTATACTTATAGATGAAAGAAGATGATTTAGCATAATAAACAAAATACTTTGTCCAAACCTACATTTATAAGGTAAAATGATATTCCTGTGGATGCATTCATCTACACATAGGAATGATACAACACTGAATGCCCTGTGGATTTCTAGACCACCATCAAGCAACAAGTATAATTACACAAAAATCTGCAGATTAACCACGAGCGTAGGAACGAGTGCAAAATACAGAAAATGGCAAATAATTAATCTGCGGATTAACTACCAGCACAGACTAATGCCATTTAACATTATAAAGCTGTATTAATATTTACTTCATATCTAAAGTACAAAATCCTACTCCTCAGTTATTCTGCTAATTCAGAAAACACCAGCCGTTTAGCAGATGTGGGTTCATACATAATGAAAAGTGTTTCAATAATAAAGACCTAATATACTGATTTATTCTGCATAAAATATAAACACAAGCAGAACCCTGGAAAGACTCACAGAGTAATTCATGAGAGGTTGACACACATCATAAATTTATCAATAATTCTCAAGCTTTTCACAAGCGCTATTCCCTCAAAGAAATATTCTATTCAATTCCATGAATTTAATTTAAGCATAGTAAAAGTACAAATCATAAACCTCACATATAAGTTCATATGACAATAAAATCAAAATGAATTCATTCTTACTCAAATACATAAATAAAAGTGTACAACAATTTTAGAATATTAAATATTATCTATGAAACAAATATAACATGTCTTGAACACTAAATACACATTACACAAAGTAATAATTATAAATTATAGCTGAATTCCATAGATGTGATTATATAGTTTGTTCTAATTATTATGAATACTTTTAAATTAATGATTTTTACGTGGGCTCTATGAATATGAGATAATTCCAAAAGCACGACATGTAGAGTTTAAATGAAAATGTTCTTCATAAGTTATTAAATTCTAAATTTTTATCTAGCATTGTTCCAAATTTATGATATCCAGGTTATATTAATTTATCTATCCACAATTAAATCTAGGAATAATAATCAGAGCAAAATAATTTAATAATTCACCACTGGCGATAGAAATCAGAAAGTAGTTTTAGTTAATTGTTTAGAGGCTGTTATCATTATTCAAGTAGTAAACAAATTAAATAGTAAATACATTACTGGCAGTATACTTCAAATAAGATAATCAGTTCTTTATTATGTAGTTACTGATACACAGAAACATTAAAGTAGCGTTTCAATAAAATTTAAAATTGATTTTAAACCTCTTCTTTTTTTTTAAAGTAAAGTTTCATGTCCGAAAACATCTGCAATTAAAATATTTATTTAATGTTGCAAGTTTGCATGCGATAAAGTATTCCAAAACATACTGATCTTCTGCTATTAATTCTACTTTTAAAGTTAAACGTTCAGATATATTTCAAATGTATATATTGAGAAAATTATTAGTAATTTGATTGGCAGACCTGAACAGACTCTTTAAATTCAGCAACTCATACTGTTATTAAATATCACAATTTTATATTTTGATTCATATGAGAATTCTTGGTTAATCCGTTTGCTTATCAATTATTTTTAAAATATTCGTAACATGTTTTGCTTACATGTTATTCTTACACCATTTTGTCTCTTAATAATCATATGAATGCTCTCTTACACTGAAACACACACGTGTTTATCATACTCTATCTAATAATTAAAAATTAATAAAATAGATGGCTTTTGAATTAAATGAAAATAATTCCAAGGATTATTTTGGATAGTAAAGATTGTTATTATTTTTAACCATACTTTATTAAACTTGATGTGTGCTGTTGATTTCTTACAGGTTAAACATATTTGACCTAAATCAGTGATTAGAAATGAGCAATTTTAAATACATTAAAATAATACAGGCAATAAGCAAGGCAAAATACTACTTATTCTCACCAAAAAGTTATTTTGAATGCAAGAAAATAGTCTGTTCAAAATGCAAACCAAGACAATCAAATCACCAAGAAGACAGAGAAATTTTTTAAATCAGTTCTATCAATCTTTATATTTTACATTTAAGAATGGCTAGAGCCCAGTAGATCACATTCAAATATTAAGAGAACTTATATAAAACAACTATTACATTTAAGATGCAATTTTTCACTAGAGAGTGTAAAAATGTATTTGACCTGATGCTATTAAATTATGAAAAATCATAACATAGTTCCGAATGTTGTCACACTATGTAGAATGTTTATAAAAATGCAACAGAAATAAAATTCCATATGAATTTGTGCCAGGATGTCTCCATCTCTTAGAAAATGCTTAATTGTAGTTTTGAAGAATTCTTTAATGTATTTAAATGTCAAGCCAATGATGTAAAAATAAATGAAGATTAATTATATCATCTAGATTTTACATATGGCTATGATTGTCTTTTTAGTGACTCAGAATTTCAAGAAATGCAATTATTAGATAAAAGCAAAAAAAAAAAAAATAGAACTGAAGGTAAATATTAGAAACCTTTTTTTTTTTTTAAAAAAAAGAAAAATTTATAATAATGATTTAGAAAAAATTAATAAGAATAAACTGCTTAATCAAATTATTAATTAATATAGAAACATAAAAATTAATCATAAAATTAAATTGGATGGATAGCTTTTGAGAGAAATAACTTAGTATAAAAATTATATTATGAAAATTGAGAAACAAAAAGAATAGTAAAATATATTTTCAATCAGACATGTATAATGTCTTTAATACAGAAGAAAAATATATAAATAGGATTGTATAATGTAAATATAAGTGTGTAATAGATTTGTGGCCATGATATTTTATTTATTAATTTAATATCTAATTATTTGTCTATATCGCATGTTGTTATTAAATTAGTAATAATTGAAAGGTTGCTAGTCTTTCACATGTGCCTACAGTTGTTTCTCAGACAGCCAATCAGATTTTTAAACAGCTATCTTAAGAACAATCAGGCCTTGACATACGACAGAGATTTTGATAAGAAAAGGATGATACCAACCTTCTCTCTACTTAACTTTATATATATATAAGCCAGTCTTAAGCATCTTGGCCTGAAAGCTTGAAGATATAAACATATTCATTTATTAATCACTGAGTTTTTAATTTACGATATTACAGCACGAAATCTTAGATTTACTACACCCCAATTTTCTAGAGGTTAATATAATTTATCAGCAATGTATGTAAATAACATTTGTCTAAATCGCATGTTGTTATTAAATTAGTAATAATTGAAAGGTTGCTAGTCTTTCACATGCGCTTCCAGTTGTTTCTCAGACAGCCAATCAGATTTTTAAACAGCTGTCTTAATAACGATCAAACCTTGACACATGACAGAGATTTTGATAAGGATGTAATATCGTAAATTAAAAACTCAGTGAGTAATAAATGAATATGTTTATATCTTCAAGCTTTCAGGCCAAGATGCTTAAGACTGGCTTATATATATAAAAAGTTAAGTAGAGAGAAGCTTGGTATCATCCTTTTCTTATGAAAATCTCTGTCGTGTGTCAAGGCCTGATCGTTCTTAAGACAGCTGTTTAAAAATCTGATTGACTGTCAGAGAAACAACTGTAGGCGCATGTGAAAGACTAGCAACCTTTCAATTATTATCTAATTATTACAATTCTTAAATGTGAATTTCCACTTGGACAATGTTAGGAAGAAAAAAACATTTTTTTTTTCCCCAAAAATATATTGTATTGATCAAGTTATCATAGAATATTAACCCGGACAACAACTTATATCATTGACAGGAAATATTTCAGTAGTCCACATTAATTGCATACTCTAGTTCTTTCTATATTAATATGATTAAGAAAATTTTTTTGCTTAATATATGATGATGAAAGTGTCCAATATATAGCCTACTATTTACAATCATAAGCCAGAACACAAAAATCGTGATTACTCATGATGAAATGGACAAAAAATCTATATATAAAATAAGATACACATATACTATTTACACAAATAAAAAACAATTTATTTACAAATTGATTATAATAGTCTTAATATATATTATTTTCTTCAACCATAAACATACTTTCATTACGAATTAGTTATCAATCAGGCATTTCTTAAATACAATTAATACTTAAATTTATTTTTAGTTCAAGTTATTCTTTCTAATTCAACTGCACTTTCTGATTATATACAGTTATGGACCAATCTAATGGGAAACTGCTTAACTGGTAATTATATTCTCCAATGATCAAATTTCAATTTAAGTTAACAAGCATGTGTGAGAATACATATTGAAGCAAATTATAGCAACAATTTACTTTTTGTGAAATATTTAAGATTTATTCAGATTAATATTAAAATGTTAATCTTCTAATTATTAATTATTCTAATTACTAATTGTACTATAATTATATGATTGGACATGTCTTGCCATTAAATAACTTCCCAAGCTATTAACTTAGCATGATTGCTGACCCCCATAAATATAATTTATTCATTTAGTTATCTTTAGCTTAATCACGCATATATATCTAAAATGAAATATGGACACCAAGTATCTCTATGTTGTAAATCTATATTCTATTAAACTTCTTTACTCTTTATATTATTATTAATCCTGAGAGGTAGCCTCTATGGGTCCAAATCTCTTTTAATAATTAAAACTTAATTCAGAGATATTTTTGAATCCAACCTCTAATATATAAATAAAGTATATATTACTTACACTACTAATAATCTAAATAACTGCGATTATAGACAAGGTGAGCTTTATTATACTTCAAATAATAATAAGTTTAATTTAAAATTACATTTTGGATTTTTTTGTCACAGCGATATTTATACAAATATTTGAACATTTCTGTGTCAAACATTTTTACATGCATGTAATTAAAATAACTATTGTGCTCACTATTGAAGCAGTGCATATCTACCATTAGATATACTCACTTCATGGTGCTGTGTTTGAACCTATTTCCCAGCATCAAAAAGATTTATTAATAGTATCAACCCACATATGTTAAATATAGGCATGTGTGTGTGTGCGCGTGCAATTATGGTAGGTAAATGGTTATAATAAATATTTACTTCATAATCAAACTTAGCAATCTTAAGTAAAAGAAATGTATAAGTGATTTATTAGAAAAGTTTCAGCTAAGTTATAAATGTTTAAAACCATTAAAAGCATTTGCAAATGTTAAAATGAATATACAATGGGAGAGTGGTTCGAAATGCATTACGTAAAGTAAAATGTGAGGTGTATCCCCAGAGCCATCCAAAAATAGTTGCAGTTTATCACCTTGTAAAGGAAATGCATTGTACCAAGAAATTCATATACAATGCATGGCAGGACAGTGGCGACAAAAAGGAATAGATGCATTTAAAGAACATCAGCAATTAACTTTCTTGAACATGCTGGAAGCAGAAACTGAGAAATATAAAAAGAGCAAACCCCATTGTTGGGGTTTGCTCTTTTTATATTTCTCAGTTTCTGCCCCCAGCATGTTGCAAACCCCTTTGTTTAGGTTTAATTTTAATAATTCATCAACCCAGCCTTATGAGAGCAGCATACAGAAATTATTGATACTAAAAAAATAGATAACTAGAGTGAAAGAACTTTTATCATAATACACAAATTTTACTCATTGCAATGTGTGCCATACCTGCAAAAATGGTCAAGTAAATGGCGTCGGCTTCTCCGGGTCATAAATGCTGGGGAACCGGGCATCTGAACTGTTCCAGAGCATTATTAAGGAGAGAGACTGTTCTAATGGCTACCACCGATTACTCCTCGTGAATCCGCTCATCCATCATCAAGAAGTCCACCAGAATGCCGGTAAACGTTTACTATTGTATTATTATTATTTTAAATTGTAACTAAATCCTATAAATGTTGTGTTGGTCTTAACCTAGATAATCTTAACTGAAATAACCTCAGTATATTTTTATTTTCTTGATTTTAACACCAGTAGGTAATTTATTATTTTGAATAATTAATTTGTTGCTAGTTAAGTTATAGAGTTCCAATATAAATGTGTTTATATATATGCACAATTTGTATTCTACCTTAAATGATGGAGAGATCTATAATTAATTAGGAATCTTGTTTATGCTTCTTCCTGACTGTGTCCAGACCCCTGAGACTGTCCAAGTCAGAGAGACGCCAAAGTATTATTATTATTAAGAATCGTAAATAAATCAATAAATGAAATCTGTGATTAACATGTAAGTTGTCTAAAATAGATCCCACGATCCCAAGGAATAATTAATTTATTTCAGGTCAAATTATGTATTAGGATGATGAGCAATAATTCCATGAAAGTGTCATAATACGGACTATTATAAACAATGTTTTAAATCTCCAATCTGTCAACAAACTAAGTTAATTTCTTGATTTCTCCTGCCTATCGAGCAAATACTCAGTGTAATAGCTATATAATAAAATGGAAAAAAAGAAATATGTACAAAAAAAAAAAGAATCAAATAATGTGAATATATTAAGTAGTAAAGAGAAATCGTAACTTGTTTTGCTATATATATGTGTAACACGATCTTTGATAAATACTGAATTTTGTAAATAAAACTTATTTTCGCTTAAAGGTCCGATAAAGAATATGTATTGTGTATAAAATAAACAATCCTCATCTATTTTGTTCTACATATCTGTGTAATACTACAGATGATAAATATTAAGGTTTCCGATAAAATATTAAGTCAAAATAATCTGTTAGTGCAATTTTCTGCCCATAGTAAATATATATAACATAGTAAATAATTCTTACAGCTATATTATTGCTATATGCCTAAATTCTTGTATGGATTTTAGATACTCTATAATTGTTATTGTCGACTGGAGACCATATGTGAATTATTCCCTTCTTAGTAATAAGCAAAAAGACCGTGTACCCTGTTCAAATCTGTATTATTAATATATGTAATTACACTATTGACTTTATTCACGAGGCAAAGGTTATTCCAAATTATATATGTTAGGCATGTTTTTTCCATGTATGTCCATCAAAAATGATAGAAGGGCCAACTGTCAGCAAGGTGCCCGGGAGCTCGATCTTAGGATGTTCCCCAGTCCGGGTTCTGTAAACACTGGAGAGTTTCTGTGCCCCCAAATCCTGGATTTAGCATATATTGATATAATTCTTGATCTCTAGAACACAAAATATTCTAGGGTAGAAGCAGATACACCTCTGAGACCTAAGGCTTGAACCTATTCCAACCACTGCCTTGATCCACCAAGGGAATCTCCCTTTTATTTAGTTTTTGGCCTCAGTGAAATTGTTAATAACATTTCCATAAGAAAAGACCTCCTATTTAGTTATTGAAACTGCACATGGGTTCCAGGTTAAGTTCAAACCTGACACAAGACAACTAAGTAAAATGCTTGTTTAAGCCACTTTGATCGCATGGGTGGCCAGTCATTATCATGATAGTATATTAAGACACCATATATTTAGGTAATTGCCATCATTAAAATGGGGAGTGATAACTAGCAACTAATCTATCTATAACCTTCATTATAAATGTTTATATCAATAAATTATTAATTAAATACAACCACTAGTATTTCGTTTGATATGTACATAAGTACACTCTCCATTGGGAAATATAGATCTATAAGTAAGGGCTGAGGTCCACAGCATACGTCTGGAGTATCCATAAGTATTTCATGAATAATTAAAGGAACCCTGAGATAGAGAACCCAAGTTCAATTCAATGAGCTAAGCTGTGGCATATGGGAGGTTGGGTTATTACTAGTAAGAATGTTGACTGGAATGTGGAGACGGGAAAGGTCAGTAGAGTTTAAACCTAGGACAGGGTGACTCTGAACCATATGGTTAAGAGCCTTACTTGGTCTTTTGGTCTGGTTGACTAGTTATACAAACTTGACCGGTACACTACTTAGTTTACCTAACTTTAAACTCTTTTAAATAATACTTTATACTTTTTTTTTTTTTTGCTTTATACATATTGAAAAGGAGACACAAATTTTAAAGCAAATTTAAATGTCTATATTCTTTAAAGATGGCTAAAAAATTTATAAATTTGTATCAATTAAATGGTAGTCACTAACATAATTTTTTTCCTAATTTTTATTTGGTTGTCAATTAATTCAATAATTTACACTAAATACATAATTAACATAAGTAAAATATTTAGATATAGATTTACATCAAGAATCCATACACTTCAACTATAAAATGATCATCAAACCTCTTGAAGTAATAAGAGGTCACTCTCACCCTCTCTCCTACTCACTAACTAATCACAAGCTTCCTTCCTATATAGAAATATGCAGCTGTGCAAGTTTGAGGCAGACAGAAAAGCCAAGTTAGTATCATACAGAGATGACTTATTGAAAGTTGGATTTAAACAAAGTCTCATTGATAAGAAAATTAAGCAATTTTATTATAAGATAAACAACAATGCAACTAATCTTGATAAACAAAGGCTTTTACTTCCATATTTTCTAAATGTGCACAATGTACTCTTTTCAATAAAAAATATCAATTGTGCTTAACCCCCTCCTAACAAGTTAATCAATAACACTAAGGACAGATTACCATCCTTGCAGACATCTCAAGTGGTGTACAATATTGTCTGCCCTGTGACAAACTGTCAGGCCTTATACTTTGGTGAAACCAGAGCCTCTTTATCTACATGGCTGTCTCAACATATATATTCATACAACAAAGCACTAACAGACCCAGCTTGTAACTCAGTTTTCACTCAGCAGGGCATGATTACAAACAGATTGACCCTGTGGTTGTTTGCAAAGAATGCCATGACTTAAAAAAAAAAAAGTCAAAGAGGCTTACTTTATTGCTAGGTACAATCACACCATTAACAGAAGACACATGCTACAATATATCCAAGAAATGGAAGACAAAAACTCATTTGCATAAATTTACATTACTAGTTTTGTTAGTTACAATATGGCTATGACTATGAGGGATGTGTCCCTTAGAAGCACTCAGTCGCACTTTGCACTATTGTTTTAATATATAAAGAATTTTAAAAAGGCAGCTTTGTGTGTTTATGCATCTTATAATAGGATATAAGATTTGAAATACAAGCATTTTTATACCTGGAACTTAATTGTAAATATAGAGGATTTATAATAGGATATAGTTAATTACAAATATATATAATAAAGAGATCATCATAAAAGGAAACTTAAATAATGCTCTGGGTATCAATCTCATTTATAAATTTTTTTTTTCACTTATGTATACTTATATATAAAACAATAATGAAATGATACTAAGCTGGATGGAGTTATTTCTGCTGTTCATAGTGATGATTCTTAATTTAACTGCCATTTCTCCCTTGAAGGAATGTATTAATTGGTTTAATATATTATTATTTTTCTTCTTTTCAAAGGCATTGCTATAGTATCTTTTATCAATTTCATAATCAGGAGAAATTTTTTTTCTTGATCTATAGTTTTGACTAAAGCACTTTCATGGAATATTTGTTGTTTATCCATCTTTATATTTTTATTTTTTTATGATCAGACTATGGATTTGTTTAAAAATAGGTTGTTTGTTTTTTTTTAAAAAAAAAAAAAAGCATTAGCCAAGATTTAAAAAAACAAACAAACATGTGATCAGTTTAATATCCATAATACATTTTTATAAGTAGATTAAATTTAGCCATAAGTAAGGTAAAAATTCCAATTTTTAAAAATAAAAAATTTGAAAAAGTCAGAAAAGATGTTTGTTGTTTAATGTCTATTAATATTAATATAATGTAGTTGGTAAAATTATCTTTAACACACTTTTTATGATGATTTTTATTTATAAATGTGTAAATATGTATTTTTCAATTGTGATAGCTAAAACTTTGCATAAATGTTGTGTTTTTTTTTTAAATTATTTTTAAAAAGTAATATAGTTTATTTATTAATGAATTAAGCTCTTTAAATATTTATCTTTTTATTATAGTTTTTATGATATACAAAAAATGCTGTAACTTTAATTACAGTACAGTATTTAAATTTTTGCTATGTACCAATATAATCAAGAAAATATAAGAAATGAATTTAAATGTATTTATTTTATTTAATTCAATATTACAAACACGCAAAGTTTAAAATTAAAAAATTAAGTTCGTATTATTTTATTTAAATATATTTTAAAGAATCACTTGTTAATAAGTTACATTTAAGTTACACATTACATTTAATTTTTTAACATTTTTTTTAGCAATATAATTATAGATTTCTATTTGAGCAACCTTGTGTCTTTCCAAAAATATTTTAAATCTAAACTGAACTTTTTTTTTTTTTTTCATATATCACAGCATCGGCCGGGACGCGAACCCACAACTGTCTGCAACCAACTACTTGCTTGCAAGGTGGCTGCGATGACCTCTCAGCTAACAACACTTGACATCTAAACTGAACTTTGAATTCAAGTTTTCAGATTAATAAAAATTCACTTTGGTAATATTTCTGATTAATAAAACTTTATAAATGTACATTTGTTAAAAAAACTTAAAGAATATGTTTTAATATAATTTTTAAGTTTACATATCACATTAATGTAGTTAGCAAAACTTTTAATTATTTTCAATTTTTTTTCTATTTATGTACTCAATTTTATCATATTGATTATATTTTTATGTATATAACTGGGTTGCATTAAACCCAAAACATCATAGTAAATATATATATATTGTAACGGTAAGATTTCGTATTCCTTGTTAACATGTTGCAAAATTCCACCACCATGTTCGAATGGCAGCATAACAGGTGGGTTCAGGGCCTGTGATACCATATTCGAACTTAGTAGTTTTATTCACAACAAAACCCATATGACAACGCATCTACCCTAACAATAACACTATTTTCTAGGCCCAGTGGTCAGGTAAACAAGAGACTCTAACTAATGGTTTCACCTTACGGACTACTACTATATTCTACTATTCATTGATATGAGTGATACTAATTATTATTTAAATTAAGCAGACACAGACATGGATATAGATAATTTAAATATTTAATTGCGGTTAATTTACATAGGTAAATATATTATGCTACCTGGATATCAATATAAATTACATCCCATGCCTCATGTTTAAGTGGCGAATGTGACGAGACATGCTACAATATCTTAATGAGGAGTGCATTCGTTCACAAAGCTATCATCCTATTTACTTTATAATATTAATATTTATTCTAATAATTCACTAAAGATTAACAGATGTGGAGGAGTGGAGCTAGACCCAGCATAAACTTTACAATTTATTATTAAAGTGACCTGCGGTAGCCTGGATATTACCGAGCTATAAGAGAATCGGCTTTCTAAAGGGATAATCACAGAAGAAATGTTGGAGGCTGGTGGGACGATCAACCGTCGGATCGGCACCCTGTAGGTACATCACGAGCGCGGTATCGGTATGAGGTCGTAGCCTTTCCAGCCCCGACCGCATGACAAGGTAATTACTATTGGAATAGAAAGAGGGTCAGCCAAACATCGGGTTGGAGCCCTTAGGAGTGGTCACGAGTGCGGTATCGGTATGAGGTCATAGCCTTTCCATCCCCGACCGCGTGACAAGGTCCCGTGCTATTATATTTTTTTGTATGCTCCTTAAGTGTGAGAACAAAATGTTACAGTACCTCTTTTACATTTCTGCAATATAAAAATTCATGTATCAATAACTAGCGCAGTTCACAATTCTAATGCAAATGCATTTATTCATTCTATGCTTGGCAAGATAATATAAATCTATCCCCAATCTCCACATGACTAGCATTTAATTTACTATCATTAAACCCCCCCCCTTTCTTCATAATATTATGGCTTTATTTAAGATTTAACTAACCTAACATGAATGACAGCCCATTAATAAATACACTAACTAATAATATAGATCTCATCTTTATAAAACATATTAAAAATATTATATGATTCCCGAGCTGAAATCTATTAACCGATATGATTTACTGTTATGATATTAACTCGCAGAAGAGGGTGGCCCTTCCACGAATTAGATAAAAAAAAAATCAGCTCGGAAACCACGTGGGCATGAAATATAATCTTAACGAATACAATAAAAATTTGGATACCCAAGTAGAATAATGGTAGATAGATTAATTTATGAGGTTCATTACAAAAATAGTATTATTACAGAAAATTGTATAGATTTAATTTTAGAATTACATAATAGTAGAAATTGAAAATGAAATTAATATATTAGAAATATATAGAGTTCCAAAAAAATTTTTATTCTTGGGTATCATGTTACCTTTAGTTCATTTAAGTGTGCAAACTTGTTTGGAGAGTCCAAGTTTCCTGGTTCAACAGCAGTTACATTTAGGAGAAGATTTATTCAACGGAAGTATCAGAATTCTAGGTTTATCACATTTTTGTGAGAATTTTAATATTGTATAGCCATCAGTCTGGAGGAGCGTCGCACAGCGCCTACTCTTGACACATTGCTAGATATAAAATTTGGATTGCAAGAAATATAATAAACAGCATAATTGGGATTAATGTTTCTGGTTCTAGCCTTTCATTGATTATTTTAACAATCAGTTGTCTTTTTATTCTCTTTTCCCTTATCTCTGGGATCCATTGAGCAATACGTCATCCATGCAGCTGTCTCTCGGGTCTGTGCCATACATCCCTTTAGGTCACAAATGCAATAGTTATACAGGTTGGAATTTTAATCTGATCACTTTTTAAATTTTACCTTTTACATGACATAATTTATAAAAGTTGTTTTTAACAAACCTTTTTCTTTGTTTCTGTGTTTAAAATACCCTTTTAGCTCTGTCATCTCTTTCCCCCTCCCACTATGACTTGCCTTTAATTAGCTGGGGAATTTTAAAAGCATCTTTATTTTAATTGAGAATTATTTATTTTCATAATTTAAGTATTACCTGGACCTGACCTATATAATAATATGTTTACATTTTAAAATATAATTATTGATTTTTTTTATAATTTAAAATATTATTTAAACCTATCAGAATAATTAATAGGATTATTTAACTTTATACAACTTACGCACGGCAATTTAATAATACCTTGCAATGCATTATTTTTTTAAATAAAACTATCGGAGTATGTGTGCATATATAACATTTTTTTTTATTTATTTAAACAATTTACAGATATTGTATATTATTAAGCACTATACTGATTTTCAAGGTCAGAATCCATGTAAACCCATACTAAAAGGGGGGAGAGGTAGAATGATGACAGAACCAAGGTGAAACTAAGATTTGAATACAAATCTTACAGTTTCATATTCCCTTACTCGGAATGGGTGGTAATAAATGAATCCTCCCTTTTTAATAAAGAGGAAAATACAAAATTAAAACAAAATAACATAATAAAAAAAAAAAACTCCTAGAATTCATGACCATTGCTTAAAACCAAAAAAAAACAACAACTGGATTTTAAGGGTACAACGATATCATACTCAGATCAACGATTAACTTGCTAGCTTCTACACCCCTTCATTTTTTTCTTTATATACATTAATGTTTACTATCATAACATATGGGTTAACTGGCTCGTTTTATCTTTCTTTCTTTTCCGGTTCCTTCCACAATTTTGACTGTCCTATGGAATTGTTCTAATTAGATTCCTGGATCATGCGGGTGATGTCCACAGGGTTTGAGGCTCCGAGTGTTTAGGTCCCTTTGATAGCGCCCTTCTGCTTTAATAGGTACACATTTGCTATGTATGAGATAAGGTCCTTGGTGTAACAGAAAGAACTTTTTGTACATCTTGAGGCCCTGATTGCTTGGTTGTGGTGTCCGTACCCACACATAATCTCCCACTTGGAACTGATAAGGTCTGGGATTCGGTAGGCATTTCTCTGTTTGGCTTGTTCTCTCATGTGGTGGAGGGCTCTTCTTTGGCTGGTTACATGGTCAACCGGATGTTCCTCCCATGGCAATGGTGTCTTGACTAAGGCAGGATCCCTTATCCCGAAGTGTAATCGCATGGGTGTCATCCCCGTTGACTCATTTATTGTTCCATTTATGTATTGGCAAATTTCCTTTGTTCGTTTCATCCAGCCTTGGTGGTTTCCTTGAACATGTGTTCTAAATAGGCGGTTAATCTCCCTCATAACCCTTTCGCAGGGATTCGATTGGGGGTTTCTGATGGAGGTCATGCTATGTTTGATGTTCTGTTGTGCTAACCATGTCCTCCATTCCTGTGATGTAAATATATATATATATATTGTAACAGAATGGTGGGTATTGAATGAGTGGAATGAATATAAAATGAATCTGGGTGATGGAAAAATCATCACCAACCCCAGTCCAATCAAAATTTAAAATATAAATAATTTAAAATATTAAATATAAGTACAAAATATTTAAGAGGAGCATGAGATCAAGAGATCTTTGTGATCATTGAGAGATCAACCAGCTAATTCAGAAGAGCAACTAAAATATACATCAATTATATATCAATCAGCATTATAAAGTAAATATCAGTATAAGTAAATACTCAAGAGAAATAACCATCCATCATCATCACTGATGGGAATAAACAGACCAGTACAATAAATCAGAATACAATCAACAGTCAACCTTGTGACTGGATTGGAAATGGGTCTTATTTAGACCAGGCTAACTATTGAGCCTTTGCCAGCTTGGGCAATTATTTAAACATAACTTGGATGCACCAGCTTAGTACCCATCCATTAGAAGACATAAGCAGAAAATCTAAACAATAATGCTGGGACATTTAAAACATGCTGATCATCATCAATGCTCTGGCCACTTAGTACCATTAATGTACTGGCCAACTAAAACTTAAATTTTTAATAAGATTAAAGTAAAATAAAAGATAGTGCATGGGCTTTAAAGAATATCCTCTTTTATGCCAACCAGGATGAGGATTGATCATCTCTGGATGCCCCAAAGCACTAAATATACATCCCCATTTATCTGTGCACCAACCTAGCTCAAAGAACATGGGCTCTATTACTGTATGTGAATAAGAGATGATGGAATACAATTTTTAACAATTAAATACTAGTTTATTATTAACAAAAAAAATAAAAATAAATGATATTTAAGGTCTTATAAGTTAAGGGTTCTGATTTTGAATGGTATACAAAATTATATACACAACTAAAGTTATTACATTGTTTTACAATATTTCTCAATTAGATTCTATAAACACATAAGCATATATATATTCATACACAGACAGGCATTTTATAACATATGATGAAGACATTTCAATTAAACATAAAATTACATTTGAGATTTACATAATTGCTATTCAAAATTTGAATTGTTACATTAATTTACAAAATTACAATTTAGAATTCATATTATTACTATAGTTTGCATATATATGTGCACAGATGCACGATTTATAACATACGATCAATCTATTTCAATTGACATTCAATAACAACAACAAAAAAATTATTAAAATTTACATATGTGTTATAATTGGCAACATACGCACATATACATGTGTGTACATGAAATAACCTATTTGACTCACTACAAAATAATTACCAAAATCTTAAATTATATAAAAAATACGATAAATAATTAAAGTTTCAGTTAAATGAAATACATTTTACATAGTAGGTTTACTGAAACGCATATATATATAATTTTCACAGATGTGCGATATATTAATTTATCTACATAACATTAGTATTTATCACAATAAATTTATTACAGATTATTCTCGCAATTTAATTCTCTTTATTGAATAGTCTTTTTTCCTTGAAACAAGTACTATTAAATTTTTGACAGATGATTGTTGATTGATTTAAAATCTCTCTCTTTTTTTAGTCTAAAAGATTTTTGGAAATCTTTTTCCTGATTATTAATTATAACTTTCTTTGGAGTTTTTTTCTTTCTAAATTAAAAATATAACTTTAAACAGTTTTTTTTTCCTTTAATAAACGATTTTAAACTAATATCATTTTATATATTTCTATCAGTTATAAAAATGTCATTTTACTAAGGAAATTGTTTAAAACTTCCTTATCATATATAACGCTACTCACCACCAGCTGTATATACATTTATCCGTGTTTCTCTGCCTTTATCTGATGCACCATACGTGTAATTAATTCTTCAGCAAGCTGGAAGATTTTTCTTGATGAGTTTGGTTTTTAGTGACTGTCATAATCAGGAAAAATGTAATCTATGTAAAATGTTGGTCCCTTTCAGTCTAGTTCAGGCAATCAACCATCCTCTGCATGTTTAAGGCTATAAATTACAGCACAAAGAAGTGGGCCATTTTCTCCAAGTGAATTCAAACTCCTGAGAAGGAAATATTGGCAGCTCCTGAATCTGTTTTGCCTTCAGCAATGTTAGTTCATAGTAGCTATTCTGTCAACTCTATGATCAGCTAAACCCAACTGCTGCAAACTTCAACAAGCTGCAACAAAACATTATAACCAACCCTGCAACTGACCTGTTCTCTTCAAAAATCACTAGGCAGACTGACTGATATTTTTTATCAGCTCTTTTTATAAAATCATCTGAGGTGTTAACAACACTTTGATGGAAAACAGAATTTTATCTTTATCTCTCTAATCCATTGGAATCTATATACATGTTTTCACTTAGACAATAAAAATTTACAAATTAATTAAAGATTTCAAAAATAGACATTTTTTTAAAAATTATCAAAAAAAAACATGCTTACATTTAAATTTCAAAATCAGAATTACAAATAATATTTATCAGACATTTTAAAAGTTTAATTTATAAAACAATTTTTATTTTAAATCAGTTATTATTTATTTATTTCTATTTCAGTAAATGTAGAAAATATCTACTATAATTTTTGTCTGTGTTTATTTCTACTTTTCCTTTATGTTATATATATATGCATACACACTATTATTATGGGTGTACCATGTAACCCAACTGGTTACTATATATATTAGACAGGTCTTGAACTCAGACTTTCAAGCTCCCTACACCTATCCACTCAATTTATACAACTAATATACATGACCACATACATGTGTATCAAATGTATAAAAGGAAGTGGATAGCTGTAGGGAGCTTGAAAGTCTGAGTTCAAATCCTGTCTAATTACATTAAATTTAGTATAAACAATATAATCTGTTTTTGATTTTAGAATTGCTATCTGAATTGATAAACATCAATTTCTTTTATTATATAATGTCATATTTATAATTTATTATGCTAATAATTTTTCAAATAATTTTCTATAACAGTGATTGTGCGGATCTTTGATAATAGGAATATTGTGTTCTGAGTATTATATTAGACAGCCTGAACCAAGAATTTAGTAAATGTTGAAATACAAAGATTGAAAACAAGTCTATCTGGGATATTAGATAGCAGCATCTTCATGAAAGAACTATATAATTAATGGATTTAAAATAAGTCATTATCATTATATAATAATTCCTTAATCATTACATAAAATGATGATTTCAACATGAAGAAGTAAATCTCATCTCATCTATTATATATATCTAATATAAATATAGGGAATGAACACAGACTTTCAAGCACCCTTCAACTATCCACACTAATTCATACTACTGATGCACATGACCACACACATGTAGAAAAGATAAATAATCAATATATGTATTTTGTACTGAACCAGCACCCACAGGTCAGATTATAATCTCCCACATATATATATAATCAGTACTCAGTTTATATTAAAATAGCAAATTTTCATACTTTAATGGACAGACTTCAATCTACCCCAACCTCCAATCTTCAGCCATCCATATCATTAGAAATCTGATGAAGGAAAGCCCAAATTCCATGCTGTTGACCTTAAGTCACTTTGACCCCTCATGTATAGGACCTTATCCATTTAAATACATTAAACATGCATTCTGCCCATCCCTCTTCTATGTATTTAAATGGATGAGGTCCTATATATGAGGGATCAGAATGGCATGAGGTCAACATGGGCATGGTAATAACATTTGCATCAGCATGGAATTTGGACTTTCCATCGTTAGATTTTCAATGGTATGGATGGCTGAAGAGTTGGAGGTTGGAGTAGATTGAAGCCTATCCATTAAAGTATGAAGATTTGCTATCTTAATATAAACTGAGCACTGATTATATATGTATGTATAGTATATGATAATCTGGACCAATTGATGAGGGCTGGTTCAGCACAAAATAGAGATATTGGTGATTATTTATATTTTCTACATGTGTGTGGTCATGTGAATCAGTAGTATGAGATAATGTGGATAGTTGAAGGGTGCTTGAAAGTCTGTGTTCATATCCCCTAAATTTACAATTAAGCTCCAGGTATATGAAGAATGTATATATAATTATTAATCAGCAACAAAAAGAAGCTATTAACATTTTCAAATTTAACAAATATGTGAAGTGCCTCAAAAGATAAAATTAGTGAATTAATCTGGCACACTCAATATTTATTATTCAAATCCATGTTGAACTCAGAAACATTTTAGGTAAATAAACATTTTCAAGATAATAATTTCCAGATATATAAATCATATCCAACCTAACTAATCATTCAATATTGATTGGTGAAATTTTAGTTACTCTTAGTTGTAGGATACAAGAAAGCTTTCATGCACTAACCATGAAATAAATAGATAAATAACATGCAATCTTCACTACTGTTGAAAAATATCGCATACACTCACAAAATAAAATATAATACAGCAATCCTTTCAAGTCAATGATTTACATATCTTCAGTTTCAATTACTGCCAATTTAAAAAATATTGAATAAAAATATTTTAAATTGACAGAAAATTTTTTTTTCCAATTTTAATCTAGTGGGCACAATGTCACAATCAAATTGTAATAAAGCTTTCATTTTTTAATTTGCTATAAAATAAATTTATCTATATTAAATATATATATATGATTTTTGCATACTTACAAAATTAAATAATTTTAAATACATTAATTTGAAAGGTCTAGATTCACATCTCTACATAATTCCATGAAATTTTGAAATAAAGAAAAATCACTTAAATTTAAATCTGTAATTCTATTGATGAAATAGAAAATATTTAAAAATCAATTGTAATATATTAGCATAATTTAAATGTCACTCAAAAATGAAAATGCCTTAAAAATTAATTACGGAAAATGCATAAAAATATTATTATGATACACTTATTTAATTTTCTATTGTATTAACTATTATTTAAAAAATTTTTAACTTAATAAAAAAAATTCAATTCATTATTTATTTACATTTACTTGATTAAGAAAAAAGATTCCATTTTCAAACTAAAAAAAAATTGACATGATAATAAAGATAACATTTTGCATAAATGTTTACAAAGTGTTAATATAATGTATTACTTTAAAAAAAATAATTGAATGCAATAAATAAATAAATAAATTCATTACCTACTTATAGTCTTTTGATTATAAAAAACAATCACATTCATATAAGGCAGAAAATCCATAAAACAAATTTAGACTTTTTTGTACACTGTTTTAGAAATTATGACCTAACATAAAAGCAGTTGCTAAATTATCACTATATTTTGAAAATAAACATCACAGAATCACAAATTTATTACTTCTATCAGAATGCAGTTGTCCATTTCACACTATTTAATGATATTAACTTTTTTTTATTAGAGGTATAGCTTTTATTGTATCCAATTCAATAGTGTAGACTGCTGCTGCATATATTTACTGCTTTATTCATTTGTATGTTAAAGTGATATTTTAACATAGCTTACAACTGTTTTATTTCTGAATACTTACATGCAGTTATCAATATTATACAATTTAAGATAAGTTTAAATTCTTTATAAAATATATTAGGAATCCTTTTAGTTTTAACTTTAAAATCTGTTGACATATTTTTACTGTTTCCACTCTTGTTAAAAATGATCTTTCAACACAAAACTGCACTTTTTTTAAAAATGTTTTGTGAAGAATTAGTGTCATTCACACAAAATATCAATAAATGCACTGTGATTTGATATTTTCAACCATTCAAATTTTTCATTGATGTTAGTCATTCTAAAATAATTCACAAAATATAAGACTTCAAACTTATGCATTTTAGAATAAGAGAAAATTATATTAAATATTTTGACTAATTTAAGGAATTGTAAGGTTTTCATAATAGTGGCTTGTGGTGAGTCAGCATTTTACTACTAGATAATACTATTTCATGTATAGTTCTTAAATGTTGTACAATTTCACAATGGTGAAACATGCAATTAAATTTATGAAGAAACAAAAGGCTCTAAGTAATGATGGAATTATAATTGATATATTAAAAGAAGCAGGTGAAGAAATAGAATTTTTTTTAGCAAAGTTGTTTACCAAACATCTAAATGATAAAGATGTACCAGATGATTGAAAGAATGCAGTATTAATATTAATATTTTAAAAAGATGATAAAGAAGATATTAGAAATTACTGACCTATCAGACTTTTATCAGCTTTATACAAATTTTTTACCAAAGATAATTACAACTCATCAACAGAGAACATTGGATTTCCAACAACCAAGAAAACAAGCTGGATTTAAAAGTGGTTTTAGTACAGTAGATCATATCCAGGTATTGAGAGAAGTTATAGAAAGGACAAATGAATATGAATTGCCATTATGCTTTGGATTTGTAGATTATGAAAAGGCATTTGATTCTATAAACATTTCTTCAGTGATTAAAGCATTGGAACATCAAGGTATAGATCCAGGATATTGTAATGTTTTAAAGAATATTTATAAAAATGCAACAGCAAAAATTAGATTACATAATGATACTGGGAAAGTCAACATTGAGAAAGGTGTAAGACAAGGTGACTCCATATCTCCAAAACTTTTTACACCAGTGCTGCAAAAAGTATTTTGTGGATTAAAATGGAAAGCTAAAGGCGTGAAAGTAAATGGAGATTATTTAAGTCATTTAGATTTTGCAGATGATGTAATTGTTTTTGCAAATAATGCTTTAGAGCTGCAGGAAATGTTGCAGGAGTTATCAGATGAAAGTAAAACTAAAGATAAATGTTAAAAAGACTAAAGTAATGTTTAATGGATTTTCTCAAAATATAAAAATAAAGATCAATTATGATGAGTTAGAAGTTAAGTTACAAATATCTTGGTCAGATTATTAATACAGATGGGAATATAATGGATGAAATTAATGATAGAATTAAATTTGGTTGGAGTGCTTTTGGTAGAAATAACTTGATATTAAAAGGAAATATGCCTATGTGTTTGAAAAATAAGGTTTTTAATAAATATGTTTTACCAGTTCTTATTTATGGATCTGAGATTTGGATACTTAATAGAAGAGCAATACAGAGACTTCAGACCACTCAAAGAAGTATGGAGAGATGCATGTGAGATCAAAAATGCAATATATGGGTAAAAGAACAAACAGGTGTTACTGACCTCATTGAAAAAATTAAAAGACTGAAGTGGAGTTGGGCTGGACATATTAATAATCATAAATATATAAGACATGTTATATTCAAGAGAGCATGAAATCTTAAGATCTGTGTGAGATCCGCCAGTTAGATCAGAAGAGATCAGTTAATTCCTTAGAGCAACTATAAGTATAATAACCAATGAATTCAAGTTATTACCCTGGTTTACAATATTTCTTAATGGGTTCACACACATATATATATAATTTGCACAGATGTGCGATACATTAGTTTACAATGAATACATTTGAATTGTCAAAAAATAATTAAAATTTACATATAAGTCCTGTTTGACACTCAATGATATATATATACACACATACATGCTGTGCATGTAATTTCTGACCATTATTTAACTTGTCCTGCAATAATACATGATTAAATCTTTTAACTTATGTTTTTAATAATATAAATACTTTATGCTAGGTTTACTTAAACTGCATATATATATACACACACCTGGGTCTCGTTTTAGTGATAGGTTCCTCAGAAAACACGCGCAAACGAAATCGCGCAAAAATAGACGTAACTTTCCTTGAAAAAGGGGGAATTTGGACTGTGATTGTTCAAAAATCACGTAAAAACAAAGCACCAATGTAAAATTACTTTAAAATTCGCACAAAAAAAAAAAAAAGGAAATAAAATACGACTAATAAAAAATTTCAAATTTGAAAAAAATTGATACAAGACAAACTTTTTTTAACTATAATATTTAATTTTATTCAAAACAATATATTTTTATAAATAATTTACAGTAATTTACATTTTTTATACACATTTTAATTATTATTGCTATTTTCCGATAAACATATTCATTTGCAAACTGGTAAAAAATCAGATTCTTCACAAGAGGAAATACAACTAGCGCCAACGTCACTCTCATGTTGTGTTAATAGTTTTCTGGTGACAACGTAATTAGCAATTAATCTAACAACTAAAAATTAAATTCTTATTTTTGTCTTTAATTTTTTAATTTTCAATTTTAACTGTGCCCACTGCTATTACTCACCTTTTAAAAATAAACTTGTGGACACTAAATGATTAATAATTGATTACGTTCTTTTTTAAAAAGCAAAAACAGAATGTGATTTAAAATGCAAAATTAACACGCACAATGTTTGAACAAATTTACATTATAAACTTGTAAAATTTAATGTGTGTATACATAAAATGTGGAAATCATGATTTTAATTTCATTATTGCATAAAATCTTGCTATTATAAAGCACTGAAAATATTGAAATTACTAAGATGAAAGTCGAATTCCAATAATGTGCTATTACTTTCAATATACGCGAAATTTATTATTTAAAGTAATAGTGCATTATTGGAATTCGACTTCTGGAGAAACGTGAATCGCGTAACTTCAAAATCGCGTTAAATAAATCCACGTAAAAAGAGACCCAGATGTATATATATATCCACATATCAGTGGGATATATTAATTTATTTACCTAATATATTTAAATTGTTATATAAAATACAATAAATGATTAAAATTTACCTATATGTGTTTAATTAATGTAAAAAAAAATCAATTTATTACATTGCTGTCTTCATCAATACCTCTTAATGGGTTCATTTACAACACATATATATAATCTGCACACATATGTGCGGTACCAATTGATTAATTACATAATTATTATTATTGATTAATTACATAATTGTTAAGAACTATTTTTAAAGGTTTTTAGAATAATTTCATTATATCTGTACTAGAAAATTATATTTACAAATACTTGCGAGTTAAGTATATTCATTGTTACAGGCAAGTAGTTATTAATTATAATGGTCATTGATATATATCCACATAATTTTGTTACTAGATATTCCTTAGAGTCAAGCAGAGTTAATAGTAAATTTGTTTTGATGCATTTATTTCTTTCTTGCTTTAATTTACACTCACATACATGTAAAACTTGACTTTGCAATTTGGGGGACTGATAACTAATTATAATCCAGAAAAATAATTCATTTCTAAACTCTTTAAAACTTTCCATTACAAATAAATATAACACATCCACATCATTTCAATAATTGTGATGCTTGCTATCAAACTAATTTTAGTTTTTTATTATTTTCAAAATTGGTTTAACAAAAATGTTATAGAGTGATATTTAAAATATTTTTAAATAACAATAGGCTAAACAGTCTTGGAATATTCCATTGCATGACATTAGACTTACCAAACACCATAAACAAATAGTAAAGGAGATGATGATATTATCAGTTTTTCCAGTTGCTGGTTACTCTCTAGTTAAGAATAGCTAGATACCATTTACAGATCGGTATTGAATGGTTGACTATACAACTACCTGAAAAATAATTCTAAGTTTGATTGGAAGTTGGAAAAAAAAATCAACTTTTAACCACCTTAGATTAGAACACACATCAATAGGTATAGAAGTGAGTATGCTTTCACAACCCATAAGATCTTTAAAAATTTATAAGTAAAAAAAAGCTATTGATATTAAAGTGTAATAAAACAATATTATTTTTTAAATGTAATAAAAAATCATAATCGATTTCCCTTTTAAAAAATATACAATTCTTTACACACTGAAAATGTACTTATTAAATGTGTCACTAGTTGTTCTGAAAACAATGGAAAAGAATCATCAAGTAACAGAAGAAAAAAGGATAAAACAAATAAAATATAAGCAAATAATTCTTAAGTTATTAAAATGTACTGAGTTCTAATTACTTTTTTTTTAAAAAAAAAAAAAAGCCTATTTGTCAAAGATTCATTTTAGACAATCTCTTACACATATATGGATAAATATGCAAGTGTTTATACTTGTATATATATGTAAATGTATAAATTCAAAAAAGGATGTTAAGTTTTATTTCCAATATAATAAAACTAAAAAACAATACTTACCCTATCAATAAGCATATTTTTAAGTATCTGATCCATAACTGGGCACACAGAAGGTACTTGTTCACTTATCATTTTAAGAACTGTCATCACAGCAACTTTACATAATTCATATGACAAGTTAGTATTAACTCGAACAGCTTCTAGAAGATCTCGATCCAGAGAATCTGGCACAAAGCTGCTGCTGCCGTCACGATGTGGCGCCAGTAACCCACTAAGTGCTACCATATCTTTTTCTTTCATAGACTCAGCTTGCATTTTAGCTTCAAATGAACGTAATTTCACTTCCATTGCAGGAGTGTAGGGTTTCATATCAAACCATTGTTTGTGATCTTTAGGAGACGAATGGTATGCTGGTGCCATCTTCTTCCCAGATAAATTGGCATTGATGGGCTGGTGTCTGGTTTGTAGGGAGGGGTTGTTTTTGGCAGTGTTGGAAACATTGGCTATTCGTGAAGATGTGAGCGAAGAAGATTCCCTGACAGGTGGAGGGGGTGGAGGTCCACGAGAAGTATTGCTTCTTCTTTTAGGTGCTGAAATAAAGCAAAAACCCCTATATATATATAATTAGAAATAATTTTTAAATGTGAAGAATTAAATAAAATTGGTTATTTTTTAAAAAAATAAAATCGACTTGTAAAATCAATAACATAAATAAACATAAAGAATAATTTTTAAAAAATAAAGAAGTAAATTGATGATTTTATAAAAAGAAAAGATTTACTAAATACTTGATGGCAGTATGTAAAAAAAAACAGAAACGAAAATTCAATTAAGAAGCAGCAAAAATTTCATCCATACTTGATCTTCTTCAAAAGCATTTCTGACTGACAATGCTAAATGATAAAATTATTTGATTTATTTCTGCAATGATAATAATAAAGATAAAAAGGAAATTTATAATAATTTAGTAATGATTAATATGAAGAAAAGAATTTTATTTCTGAATAAATTCTATTTGAAGTAATAGGACACAATAATTCCCATAATGCAACTGACAAGATAAAATGCATTTTTAGCATGTAAGGAATTGAAACAATAGTTAAGCCCGGAATCTTGAAAAAATTAATTTGGAATTAGATATAGGATGAATGATTGTATCCAATAAATAAATGAGAAAAATGATTTTATCAGTTGAATTAAAGTCACAACCATTCCATTAAAACAATCATACCAAATGTGTGATTTCTATTTTTGTTATAGTCTTCATTTACAGAAATTAATATGAGTGTGTATTTGGGTGATATACTGTTAACTAATTAAAATTAATTGAAAAGAATTATATCATATTGCTATTAAATTTTATAAATATGTTCTATTATTGAAGTAAAAGTAATTATGTAAGATTACCTGTTACATAGATGTGTTTAAATCTTAAATAGATTTGGAAGATTTCTGTTAAGTATTTAAAGCTCTCTCAAAAAAGCTTAATTTTTTTTATGTAGTTAGAACAATAACTAATTGAATTAGTCAAGTTATATTAGTCAGATATAGCTGTAATTAATTATAGCTATAAATGAGTGTTGATGCACTGTCAGAAATATTATAATATATATATATTTTTTCAAATCTGATGAAAAATCTACAAGTATTGAGCTCAAGATTTATCCATATTTTCTTAATAATTATACCATTCATAAAGCTACATAAAAATACTGACTTTATATGTCAAGTGATAAAATATCTCTAAACTTCTCATATTTTTGAAAAAAAAATAAATAAATAAATAAAGTAAAAAATATATTTCTGATACAAAAATAATAATGATTATTTAAATCATTTTTGACTAAAAAATAACATCATTACTTTTATTATTCTAAAATAACATTATTAAAGTAAATAATATATGTTTACAAATAATACAATTGGATAAGAATGAATATTATATTTGAACTATAGGCATAATTAATAATTAACTGATAACATAGTGATAAATAAGACAAAACTTAATGAATAAATACATGATAATTTGGTCACTAAGAACCTTATCTAGAAAACTGAAAAAGCTCCCAAGTTTCCTCATATAAAAATTTTGTAGATAAGGTTCTATCTGTGTCTTTACATTTTGTTTGTACTTTTAGTATACAGATTTCTTTCCATGTTATTCTTGAGTTGTGTGCATCATATTTATCTTCATTTATTTATTTAAAAAATTGATACTTTGAATTTCATATCATATAATGATTAATTCATTTTTCATCCTTAAAGATTGCAAGATTTATTCATTACCCCATTTATTTCCAAATTTTTACTCTTCATATCTCCATTGACTATATTAGTTCTGGTATCTATGTTTGACTCTGTGTTTCTATTACTATTAATGTTTTCCATACTTTACAGAAATATACTAAGCCATCACTTAACAGATAAATACAAAAAAAAAAAGGAATCCCAATGTCATGAGCCTATATGTATATGTAATAGTTTTAAATTATATTAAATTCATTTAATAATGACTATTACATAATTAAAAGTACTTAAGATTATAATATTACTATTATCATAAATTAAAACTATTACATGTAACATATTTTCAGCTGGCAATTTTTTTATTATTATTATTATTATTATTATTATTATTATTATTATTATTATTATTATTATTATTATTATTATTATTATTATTATTATTATTATTATTATTATTATTATTATTATTATTATCATTATTATTACGATGCTTCAAAGATAAACTTTATTTACCTTAGAGAGTTTAGATTGCTATGTTTGCATGGATGATCTGCAATTGCAGGTTTACATATATAAAAATTGCTTTATTGGTTTACACAGGATTGCAAGAATTTTTATATACTGTGGATTAGTTACATGGTTTTATATAGCTTGGATTGCTGTGGTTACACAGGAAATCCATAGATGTAGGTTTACATATGTAAAAGCTGATTTATTGATTTACATGAGATTACAATAATTTTTCATGCTGTGGATTAGTTACAAGGGTTTTACATGGAATGGATAGCTGTGATTACATGGCCAATCTGTAGTTGTAGGTTTATGTATGTACAAGTTGATTTATTTATTTACATAAAATTACAGGAATTTTTATATGCTGTGGATGTTATAAGGATTTTACATAGTTTGAATTGCCATGGTTACATGGGCAATCTATAGTTGTAGGTTACATATATATATGTTATTTTATTGATTTATACAAGATTATATAAATTTTATATGCTCTGAACTGCTGTTCTACAGATGCAAACCAAGTTTAGTATTATGTGGTCGGGTTGCTTGAATAACATAGGTTAGGGACTAGCTAATTTCCATGGTAGTGTGGCAATTGTCTATGAGGTCAACACTAACATGAGATCAATTGGTGATCAAGTTTTCCTCTTGGTTTCATTAGCAATGTGATTTAGGGAGAGGATTGGTGTGGATGGAAGACATGGCAGGATTGCTTTCAGAATTGGAACAACCCTACCATGCCTGCTCTGCATTTGATTCATTAGATGAGCGCTCACGAGAGGGAGAGGGTGACAGCTATGTCAGAATTGGTTGCAAATGTTAAGTTGGAACTTGTGGTAGGTTGATTAGACTTTGGATCTATCTGTGTATTAAAGATAGAGGCTGAGTAAGGCTTTTGATAAGGTTTAAGTTTGAGATCCATGAGTAGAGAGTCTTGATTTCCAGAGAGTGCTGCTGTTACAGTTATGTTAGAACTTGTAGCTATTGTTGAGTTGGAGTTTGTCATAGATTGGTCAGGGTCTGGGTCAGGCTGTGTTAGAGGTAGAGGCTGAGTGAGATTTTTGATGTGATTTAAGTATAAAATTTATGATTAGAAGGTCCAAACAGGGAGATAGTAAATCTGGATATACTCAGCAATGCTATTGGAAATGACTTATGTTTTTTGAAATTTATTTAGTAAGTTGATGTTAGTTGAAGATTTGAAAGAAAAATTTAACACAAAATTGGAAATAAACTATCAACTAATTGGAAATTAAAGAAGGTACATAAAGTTTTTTTCTTACTAGCCTGAAGGTTTGGCTTCTTTATAAATATAAACAGCCAGAGCTTGTTAACTTGGTTGTGAGCAAGTGAATTAATTCCTGGTAACTTGAAATCAAATTTTTATTACTAAACAAAGATCAGAGTTTGCTGCAAAAACATTAAACATAAGAATATGCTTGATTACCCTTTGAACTTCGAAACTCTGTGCTGGTATTATTGTCGACAGCCACTGTTCATTAGATAGCTTTTTTCTAAAAAATTATTATTAGGTAATTTGATTTTAATTGGAAGTTTGAATAAAAAATGTAACACAAAATTGGAAGTAAGTAATCAAAGTAATTGTGTGATAATTATTAGAAATCAAGAATATATATTATTACATGTCTATTTTTTTATAGAAATGTTTTATTTTTAAATACAAAAAATTATATTTTATTGAGTAATGTTACTATGGAATTACAGTGATGGAAAATATGATCTGTCTAGAAAATGAGTAATTAAAAGTCTGTTAAAAATATATAGCAATATCATAAAATTTACTAAAGAATTTTAAACTAAGTTGAGAGATTTACTAGGTATTAATAATTATTCTTTCATTTTAAATACAAATAACAAAGAAGATTTGTTGATTTTTTTAAAACTCACTCTGCTTCTCTCAACAGTTGAATGATGAAACAATGCTTTGTTATAATTTAAATCTAATTTTTAAAATAATTCTGAAAGCCAAATGTGATTTTTTAGAATTTATTTAATTTCTAAACAAAAAAATTTATAAAATGAGGTCAAATTTATTATACGCTGATATTTAAATACAAATATAATTAATATACCTGGAGTTTAAATATAATATAGGGAATTTAAATACAGACTTGCAACCTCCCTTCAGCTATCCACTCCATCTCATACAACTAAAACCTAAGTGTGTGGTCATGTATTTCAGCTGTATGAGATGAAGAGAATAGTTGAAGGGAGCTTAAAAATCTGTCTTCAAGTCCCTTGTATTCTGATAAATAATGGTTTAATATTAAAATAAAAGTTGAAAGCTTATAGCAAGTGAGAATGAAGAAAACTGTTAAGAGTATATGAGGGTTAACAAAACTACTTTTTTTTAGTTTTGTATAGAAATATTTATTCAAGATGAAATATGAAGAAACTCACACACATATCACTTAAATAAAACAACTCTTTATTTTCTGAAAGTTTAGAATTAAAAATGCTGTTAATGTTACTACAATATATGACACTTATATTTAATGTTTGTAGCTAGCTATGGAGGCTAAAATACTTCTTCTGACATGGAAAATAAAAATTGAATTACATCAAAATGATTTGTTTGCCTAGACAATTTCATTTTATATTTTTAAACATTTAATCATCTGTTTTTACTATTATCACAGACTTATAATACCACTCCAAGCTATCTTGATGTTATAATTAGTTAGTGTCTAGTCAGGACTAATTTGTTTCTTAGGTTTGGAATGTCTTCAGCAACTGAAAAGTATGAATACTGACTCCAACATCATGATGGATGAAACACTCAATGATGGGTCACATGTATCTAATGCAGGATGAACATTATGAAAGTTATCTCACTTTAAGCACGTTACACAACTTACAACATAGAAGGTAAGAATAAAACAAATTTTTGGCATAAAGAAGCCTTGTTCATTTGACATTTATAAATCTTAGAGAGCCATGATTCATGACACAGTTCTACCCATAGTAATCATCATAGTAGATACTTTATATCAAGCCCTATTCCTTTGATTCTTGGGGATGCTTTTGATGACATTAAATGTTCAACTTTAGTATAGGCAGTGCAGAGACATATAACTTTCTGGAGCATCATGAATACATTGTATCCTCATGCCAATGACAAAATCCTCCATCCATCAAGACTACTAGAGTACAGCAACATACATCAGCAGCTAAAAATTACTCTTTATTGAATTTAGTCAAATTTCTTTTATAGAAGTCACTTTTAATGAAGTCATAATTTTGAATTTATAGTTTTGTAATTTGTTCTAATATCATTAACTATTTTTTGACAGTTTCAGGGACATCAGAGATTAGAGCATCTTTTATCAACAAAATTTAATTTTTACCATTTTCAACTTATTTATTCACCTGTGGAGACATCATTTGGTGTGATCTGAGTAAAATCTTGCTCTTTTCACTTTGGAATGTACCATTTCCTTTTTCTGTGCCAGTATTTTTGTCTCCATTCATATAGTCAGCAGTGGCAAATATATACATTTATCTTCTTAAATTAATTCTAGCATTATTTATTTCACTTGTGGGTTTTCCAATGCAAAATACCTCTGTCACTGATTTTCTGAAGTATTTCCTCATCATTTCTATCTTTAAATTTCATCTAGGAACATTGTCACTTCCATAATCATTTACAACTCATAGATTATCATTTGAACTTATAACATGTTTACTTCATTCTTCTTCATCATCATTTTTTATTAATTTCATATTCACGTGTTTCTGCATTGTGCCTTGCTTATTTATTTTATCTTCTCAAATTATTATATAATTATTTTCTTCTAAATTACATGGCAAAGTTTCATCACTCTCATTAACTAATGCCCTTTGGCATTTATCTGTAGTTCATTTGTTTTACCCAACTCAATACTATCTTTTACTTCTTGAACACTTGCACTGCATCATTTTTATCTTTTTCTTTTATTACAGTATGCTCTTTCATTTATTTATTATGATCTTTCATCTATCATTTCTTATACAATTTTTTTTCTATCTTCAGCTATTTTATTCATTTGGTTTTTATTATCTTCGGCCATTTTATCAAACGTATTTTTCATTGATCTGTTTTATTGTCATCCATTTTATTACACTTCTATTTGGCCAGCCATCTTTTTAATTTGTGCCATTAATATAATTTATAAGGTTATTTGACCTTTCTGTTCCTTTGAAGTTACAGGCTATGCAATATCTGTCTGTTCTGCAAACACTAGTGATTTTACCATTTATTAAAAAACTAGTATTAAATTTTTTTTTCTATATATAAATACCAATAATAGTTGAGTCCATCCCCACACAGCAATTCCATTTAGTTCCTTTCCATATCTATTTCTATTTCCTCATAGCTTATGTGCTTTTGTTACTATAGCTTTATCATAATATTTTTAATTTTCTTCAATATAGCATGTTTGTTCATGTTATTATGGCTCTATTATACTATTTATAATTTTCTTAAATATTGCCTTTCCCTATTGTGTTATCCACTTCTTCATTCCTATATTTCACCTTCATTTTTTCAACATCACTTTATTTTTCTCAGGTTTTATGTTTACTTAAATATTTTCCTCATATATACAGAATGGATAAAAAAAAAAAAAAGGCTTGTAGTATTACGGACAAAGACGCGCCGATGGCACCTTTATCACGCTAAAACTATAAAATATGAACATTCCCAGGCCATTGATTTTAATCATTTTGATGTGTTTTTTGTAATGTGAAAATAAAAAATATCAAAATCGTGTTTTTTAAATATTTTTTTTAATTAAAATATACAAATTAAATGATAACAATAAATGTAAAATAAAATCAACAAATTACAATTTAATTCATGTTTTTTTTTTTTTGCTTTATTAGGGAAAAAAATTTTCAATCTGATTTTGGGGGGGGGGGTACACCTTTTTTTGTTGTTGTTGTTTAAAAACTCACAATCGGAATAAAAAGTAAAAAGTTCTTAGTCTTTGTTTTACATTTTAATTTTTACAGAGAAACAGATATTATTGTGTTACCGCTATTTTTTACTTTCTTAGTCTTTGTTTTACATTTTAATTTTTACAGAGAAACAGATATTATTGTGTTACCACTATTTTTTATTTCAAATAGAATGACAACAAAAAGTAAAAGTTGTTAGGGGTAGGTTTAGGGTTAGATTTAGGGTTCTGTTGTTTGTAAATCACAGAATCGAACAAGATGTGTGATTTCCTGTGCCATATTGTTGGTCTCGTGGAATGTTACGAACAGTACATTACTTGATGCGCTACCTAATCCCAACTGCCATTACACATCTATCTGGACAATATTTTGCCACTTAAAACTTCAATACAGAATGTAGTAAAGAGTTGGATAATTATTACTTAAGAAAATCAGAATATTTCAATACTTTAAAAAAAAAAATCAATAAAAACTACATTCCCATCAAATTCAAATACACACACTCTCACACCAAGGTGTAATAATTGTCTGAAGTGTGCGAATTCACTAAATGGATTTGCTGCGATGCGACAAAGCGGTCTGTATTCTGTAACACATCACAAACGTTGTATTAGAGTTAAATGCGGGTTCACATACATGCTGTACTGTGACGCGATATAGCGGCCTGCAACCTGTAGCACAACTAAAAGTTGTATTATAGAAAACGCTGGTTCAAACATGTCAGCCGTGGAAACGGCATTTTTATGTGCTTTAGCACATAAATGGCACCATTGAGCGGCATCTTTGTCCATAATACTACAAACAAAAAAAGTTTACCACAACACATTGTAGTGCTATATGTACCATGTTGGCTCATAAGCCAATCTCTATTTAGGCTGCTATGACCAGGCCACTCTTGGAACATATGTAACTAGCTACGAAATAAAGTAATGGTTTACTAGCCCAGTTATAAACTATGATAAGCATACTGAAGAACAATATGAGTTTAAAGCATATTGCTATAATGTTAATAATGTAATATTTCTTGCTCATCATATGGATATAACCCATGATATCTAAGGCAATTAGAATATTTATTAGTTTTAGCTGGTTAAATTATTATTAAAGACCTAGAATGGCATCACTAGCAATCTAGGTTTGAACTTATACCCATTTGCTTGACATCCTGTTAGCACCAAATCATAGCTTTGGGATTCATGAAATTCACTAGCAATATTGAACTACTCAGTTGTCTTCACAAAATGCACAAATTCTAAAAATACAAACTTATACTCAAATTTAAAGATATCTAAATAAAATAATCCATGAATGATTAAGATAACAGCTTTAGTATGTCTTATAGTTCACAATGTTCATAATATCTAAATAGATATATGACCAAATAATTAATTTTAAATCTTAGTTTAATAAAAATGTTAAATATTAACTTATCCATAATATATTTTTAAATTAATTTACCATTACTAATCACACTATTTATAATAAGACAAAAAACTATAAAATGATAAATAATAAATTACACTAACTTAGATATGCTATATTCTTATATTGACTTTACTCTTATTAATTAAGCTAGTTATAATAAAATGAAATACTAATGATGCAATATCAATGAACTTATTAGATAATCTTAAATCTATAATATCCAATCATATATATATAAAACGGTAGATTTTTAATGGATATTTGCTTAGGTACAATTAATCAATCAAATCAATTTGTTTTAAATTTACTGTAATTGATTTATTAAAATTATGAATAATAAATAATGCACTTTCACGAATGTAAATATATATATAACACGCTTCCATGAGTGTGTTAATAATGACTAATAGCTAATTTTAAAGTAAACTTTAATTATACGATCCCTAAAACTTTTAGCTATTTACATTAATACAATTATTACATCAATAGGCCCAAAGGCATAATAATAAAGATCAACATGACATGTAAGGAGTCCTGACTCTTGTCACGTTTGGAGGCCAGTTCTCCACACTTGAAGTCACTGTGGAAAAGGAAACATTCTGTCTACACAGATGGATCTCCAAGAATCAACTGAACTCTTTCTTGATCACTTAATACTGAGAGAGTTCATTGTTTTCAAATCCCTGCAATGATTGGCTGGTACACTGCACATCCACTCAGGTGATTATTTCCTTATGCTTCATACAGACAATTAATTATTATCTTTGCCTTTTTAATTAATTAATTATTTTTATAAATCTTCATTTATCTAAATAAAAATGTATTCACATTCCTTTCAGTGACATTTTGGCTGCACTAATTAGACCATTGTTTATTTTTAGCATTTAATCTTTTTTATCTGATTTAATTATAACTTTTATTTTCTACTTTAAAAGAATGTCTTTTAATATTTTACTTATAACTTTTTTCTCTCTAAAAGGAAAAATACACATACATAACATTGCTTCCTCCAAGTTCAGAAATCAGTTTTTAACCTCTGAACTTGATAAGTAATCTATGGGTTCTTTATCGTCTTTTTGACCCGCAATTGTTAATTACTTTCTGCTTCTGTTGATGTGTTGCCTCTTTGTATGTGATCATCATAATTATTTATGTTCCCTCAGGTCTGCTGTAATATCTGATCACCAGACATGACTAAGCCCCAGTGTTTTTCCACTGCTGATGTTTCATTGACTATTCTGCAGCCACTTTACTATGAACTGCCTACCCTTGACTGGAATCAGCATAAATCACCTTTCATAATGCAGCCTTTGTGTATCAACAGTTGTTCCTGGGTGTTGCACAGGTCTTTGTGAAGGAAAGTGGGATGTTGATTTGCCAGTCTTCACAAATCTGCTTCATAATCCATTTGTAGCCACTGTCTTCAGCTGTCCAATGTGATAACACTTTGATGTTTACTATTACTTTTAATACGTCTTTGTAGTTCATTGGTTTCTTCTTCTGGTCATTCTGAATGTTTTCAGACCTGCTTTTGATACCTACTGGCTTGCTGAAAAGGTTTTTTTTATCTTTGAGTATCTCTATTATTTTAGAGAATATTTTAACTCCCATTTTGCTGAACCAGTCTTGACCTAGTATAAGTTTTATGGGGGCATGTACTATGTATAGTGGTAGTACAATAATTTTGTCCTGACTTTCATGTATCAGTGATTGAACAACTCCCATTATTCTAATGGCCTTACCATTTATATCACATGCCTTTGGACCAGTCTTTTGTATAATGGGTCTTTTCTTAATCTTGGAAGTCATGGTATACCAATTACGGATATCGAAGATATACCATTACCACTGTCCACTTCTACAGATATGGGCTGGTCACACAGCTTTAGTTGTAACATAATCTTGTCATCAGTAGTGGACATTCTCCCCCCCCTTTGTATACTGACTTCCTTGGCCTTGCTGGGTGTATTTATAACTATCACTTTTCTCTTTACCCATTTTTTCCAAGTGCCCTCTTTTCTTACACTTATTACAGCATTCTCTTTTATAATAGCAATTTCTGGCTTTGTGGCCCATTTTTCCACAGCAGAAACATATAAACTAAGTTTCACTGTTACCACTTTTTTCATTATTCTTCAACAAATCTTTGCTTAGTTCTACAAACATCTATTTGTGATTTGCTGTTATTTTTGAACTCGCAAATTTACATGATTGTTCGAGCACAACTTTATGGGCTATACCCCATTTTATAACTTCAGAGTAATCTAAATTGTTCATGGCCAACAGTTGTTGCTGTACATTATCATTGCACATACCCATAAGCAATTGTTCCAGCAGGGCTTCATCTAGGTAAGATCTGTAGATTACATAAAGCATAAAGCAATGTCGTAATCTTTAATACCCTTCTCCCAACATTGGTTTCTGGCACAAAATTGCAGACCAGCTATATGATTGAAGGTTGGGGGTTAAAATGGCTTGCCAAAGATTATTTGATGTGATCATGTGACCATTCTTCAGGAGTATACGGTTCTGTGAGCCTGTTTGCTATCTCAATAACTCCTTTACCCGCAAAGCACAATAACAAAGCAATCTTATACTTATCATCTTTAACTTTATTGCTGAATAAGTATTTTTCTATACACTGGATAAACAGGGGTCAACTACTTGCTTCACTGACATCAAATTCCCTTATTACTACTTGCATTATTTCAACTTTTACCCAATTTAACCATTTCTTTACTTAATAGTCCGAATTAAGACTGCACCAATTGCTATGTCCTGTTAGAAAATGAACTTCCATAATTGCATATATATATATATATATAACACTTCCATGAGTATGGTAATAATGATTAATGGCTAATTTTAAAGAAAACTTTAACTATATGATCCCTAAAACATTTAGCTATTTACATTAATACAATTATTACATCAATGGGTCCAAAGGCATAATAAATAATAATAAAGATTAATACAGCCTTTAAGAAATCCTGACTCACTCTTGTCACATTCAGAGACCAGTTCTCCACACTTGAAGTCACCATGGAAAAGGAAACATTCTGCTCAAATATATATCCGTCTATACAGATGGATCTCCAAGAATAAACTGAACTCTATCTTGATCACTTAGTACAGAGGCAGTTCATTGTTTTCAAATCCCTGCAATGATTGGCTGGGACACTGCACATCTGCTCCAGGTGATTATTTCCTTATGCTTCATACAGGCAATTAATTATTATTTTCGCCTTTTTAATTAATTAGTTATTTTTATAGATCATCCTTTATCTAAAAAGTATCTATTAACATTCCTTTCAATGACATTTCTGCTGCATTAATTAGACCATTGTTTATTTATAGCATTTAATCTTTTTTTATCTGATTTAACTATAACTTTTAAGTTTCTACTTTAAAAGAATATTTCTTTAATATTTTACTTATAACTTTTTTCTCTCTAAAAGATTCTACATGTAAATATGTATATGTAAGAAAATATATACATACATAACAGCATTTATTATAATCAAGTATGAATATTAACATTTAATAGTTAATTGGATTGATGATCAACTAAAGTTAAATATTCTTAAAGCAAATCATTCTGATTTCTAATAGAACAAAATATATTATCATCAGCTTATTGAATAAGATCAAGATCTTAAAGATAAACCACAAACTCAGTGCAATAATTATCTAAACATTAATTAGATAACACATGGACATATTTGAATATTATTAGCACATAAAGTTTATATCTAATCAGATATAATAACTAATGAATTCAATACAAAAAAATAATAATATAACCAAACTCACCTACTAATACTGGGATTTGATTTCTGGATTATGAAATATAATTATTTCAAATAAATTTTACAATATAGACAGTTTATCTGATCTCACTCAAATGTTATTAAGCAATAAATTCATTTGGACAACCGGACAATACTCAAACAATTTTATTTAAGTTAAATTCAAATTTATTAATAAATAAATCTCAAATATTTTAAATTAAGAGTTCCCAAACCTTTTTTTGGCTGCAGACCCTTTAACAGAATTTTTTAAAACCGTTGACTCCCTAGTCATTTAACTTATTTTTACTCAAATTAATAAATGTGTGCAGTATTATTAAATACCTCATTAGATATCAAACTTTTCATTTTAATCACTTGTAATTGATGATTAAAAAAGATAAAAGGACTACAGAATATGATATTATTTTGTGTAACATTAAATATCGAAACCTGCATTAACGAAAATTAAAACAAAAAAATACAAGCAGATTTTTTTTAAATATTTGACATTTATGAAATAAATATGTAAATTCAAAAGAAGTACAAATATTGAAATCACTTTATTAAACATAAAAATGTAAGTGAAAAAAATCAACACATTCAGATAAAATTAAACATCAATAAAATTACAACAATGAAAAATTTTAATCACAGTTATAAAAATAAGAATACCAAATAAATTAGCTTGGAAAACTGAATTAAATGAGATGGGAACACCTGGTGATCCATCAACAATTTATGTCCAGTTTTAAATTGGTGAGTTGCATTCTCAAATCTCCATGTTCAGTAATATGCAATTGATGTCAGTTCTGAAGCATGTTTAAAACTACACTGAACCTTCCCTTTACTAGATACGATGATGGAAATGCCAGAAAATACTTTTGTACAACAGTCCATAGAGCTGTGTACAGAAGTGGAATATCTTGTTGGAGCCAAAAAATTTAATACCCCTGTCTTAATTGTACCTTGGGATCATCATTTGGGCTGATGATTATTGGCTCATCTTGCAAAATTATATTTGGTTCAGTACTAATAGTGTATGAGTTTATTATCCATTCTGATATTTCCAATGATAGAATAGCTTTGGACCTAATTTTGAAATCTAAATGAAGATCCTCCAAGTGTTTGATATACAGCAAGATGTTTTCACCTTGGATTGTGCCTATCTTAAATAAGTTGGGGAACTAGGAAAGCTCAGATCTTGCAATATTTTGCTTAAAAACATTTAATCTGGCAACAAAAGCCGATATTTTGCTTTGATGAGATTCAAATTGTCTCCATGCAGTTGTAAATTAACATCATTAAATTTTCCAAATAAGTTGATTAAATAAGCAATATCTGTTTTACACTTAAATAAATTTTCTTTCGAAGTGGACTTCTCATCTTCCAAAAATTCTAAAACAGAAAGAAAAATTGCAAAAATCTCACCAAACATAAATATTTTGAAAGCCAACAGACTTCAGTATGGTGAACTAATTGATAGAAATCTTTATCACTTTCCTCACATAATTGAGAAAGTGGTTAAAGTGTTATTTTGAATTTTGTTGACAGTTGCTATAACAAACTGAAGTGATTGATGCAGTTTGTCACTAAGGTTCATGACTACTAAATGTTGCCTATGGAATATACAGTGAACTACAAACACTTCAGATACATGTTGTTTCAAGTAACTTATAAAACCACAATAACAACCTACCATAACTGGTGCACCATGTGTTGCAACAGATATTATATTTGTCAATCGAATCACTTTTTCCCTGAAAAGTAACTCCATTAAATTAAAAATTGATTCAACTCTTGTGTAAGTTTCTAAAGTTCTAACAAAAAGCAGCTCTTCACGCTCTTCCTGATCTTGAATAAAGCAAACATATGTCATCAACAAAGCTTCATTACCAGGTAATGTTGACATCCAATTGGAAGGAAATAATGTTTTTTTGCAAATGATTACATAAACAGATTTCCATGTCATGATTCATTTCATTGATATGTCTATGAATTGTAACATTGATCAAAGAAATCCTTTTTATAATATCTTGTGCAGATTGTGGAGTGCAGAGTTCAATACCTCCATGACAGCTGGTAAAATTAGTTTTTCCCTATAGTGTGAAGATCATCACACTTAATGATGAATAGGATATGTTGTACAAGGCCTTTTTTGCTTTGATGTTGAAACAAACATGTTATTTATCATTTTAAGTGTTTGAAAGTATGACAAACTTGTTCTTTTTGTCAGGGTGAATTCTATTCAAGTGATCTAGTTTTTGGTGGTTTCATAGCATCATTGCTAAAGACTTTTTTACATATGACACACAGTGGTAAATGTTTGATAATGACAGGACAAATCCTAGCTTCAACTAGTCCAAGCTGTACTGTCTGCATTTCTTTTTTGGTTGTCATACTATTATGGTAAGAAATAAAAACTTTTATTAACAAACAATTTTTGACAGCTCCTGTGATAAAAAAAGACAATAAAGTATATACTTATTGGAAACAGAAGATTTTTGTTCAAACTCAAATAAATAAACTGTGTCCTCTGTTTTTCATTTTCATAGTATTGTTAATTCAAAGTTCAAATCACAAATAAGTACATGTCATATCAAATGAACTGATTTATAATGTTTTATGAAAATATGCCTGTACAAGACTGATAGATTCTGCTAATATTGGATATTGTATCATCCTACTGTGAATAAGTGTAGACATGCAACAGCTTTTCATGTTCACAATTGCTTTGATATGTTCAATACACAATTCACAGACATATTTGTGCTACATGTATTTTCATGCATTTTTGTGTGTGACTCTTTTAATGACACATTTTACCTTTTCATTGCAAGTTTGTTACGTAATGTATTTTTATCAAAAAGTGTTTTCTTGAATTATTTTACTTCTTAATGAGATATCTATTGGAATCATAGATATTTTGAAATAACAAACAAATAAAAGTAGCAAGGGGGTCTATTTTGCTGTCATCGACCCCCAAATTTTTTTACTGAAGCTATTGACCCCTAAAAAATTCAAATCAACCACAGGGGGTTAATATTGACCACTTTGAGAATGATCAAATTTCAATCTTAAAATTTGTCCATATTGTTGCCTTCTATATATGAAATTAAAAATAATCAATTTAAAACAAATTTGAAATAGACAACTCTCTATAAATAAAAATATTATTTAATACATCAATCCGGCTTTCATTTCCTTAATGGAACCTTTTCAAGATGTTTCATTTTAACAAACACATGACCAATTACCCTACAGCAATTCCCCCCAATAGACATTTACATTACATTACAATAAAAATAATTATTAAAATGCATACATTAAATGTAATTAGTAAAATACATATATGTACATAAAATTGATTAAACTTATTACAGAACTTTTTTCCCCATTATATATTGAGCCAGATAGTTAATCTGATTCAATGGTTTCATTGCCAAAAATAAAACCAACTTTTATTTCCATTAAATTCTAAAGTTTAAAAACTATTCAAAAGTTGATAATAAGAGTATTTGTATTAACACACGTACTTAGTTATATTTAAAATATGTCTTTTTTTTATAAATTTGATTTCTAAAAGTTTTCTTTTACCGCTTGTTTTTATTTTTTTATCAAATTAGTTAAAAGCAAGCAAACTTTTCAATTGCATTCCTGTTTCCTTTATTTTAATTACCATCCATTTTAGTTTGATTTTAAAAGCAGAGATTTAATTTTGTGTTGTTTTTCTTTAAGATAATCCCTGGTTAGAATTCTTAAGTAAGTTTGAGCAGGAAATAAAGATTTGCCCTGGGCTAAGACTTATAATTGAAAAACAAGAAAGTTTACGTGGGAGATAGAGAAAGTATAAATAACCACAAAAATTTCAGACATTTTTTAGATTATTTTTGGCTTGGCTAAGCAAATTCTGCTTCAAAGTGATAGATTCAGCTTCTAATAATTCCACTATTCACTTTCATGCATTGATATTATCCTGCTGAGATTCGTACTGTGTTGGCAGTTTGGACATTTAAGTTCTTTTCAAAATTGGCTAAGATAAGATGACAAAATTCACTGCTATAACATGCCCTGCTAACTTATTTAAGGATGGACCTCTGATTCCAAGCTGTTCTTTGTCATGCCATGAAAGTCTGAAGTAAAAAGGATCCCGAAATATGCCTCTACACTTACCGCCATAAAGAAATGAACCACCTGAAAATTTGAACTCAAAAATAAATGTGCGCACTCTTTGAAAAATGTGAACTCTGCTTTATCATAAGGTAAAAATATTTCTTATTCTTTCCTGGGAAATATAAAATCTTTAGTTAAATCTCCACTCAATCTAAAAAAAAATTAAATTTGTTGTATAAAGTTTTATTAGTTATTTAATTTTATAATTATATGTGTTTGCTTTTCTTTGTATTTATAGTGTGTCTTGGAATCTTAGTTTTAAGATTCCAAGTTTGTTCTTCATTTTAGTTATCTGAGAGTGTATTGTGAGATTATATTTTTATATGCTTAATATATCTCCCTTTATTTTATTAACTATTTCTAAATGCTTTGGTAGTCTTTCATAAATTTCAATTTGCTCATGTGTCCCTATTTTAATGTTCAATAATTAATTTTAAATAGATTTAGTTTACATTTCTTGCAACCTACAAATCTTTTGGCTGGTGGTTTATCATGTTTGTTATTCTACTTGTTCTGTATTTGGAGATTTTGGGTCATTTCCAGATTACATAAGATCGTAATCATTCTTCAAGTTTTCTTGTTTTGTATGTGAAATCAACCATGAAAGTCCTTAAATTTGCCACATCATGAACTGAATATAATGTCTCTCATGCAATATACTAGGAAATGCTCATTCACGCTGTTTCGTTGATTTCCCTACAAAATCGTTTTTTTTACATCTCTGAATCAGGAAACTAGAATTGTTCTTTTATAAATTGCCAGCAGGAAGATATTCTCAACTCCCTTTGTAAACTTGTAAGTGAGATAACAAACTTTGCCATCAAAGTATTTAATTTTTGAGATTTGCTGTACCTTATATATACTCTCTGATGAATTAGCTTATAAAAATCTAGGTCAAACTTTCATATTTAGTTTGTTAGATTTAATTTAGTTTTTATTAAACTGTAATAAAATTTTCAAATTATTTAAACTTAATTTGCTGATTTTTAAGATGTGATATGTTGGACTATTTCCATCATTTATGAGTGAATGTTGAATGTATCGAAAATTTTAAACTTTATTTAAACTTCCCAAATACATCAACTTGTTAGTAATAACACACAAATAGACAATACAGGTTAGTAATTACACAACATTTTGAGTAGTATTATTCTCCACTCTTCTTCAGATGTTGCTGGCCTATATGCACAGTGACAATATTCACTTAGAAGTTGACAGAATAGCTCAGTTGGTAGAGCATTTGCCTTAAATTCAATATTCAAGAATCTAAAGGTGTGAGTTCAACTTCTAAGCGAATATTGTCACTGTACATATAGGCCAGCAACATCTGAAGAAGAGTGAGAATAATACTGCTCGAAACGTTGTGTAATTACTAACCTGTATTGTCTATTTGTGTTATTACTAACAAGTTGAGGTATTTGGAAAGTTTAAATAAAGTTTAAAATTTTCGATGCATTTAACATTCACTCATAAATGATGAAAATAGTCCAACATATCACATCTTAATTTGCTGATGTTTGTCTTAGTGCTGTTATTTTCTCAATTGTCTGAACAATATTTAAGATCTCTTGCATCCTCTTGAGTCTAGTCAGTGCATACCATCATCACCATCCATTTTTGATCATGGTAAACAAATTCTCCAAATATTTAGAGATCTGTGGCACCCTCCATGATCGAGGGTGGATTGAGCGACTGTTACCATATATATATAAATAATCTAAAAAAAGTAATAATAATCCCTTCCTTCTATTTTTTAAAATTATAACTCCAATAATCTAACAATGCCAATTTCCCTGCTAAATGTGCTGGACCTTTGCCCATGTTTACACAAAGTCTCATAAGATTTTCTTTCCTTTTAACTTTTAACATACCTTATTATCTGAATATTTTTTCATAATTCAATTTAAGCCCACTATCCAAAAATGTATATTTGGTGCTGATTTTGTATCCTTTCTGTTAATTGACCTATCATGCTCCTTATCTCTTTCCATGGCAGTTTTTCCTGTCTGACTTATATATATATTGTGACCCTTGGTTTATTTCATATATAAACCAATGATGAAAAAATTAACTATTCTATAGGCAAACATTTTTTTTATTAGTTTAAGAAAAGTTGAAGTTTTATTTGGAGAAATCAATAATTGTGTAGTTCAAATCTCACATATATGGAGAATCTGTTTGTATTTATTTAAAATATAGCTAGCATTATATAGAGAAGAGAGGAGTGGTTTTTATATGCGCTATAATAATTGAAAAATATTTATATGTCTAAAAGAGTCTTCTTGAATCATAATATTTATCAGTAAAAAGTTAGTGAAAATTGAAATTGAACTAATTATAATTAGCTTTAGTTTGACAGTTCTTTTCATGAGAATAGGTTCAAAATTATAGGAAATTGGGAAAGACATTTTATATTAATGTGAGTAAAGGATATTTTATGCTCATATGAATCTAAACAAGCAGTTTTCTATTTAATGTTCTGCATACATATGTATGTGTGTGTAATACAGATATTTATTTTTTTCCTTTATATAAATTTATATATTGTGTTCTATATTAATTCATAATATAGTGTAAAAATAAATTTGTTTTGATTTGTTATTTGCAGCTCTAAACTAGATTTAAGTTTTAAATAAAAGAATGTTCAACTAATATGTTTTACAAAAATTGTCAGTAATCTTATATATATGTTTTAAATGGTTTTCATAAATCACTGGCCATGTCTTCGAGCCATGTGTTCACAGATTGAGTTGTAGATAAGAAGTTAAAACTAACACTTAACAGATGGTCTTTAAATGGTTAGTTTCTGCGAGGTTTTAATTAAAATTGGAGAAAAACCAGACCTAAAAAAAAGAAAACTGACAGATTCCCTCCCCTCTCTTTATAAAAAAAGCCAAGTAGAGTGAGGGGGGATTTAATAATTCAAACTATCTTGCTAATTCATCTCTGAAAGTTTTCTCTGATTTTTCTTTTTCTCTCAAGAAAATTTATTATACTTATTAGGAAGTATAAAATGTTTCTTGAATATGAAGTTCTAATTCAATTGTAATAGGTGTGCAATTCTTTCTCTAAAGTCAATTAATAATGACCAAATCAGCTCTTAATAAAAAATGTTGTATCCAGTGCAGTAATATTTATATTTGGTTTATCAAAATTCATTTAAAGAGAGAACGATCAAACTTTTATATAATGTTAAATAGCCAATCCATATTTTAATAATAAAATCTACTTGTTTTGACAATGTTTTAAACCTAAATGGAAAAAGGAAGAAGCATCTAAATTCAAACCCAGGAAAGAAAATCTTCAAAATAGAAAAGTGATCTAGCTACCTCTTGATTTAAAAAAAACAGTATGTGCATCTATATAGTATCTATAGCTATCTCCAAAACAAAATGAACTAAATAGTAATTAGCTGGTGGACAATAATATCAAGTCTTCAAACTTAGCCTTGAAGGAAAGAGACAATCCATAATGTTTAATATTTATTATTTATTTTGCTTTACTTATATATGTAGCATGTTTAATAAAAATTTTAACAATTATATTAAATTTATTTTTTTTTGTTTAAAATGTTAAAAAAAAGAGAGAAATGATTTTGATCCATAAGACCCATTGAAGTAAAATAAAAGAAGAAAGATTTGATGATGAAGTATAAATGTTTACGTATTTGTAAAAAAAAAGATACAAAATATTTTTTTATTGACAAAATTTTATGCTTAATATTAGATGTATGAAGAGTGATTGGATGGTCATATGAAAAATCATTGCTATGCTATAATATGTTGATTTGATCTGTTATTAATATAAATATTGGATGGGTGTTGCTCTGTGCTTGATTTTTTAAATTAAGATAGTTCATAGTTTTGATTCATGATCTGGTCAGATTTTTGTCATTTATATCTGGACTGTAATCGATGTATGGGTGTGCATATGTGAAGCTATAAATGCTTGTTATTACCACCTCATAGATAGGAAATAACTGTCTCATAATTTATTTACTATGGTAGTAGGAGATGAGGACCAGTTCCCACTCCATTAATTTTTATTAAGGTAGAGAATTATTGATAGAGTTATTGTTAGAGTTTCATGCCTATATAGATTAAGTGCGTAGAGAAAGAGTTCCTCACATGATTCTAAGTCTCAGAGAAGACTTTTTTCTGGCTAATGCAGACATTTGAAGATGGGAGTTGTTGTTGTATTTTTTTTAATTTCCCTTACTGAGGCACTGATATGTGTGTTATAAAGCTACATAGTGTTATGGAATATATAGACAGTTTTGCAAGACATGATAAAAATTGTTTTGGCAGGACTAGGGTTTCAGTCAGATGTATGTGTTGATGAGGGGGGTGACAAAGATTTTAATTCAGAAGTTGACCAATCTATAGTCAGTTTGTGAAGGATAATAAAATTGACTATTGTCAAGCTGGGGACAACATGCTGACCTATCAAAATATATAGTCGCTAAAGTGGAAAGCATGAATATTTGGCATGCATTAATGTAAAATTATGGTTTTTATATTTAAACCCATTTGCAGGACCAATTAAGAGATTTTTAATGTCACATCATCCTTTTCATAGGAAATATAAAGATTTATTACTTGTTGAAATAATTAAATTCAGAATTATTATAAAGATGTATTTGACTGCTGGAGTAGTTCAATTTGTAACTGTTGTAATGAAAGGGGGAGCAGAAATTTATAAGTTCTATGAAAGTTATAAGAGAATTTCAAATTATATTTAAATATGGAATTCTGATTATGATTCCGTGTGTAAGCATTTTAATATTCAATTAATAGATGGGTCAAGACAATGATTAAGTTATCTAGAAATCTAGTTAATTTAAATATGTATTACGTGTCATTAGTATCATTCTTTAGTAAATCTCATATCATATAATATTTGAGTGTAATGATATTATATATAAATGTGGGTTTTTATTTATTTATTTATTATTATTATTATTATTATTATAAAGATTTGTTATTGTTGTGAAATTACATGCGTCTTACATTTTAATATTTCAAATATCTCCAGAATCTTTATCCAACACCTATATCTAAAACTAATATTAGGTCACATTTAAATTTATATTATTCATTTTATGTTGATTGATTCCATATTTGATTCACATAATTCATTTTTATACTGATTGATTTCATCATTTAAATTTATATAATTTTTTTTTGTTGATTGATTTTCATAGTTGATTTGTATAATCTATTTTTATGATTTATTTCCATGTTTCACTTACATGATTGAGTTCCTTGATCGATTTATATAATTAATGTCCATGGTTTATTTCCATAGTTCACTTTGGCAAAATATAATAGATTTAAAATTATTAATTAAATTTGGGCAAACAGATGATATAAAATAGAATAAAATGAAAGAAAATAGTTAATTTAGGTTTATTAAATTTAATCATTTGGTTCATTGCAATGTTATGAATATTGAGAGCAGACATAAAATCCCTTTCCTGCTTTCGGTACTTAAGGTAATTAAGGTTTAATTTGGCAAAATTTGGGCTCATATCCATTGCAATGTAATCAGTTAATAATAATTGCATCTCCTTAGCAGATCTAGACCTTGAGAAAGAGTATTTCAATTATTAAATCTAAGAGCTAGCTTGGATGTCAAGTAGTGCAGGTATTAAAATTTGGGAAATATTATTATAATTGGGATCATGAATTGATAGCCAGTTGGAAGGCTTGTATGTGTGTTTAAGAGAATAGGATTAAGAATTATCAGTTAAGAATATATAGAGAACATAACACAGACATTCAGTGTTATATAATTGTAGCTATTGAGAGTGATAGATGCTGATAACGAAAAAATAAAGTAATGGGATTACATGGGAGGGATTTATTAGTAACTGTTCTTTATCTTGTTTTAAATTAAATAATAATTCTATCTTATAAGTATAAGTTATGAGTCCCCTGCATCAATTACGAAATTATTTCTAATCATATATAAATTGGAAATGTATACAACATTTTCGTAGTTACCACTCGAGATCAGATATTTATATTAAAGTTGTGGAAGAAAGTTGTATCATTATTATTCATTTAGTAATAAGAATTTGTCACGGAAACATTTGAATAGTTGCTGCTAGGTTTGAAACCAAGACCACAATAAATTGAGTTGTATTTATCAACATTATATTTTTTTTAAGAGACAATTTAATTACTTTCTCCATTATCTTCTATAGTCATAAGCATGGACGATGATGATCTCTGGTGGGCATTACAATTTACAGTTGCAATTTGGCATCCAGGTATACTTAATCTTATTATTAATATCAGTGGACAAACACACTAGCCGTCCTTGTTCGATCCCAAGGTTAGATTCAATCGACTAGCTACTTGAAATAAATGAAATGAAATAAAATTGAGGTTACTCACATAGAAAGTGAAATTTGGCGCATGTAAAGTGAAGTTAATAAATAAATGAGATAAAGTTGAGGTCACAATATATATATATCATATTGCAAAGGTAACAATAAATTTAAAAAACCAGCTCTACCCTATTTTTAATATTACCCATCCTTCTTGAGTTATACAGCCATTCCCCTAAAGATTTACTATTTTTCCATCCTATCTTAATATCATCAGATAACTTTTCTTTTATCAACATTTTATAGCTCTGAATATGGAATTGAAACCCTCTTCCTATTTTTATATCTATGCCCCTTACATTATTTTTGTATTATTATTATCATTATTATTATTATTATTTTTGAATTTTTTTTTCAATATCTTTTCTTTTATATCCCATATTAAAATAATTATTCTCAACTTCCAATTTCTGTTTGATTGTGTCTTTTATATTTAATGTTAACTTATCATTTCTTAACGTAAACCATTTCAAAGTTGATATATTCTGCAACTATAGCTGATATGAATTTAGATCAATTATACACCTTTTTTTTTATCCATATGTATTCTGTTTATATCAGCCATGGTCACAGAAAATAACAGCTCTGAAATGGTTTAAGTTAAGAAATGATAGATTAACTTGAATATAAAAGAAGCATTTGAATAGAAATTGGAAACTGAGAATGATTATGTTAGTATAGGATATAAAAAAAAATATAAAAAAAAATTTCAGAAATAATAATAATACAAAACATAGTGTAAGGCAGAGGTATAAAAATAGGAAGAGGGTTTCAGTTTCAAATTCAGAGCTATATGACATTGATAAAAGAAAAGTTACCTGATGATATTAAGATAGGATGGAAAAATAGTAAATCTTTAGGGAAATGGCTGTATAACACAAGAAGGATGAGTAATATTAAAAATAGGGTAGAGCTGTTTTTTTAAATTTGTTTTTATATTTGCAATATGATATATATAGATCAGACAGGAAAGAATGACATGGAAAGAGGTAAGGAACATGATAAGACAATTAACAGAAAGAATAAAAGATCAGGGTGATACATACATTTTTTGGATACTGGACATAAAATGAATTGTGAAAACAATATTCAGGTAATAAAGTGTTAACAATTACAAGAAAATAAAATATTATGAGACTTGGTATATTCAAGAAAATTTAAATATATGGGTAAACATGGTTAAAGGTCCAACACAATTAGGGCGAAAATGGACATTGTTCGATTATTGGAAACTTTAGAATTATAATTTTTTTAAAAAAAGAAATTATTATTAATTTTTTTTTAGGCTTGTATATATACAAACCTATATATATATATTATGTGATTGTGTAAAAATAAACATCATGAAAAGATTCCATTAAGGAATGAAAGCCAGATTGATGTATTAAATATTATTTTTATTTATGGTATGTTACTTCAATTTTGTTTTAAGTTGATTATTTTAAATAAATCTCACTTATATGATTAGAAAAATATTATATATAATGCATAGTTCATAAACAATCGATCTATACACAAACAACCTAAATGAATATACAATAAATCATAAATTGACATTAATTTGATCTTTACATATGTGACTGCTTATTAATTTCCAATTATTTAATAATAAAATATTAAATATGTATGTCTATGTACCTTCTTATATATTTTATATAATATACAAAGACAACTATAATTCTTTGTTGGTAAAAATTTAAGAGAACAAAATAAAGTTAATACTTATTATGATCAACTCTTTTAAACTTTCAATATTTATGATATTTTTTAAGTTAAATTTTTAATCACCAAAAGAATAAAATATTTTAAATTAAAATAATTATTATAACATAAAATATAAGTTTAAACATAGGAAAAACAGCTCCCTCATATTTTAGTATGCAAATAGATCACTAATTAATTTAAAACTATATACATTATTCATCAATAAATAAATGTACATTTTAAATAAAGATAAATAATATGTATATATCAATAATAATGACAAATATAAATAAACAATCCGAATGAGTCTTTATATGCTGTATTTCCAGTATGGCATAACAGTTCTGATGTCTATATTTCTAACTCAATAGTATATCTTTATTCCAGAAAAGATCTACTGTATGCATTAGAACATTAAATTCTAAGTACATTTTGTCAATTTCAGTATTTTATATATATTCAAATTATTCCTTTGAATGATAATTATTTGTTTCATATGACATTACACACATACACATTATTTTATATTTATAATGATATAAAGAAATATCCTTTTATGAACCAGTATTATTTTAAAATAATATAAATGAATAGATAATAGTTTTTACTTAGATGATATGATGGGAATTAAACTAATTCATATCTCAGAAAAATTTGATAAATCAATCTAATAAACTCACATAGGCAAGTAAATATGACTCTTGTACACCTTATGCTGTTTGTATTCCATTTTTAAAATATACATAATATCCATTTTTACTGAATAAAATATTCTGATAGTTTATAAGGTAACAAAGTAATTCGATGATTTTTTTTTCTAATAAAATTGTCACTTTTTCATAAAATTACATTATTAAGCTTCCCTGATCCATGGGCAGACAATATTAATTTTTACTCCTCCATTTTATTAAGTCAATTATATACTTTTAAGGTAAATAAATAAAAAAATCATGCAAAGAAATGTATACATGATTTTGTTCAAAGTAAAAACAAAAAAAAAAATCTAGATTTCAAACTTTTCATCCTATTTATAATATTTCCTTATTGACATCAGGGTAACAATAGTAATTATCTATACTCACTCATTAAGCTATTTCTGGTAGTGTTCTTGTAATAAAAATTATATTATTCAACTAATAAAAAAATATTAAAAAAATATTTTTAAAATATTACAATAAATATTTACATTTTTATTATACCAATATTATTTTTCATTTCAATAAAACTTAAACAATCTACATCACATTTTAAAAATATTAATCTGAATATATATACATTTCCTAGTATATTATACAAATAAAAAAACAAATATATTTGAAATATTAAACAATTATTTGTATTATTTATAATTTATTATTGTGAATGCAATAACAAAAATGAAACATATAATAAAAAAAAAAATTTCATCCAAATTATATACTTTATTATTCCCATATTTATTTTTCCTTTTAAAAATGACTAGTCACTTTATAATGTTACAAAACAATTAATATTAAATGATATTATATCAGTATTATTGTTGTCAAACAACCCAGTTAATATTTTATAAGTTAACATATTCATTATCCAAAAATCAAACATGAAATTAAAAAAAACTGACATCTTACCATATACTGAAATACATCTCCGATTTCAGTACACTCAATATATATATAGGCTTGTAATCCATGGTTATAATATTAGTTTGTCATAATCCTAGAGTTGAAATCTATATAGAAGATAAAATTTTGCTTTGCCCAACAAGTTTAACATAAAGTGCCTCTTGGGATCAATGTCTTTATTCATGTGATTACACCTTGGTGTGACATATTAAATATTGAAATGTTGATGTGTAATCCGAGTCTTCATACTTTCATAGAATACAATTTGGATACACCATATTTGGGAAAAACAGCTTTATACATATATGTATAAAGAGTTATATGGTGAAGTCCAGATTTGGCTTACTTTATAGTATTATCTTCATTGTTGTATGGTATCAACATCATTTGTTAGATGGACTAGTTTAATCATATTTTGGTACCCTTTCAAAACTAACCCATCATTCAATAAGCAATTGAATGACATTTTGTCCAGGAGTTCATATAAAGTTTGTGCACCAGTATACCAAAACTAAATATAATATGTGGATTTTAAATATCACTCTACCACTACAGTAAACCATGTAGACAAAAATATAATTAAATGATTCATAAATAGTTTAAACTGGGAAAGTGAAAAGTTCTAGGCTGTGATTCTTGGACTTTCAGCTACAGAATCTACCTTTCTATTAATGCACTAAATAATGCAATCTTTAGAGCATAATTTTCAGATTATAATGAATTCAAACATCCATCATCATCATCAACCATTATCAATCCACTGCAGGTTGAAGTTCTCTCCAAGTTCAATACATCTTTTCCAATCTTTAGCTTCTCTTCTCCACATCACCCCTGCACACTTTCTTAATTCATCCATCTATCTCACATGTGATCTCTTTCTGGGTCTTTTACAATCTCTTGGACTCCAGTTTAAGATTTCAATTGTCCATCTATTATCATCTCTTCTAGCAATATGTCCAGCCCAATTCCAGTCTTTTAATTTTTTCAATAAGGTCAGTAACATCTGTTTGTTCTTTTACCCATATATTGCATTTTCGATCTCTTCTTGTTACTCCCAACATGCATCTCTCCATACTTCTTTGAGTGGTCTGAAGTCTCTGTATTGCTCTGCTATTAAGTGTCCAAGTATCAGATCCATAAATAAGAACTGGTAAAACACATTTATTAAAAACCTTCCTTTTCAAACAGGCATATTTCCTTTTAGTATCAAGTTATTTCTACCAAAAGCACTCCAACAAAGTTTAATTCTATGATTAATTGCATCAATTATATTTCCACCTGTATTAATAATAATCTGATCAAGGTATTTGGAACTGTTAACTTCTTCTAACTCATCATAATCAATCTTTATTTTCATATTTTGAGAAAATCCATTAAACATTACTTTAGTCTTTTTAACATTTATCTTTAGTCCTACTTTTATCTGATAACTCTTGCAACATTTCCTGCAGCTCTAAAGCATTATTTGCAAAAATAATTATATCGTCTGCAAAATCTAAATGACTTAAATAATCTCCATTTACTTTCACTCCTTTATCTTCCCATTTTAATCCACAAAATACTTATTGCAGCACTGCTGTAAAAAGTTTTGGAGATATGGAGACACCCTGTCTTACACCCTTCTCAATGTTGACTTTCCCATTATCATTATGTAATCTAATTGTTGCTGTTGCATTTTTATAAATATTCCTTAAAATATGACAATATCCTGGATCTATACTTGATGATCCAATGCTTTAATCACTGAAGAAATGTTTATAGGATCAAATGCCTTTTCATAATCTGCAAATCCAAAGTATAATGGCAACTCATATTCATTTGTCCTTTCTATAACTTCACTCAATACTTGGATATGATCTACTGTATTAAAACCACTTTTAAATCCAGCTTGTTCTCTTGGTTGATAGAAATCCAATGTTCTCTGTAGACAAATTGTAATTATCTTGGTAAAAATTTTGTATATAACTGATGAAAGGCTGATAGGTCTATAATTTCTAATATCTTCTTTATCACCTTTTTAAAATATTAATACTACATTCTTCCAATCATCTGGTACATCTTTATCATTTAGGCATTTGGTATATAACTTTGCTAAAAAAAAATTCTATTTCTTCACCTGCTTCTTTTAATATATCAATTATAATTCCATCATTACCTGGAACCTTTCCTTTCTTCATACATTTAATTGCACGTCTCACTTCATTTAAAATTATGGGCAATTCTGAAGATGTAATAGGTATAGGAGGTACTTGTTCTTTGTTACTATTTAATTCTTGATAGAAGTCTTCTATCCATTTCATGATGTCATCTCTCTTTTTAGTAATAATTGCATCTTTTTTTCTTATTGCAGATACAAATTTCATACCAATACCAAAATGTTGTTTTACACTCTTGAGTCTTTTATTCTCTTTTACAGGTTTCCTTGCTAGTTCACAGTTATACTTTCTTATATCATTTTCAATTCTTTTCCGCACCATTTTACAAAACTAAAAGTATTCAAACCTTTTTAATGCATTAAAAAGGATGATTCAAACATTACATGTAAGTAAATAATTTGTGACCAAATATTAGGGAACCGATAATAAAAAATCTATACACATATGGCATTATGACCTACAAATTACTAGAAAGAGGAGAATAGCTAAATCTTCTAATAACTTATTTTATCATAAGACAATAATGAATGTGTATACTCTGAAGTCTTAAATGAAATTATTAAGTAGTGTACAAAAACATTTACACACACATATATATATATAGTGTACTGACAGAAATTGAGTTTAATTTTAGTGTAAGATGTAAGGTCATGTATAAAAAAAATATTTTTAGATAGTTTTAAATAGTTATGCAAATAATCTAGACAATGTTAATATGGTTGCATGACAACAAAATGCTAAAAGAAGATTAATCTTTTAAAAGCACGTGAACAGTAATGTTAAATTATAAAGTTAATAACTTTAACAAAATTTACTAATATTTTATTTGCCCTTTTTATTTTTTTATTGCAGTTATAACTGGTATTCCATAGATGCTACAAATAAAAATATTTAACATCTTAAACATACATATTTTTATGTTCACATTACGTGAGATGTTTACATTGGGGTAATATATAACATATATTTCTCATTCAATATTATGAATATGTAAGTTAAATTATTTTAGTTTGTATTAATTTAAAAAATATCATATTTATTTTCAAAGTGTAAATATTTTTTTTTGTATGATTATTTATGAAATATTATTTTGTTCTTTCTATTGTTATAAAGAAAAACATTGGTTTTGAAATGCAGAACAAATCTAATTTTAATATTTGAATAAAACATTGAACATATCCTTGGTTTTGATGATGAGTATTATGTAAATGATAACAAAGTTATACATAAAACTAAACAATTTGTCAAACATTGGTGACCGAGTAGTTAGCACAGTTGCCTTACAAGCAGTTTTCCCGGTTCGCTTCCTGGATGATACTTTGACACACACACACACACACAAAAACTAAAATTAAAATCTAAGATATTTTAGGTTTTGTGTAAGCAAATTCAAACACACACATATATATTTATTTTTGTATTTTAATTTAGTAACTATCAAATAATGGAGTAGAAAAAAATATATTTATTCAAGAAACTGAACTGGTTTCTTGAAGTACTTGCAAAAGAAGAAGAAAGAAAATTTCTAATTTTAAAATTCTTTTTAAAATAGTCTGCAAAAAGATTACTGCAATGAATAAATGAAATGTTTTAATTTTCAAATGTCAAAATTATCTATATATTGCTATATATATATGTATATTTCTGTTATAAACTATCATATTTGTGATGAATTATTTCAATGTTAGATAGGAACCGATTTATTTATATATTGTCTACGTTATAAAATGATGTCAGTGTCTGCTTGTTTTAAACATGGCCATTAATAACATTAATTGTATTATTATTCAAAGTATTACATTTAAATATCAGTCTTTCAAGCTAATTGTGCATGCGTTTTTTACGAGTGTTAATAATAAATGAATACTTCCATTTCCAATACAAGATATAGTATTTATGAAAGAATAAAATGAATCCACTTATTCTTTCAACTCAAATGCTTATATATGAGCAAACCTTAAGTACTGGCAATGAAAGTGTGAGGATAGACCACTCACTTTAAATTACTATTTACGATGTTTGAATGAATGACGTTGAGATTTGCTCATATATAAGCATTTGAGTTGAAAGAATAGTGGATTCGTTTTATTCTTTCATAAATACTATATCTTGTATTGGGAATGGAAGTATTCATTTATTATTAACACTCTTAAAAAGCACATGCTTGAAAGGCTGATATTTAAATGTAATACAATTGTAAACATAGCCCTATATAAAAATAAATGCTTGTTTACATATTCAAAGTATTATAAAATAATAATTGGAATTCACTGGGAATTGGAAAATATATTTTATCTCAGATAACCATCTACTTATATTGACCAAATTGATGATTTTAATTGGATTATTTGAAGCTTACAGAAAATAAACGTTCCAAACATTATGCATCTCTGGAATGTATATAGAAATTTTATATAAATCCTATGTAAATGTGTATATATATATTATTATGTTCATTCATTTATATAGATAATTTCATAATTATCATTGGTTAATATCTTGTACATTAATAAGTTGTCTGTTCAGATGTAAAAGTAGGAGAAAGTTTAAATCTTAATTTAAGTAAAGTTACATTCAAAATGTAATATTTAAAATTTTAATTTCAATTCCTATATATGTGTTTGCTGACTGTACATTATTTCAATACATATAATGTGAATATTGAAAAATCTAGGTGATTATATTATAATAGCTTATTGATACCATATTTTGTAAATAAGGTAAACAGATAAACATACATAGTCTTCCTTATAAGTAAATTATCATATATTATGAATACTAGATAATTATTATGAGCTTTCTTTATTTTAACTACATCTTTGTTTAACAACACTTTCATTTTTGCATGGATTCTATTATATTACATGATAAATTTAAAATAGAAAACTTCCTGTTTGCAGTATCTATTTTGAAATTTCTGTTTGCTAGAATTCTCATGAAAGATATCATCATCATGAACTATTATCAATCCACTGCAGGATGAAGGTCTCTCCAAGTTCAATCAATCTTCTCTGATCTTTAGCTTCTCTTCTCCACATCACCCCTCCACACTTTCTTATTCCATTCATCCATCTCACATATGGTCTCTTTCTGAGTCTTTTACAATCTCTTGGAATCCAATTAAAGATTTCAATTGTCCATATATTATCATCTCTTCTAGCAATATGTTCAGTCTTTTAATTTTTTCAATGAGGTCAGTAACACCTGTTTGTTCTCTTAGCCATATATTGCATTTTTGATCTCTTTATATTGCGTTTTTGATCTCTTCTTGTTACTACCAACATGCATCTCTCTATACTTCATTGAATGGTCTGAAGTCTTTGTATTATTATTTTATTAAGTGTCCAAGTCTCAGATCCATAAGTAAGAACTGGTAAAACACATTTATAAAAAATCTTTTTCCAACACATAGGCATATTTCCTTTTAGTATCAAGTTATTTCTACCAAAAGCACTCCAACTAAGTTTAATTCTATGATTAATATCATCCATTATGTTTCCACCTGTATTAATAATCTGACCAAGATATTTGTAACTGTTAACTCCTTCTAACTCATTATAATCGATCTCTATTTTCATATTTTGAAAAAATCCATTAAACATTACTTTAGTCTTTTCAGCATTTATCTTTATGCCTACTTTCCTCTGATAACTCCCGCTACATTTCCTGCAGCTCTAAAGCATTATTTGCAAAAACAACTACATCATCTGCAAAATCTAAATAACTTAAATAATCTCCATTTACTTACACTCCTTTAGCTCCCATTTTAATCCACAAAATACTTCTTGCAGCACTGCTGTAAAAAGTTTTGGATATAAAAAGTCACCTTGTTTTATACCCTTCTCAATATTGACTTTCCCAGTATCAATATGTAATCTAATCGTTGTTATTGCATTTTTATAAATATTCTTTAAAAGATGACAATATCCTGGATCTATACCTTGATGATCCAATGCTCTAATCACTGAAGAAATGCTTATAGAAACAAATGCCTTTTCATAATCTACAAATCCAAAGCATAATGGCAACTCATATTCATGTATCCTTTCTATAACTTCTCTCAATACCTGGATATGATCTACTGTACTAAAACCACTTTTAAATCCAGCTTATTCTCTTGGTTGGTGGAAATCCAATGTTCTCTGTAGATGAGTTGTAATTATCTTGGTAAAAATTGTGTATAAAACTGATAAAAGACTGATAGGTCTGTAATTTCTAATATCATCTTTATCACCTTTTTAAAATATTAATATTAATACTGCTTTCTTCCATTCACTTGGTACATCTTTATAATTTAGTCATTTGGTATACAACTTTGTTAAAAAAATTTATATTTCTTCACCTGTTTCTTTTAATATATCAATTAATTCCATCATTACCTGCAGCCTTTCCTTTCTTCATACATTTAATTGCATGTCTAATTTTGACATTTAAAATTCTGGCCAATTCGAAGATATAATAGATATAGGAGGTATTTGTTCTTTATTACTATATAATTCTTGATAAAAATCTTCTAGCCATTTCATGATGTCATCTTTATTTTACTAATAATTGCATCTTTTTTTTTATTGCAGATAAAAAATTTCCTACCAATATAAAAATGTTGCTTTACACTCTTGAGACTTTTATTCTCTTCTACAGCTTTCCTTGCTAGTTCACAGTTATACTTTCGTATATCATTTTCAATTCTTTTCCGCACCATTTTACAAAATTTGAAATATTCAATTGTTTTTAATGCATCATTTTTGTATATCTTCATATTTTTCTTTTCTTCATAAATTCTCTAATCTCAATAGAAATTTCATTGGTCAATTGCTGCTTTTTTCTACCAGTTATCTTTGTTGCAGTTTTTAAACTTGTATCAGTTATTTTCATATTAATTTCATTCAAATCTGAATCATGTTCAAAATCTACTAATACTTGAAACCAATTTGTAAGTTCTAATTTAAATGCATTAGAATTTTTCTGAAGATTAGGAATATCAACTGTAAATGTTGTTTTTCTTAATAATTTTTGTTTCTCTAGTTTTGTATTAACATGTGTCTTACATCTTATTAATTGATGATCACTTCCTGTATTTAATTTATTAAAAACATTACAATCTTGAGATATGTATTTTATGTTAGTCAAAATATAATCCAATTCTGCTGTACCTTCATTTGGATGCGTCCATGTCCATTTCCTTTTAACATTTTTCTTAAAAAAAGAATTCATAATATAAAATTTTTCTTTTTCTGCAAACTCCACAAATCTATATCCTCTCTCATTTCTATTCCCATAACCAAAATTACCTAAAGCACTTTCATCTTTCATTTGTTTACCAATTCTAGCATTAAAGTCTCCCATAACCATTTTAAAATGCTGTTTACTCTAATCAAAAGCCTTTTGTACATCTGTATAAAAATCTTCTACTACTTCATCATTATGGGAACTTGTTGGGGCATAAACCTGAATTATCTGCATTTGGTATCTGCTATTAAGTTGTATAACTAATCCTGCCACTCTGTCAGATACACCATCAATCTCCACAATGTTGGTCTTCCATTTTTCATTTATAATGAATCCTATTCCACCTGTATTTCCAATATTTGTGCCTTTATAATAGAGAACATGTCCACTTTTTAAATCAATTGTCTCTTCACCATTTCTTCTAACTTCATAAAATCCAATAATATCCCATTTAATATAAGACAGTTGTTCTTCTAATTCTTGCAATCTTCCTTCATTTGAAAATGATCTGCAGTTGTAAGTACCTAAATAAAAAGTCATCATCAAATGGCAGCCTGGGTCCGCAATCAGGGGATTCTTAGCATCCTCCGCCTTTGGCCACCAACTGCTGCCTTGGTTGGTGACTTTACAGCCTCCTGGGAATAAGGGCCGTGATTTATTTTTGTCTGACATAATTGTATATATCTATTGAAAAAATATTTATCATTTATACAAACATTCATTCTGCCTTATCAGGCAACTGAGAAGAAAGACCATGATGTTTCTTAGCCTTAAACTCAGAGGTAAAAAGCCAATAAACTTACCACGCTGGCTAATGCATGCTGGTGATCAGCCCATCCATGTTCGTATACTATATGAATAATCATATAGTAATAATAGTTGCAATGACAAGAACGTATAGAGTGGACATTAGGAATTTGCCCTGCTCAGTTCCTTTAAGGCCTCTAAGAGGAATCAAAGGGTCTCCCTTCAGTTAATAACAAACTCCTTTCTACAGTAAGATATACTTAATGATATACTTGAAAATATATTTAACGATATTTAGCCAGAATGTGTATCATAATATATTTCATTGTTAATCTACTATTTTGTTATTATTAATAAGTGTTAATTTAATTGAATAAATAAATTTGATTCAGTAATCATTTTAATTAGACATACACACCTATTTGCTAATATAATTTTAAATTCTTAGAGTCTATTAATTTACATCTTATCTTTCTTACATGAAATAATTATGAAACAAACAAGAAACCAATAATTGGATTGATAACTGCATATGGAGTTATACATTACTTTCTTTTATATATTTGTTATATTTAATTATTACATAATTTACTTGCAATAGTAAATCAGTACTTCATGATCTCTATAAGTACATACTTAAACATATAAATCTAAAATTCTTATACTGATTAACTTTATTTAAATAAGTTTTGATAATACACTTAATTAAATAATAGAAAAATTCTAAATGATATTTTAATACTTTATCTGCTCGAGTGATTTGAGTGAGTCAACCATTCGATTCAACTGATTGGTTGAAATTTTGTTTTCTTTTTTAAATTACGCAAAAACTATAAGCATGATGTCAACAGAAATCCCTGCATTTGATGCTCATTCCTATTACCTTTCGAATGATATAAATTATATTGATATCGGATAAATTTTGAATTTTTTACAATTATTTTTAAAATTAGATGAATTTATTATTTTTATTTTCTGGTCAATTTACTAGTTTACACGAGGCAATAAAGGCAGAAAATCTTTATCGGCCTTATAACTCTAATATAATGGATTAAAAATACACTGATAATTCGGATATGAAGGCTTTCAATGTGACACAAACGTAATTGCAGAATATCATAAGTTATTAATTTTAATTTTTTTAAATTATTTGATAAATAGTATATTAATTTGTTTGCATTTGTATTGGTATGTGTGTACTATATAAATTATATAATATTAAATTGTTTATGCTCTTTATTATACAAATATTTGAAATATAGGCACTCTTCACATACCTGGAGCCTAATTGTAAATATACAGTATACAAATTCAAATATAACAAAAGTTGTTTTGCGGAATATCATTAAGTTATTAATTTTAATTTTTAATATTTTAAATTTTTTAAATTATTTGATAAATGGTATATTAATTTGTTGTGTTTGTATTAGTGTGTATGTACTATATAAATTCTATAATATTAAATCATTTATGCTCTTTATTATACAGTATATAAATTCAAATGCAATAAAAGTTGTTTTTATAGTGTTAATTCTGCGTATAGACATAATGATTCTCAAAAGGTATATGTTTATCTTTGTATTAGTGTGTTTGTTCTTGCATCATGTTTGTATAACAAGTAATGATTTATATATATAGAGCAGTGCAATGTGAATTTTAAAAACTGATAATCTAATGTACAGAAAGGTTACAGTTGATAAAGCAATCAGAAAATTTACTGGGCATAGCACTATGTGAAAATATAAACACTTAAAACCAATAAAGAGAGATTTCAAATGATATGTGTATAGTGGTAACCATAATGGTTATGTATATACCACATGGAATTGTATCCAGGCAAAGAATCAAATTCTTGCCTATGCCATGATACTCATGCTGTGGAGTCAGTAATTTTGCCACATCTTGCATCACATTATTTTCAAGTCTATAGCTAGAAAATGAGCTATATGCAAATAAATTATATCTCTGTGGGATAATAAATATAATAAGAAAGCACCACTGGTGTCCATAAAGAATATAAAACATCACTGATAAAAATATAAAATGAAGAAATGAAACTCATTTTATCAGTGATACAGACAGTAGCCTACAATTTCTAGTTTTAGATAGACAAGAAACTAATTGCTATGATGACAAATGCATATCCACCTTCTGGAAATGATTTGTTTTGTATCTTTTATTAGAATGAATCTTTTTCTTATAGATGCCTTTGAGATTTGTCAACTTTTGGGGTATAAGATAAAAATGAAGAATCCTTATGGGAATATTTTTGGAGATTCTGAAGCTATGGATTATCTCAGGTAAGAAGTATTATATATGGTTTGAAAAATAATTTTGTGAGGAATACAATAAAATTATCAATGAAGATGTAATTTAAACTTAGTTAATGATAAATTAGAAATTATGAACAAACAATAAAGTAATAATTATGTCAGATGTTGAAATTTCTTTTTTTCCTTATTTTTTAAATGGTTATCACTATTTGTCTTAGACTTATTGTTTTCTTTAGTTTTTCTAGTTTCTATTAATTCTTCAACCGCCTCTTACGAGGCATCTCGTCAACATCTGACGTCACTCTAACTCTGCTAGTTCTTATGCTAAAATATTCGTTTGACAGTTATTGATTAGGTTTTTAAAAGTTCTGTAAGATGGTGCCCTCTTCCGAATTATTTTACAAGTAAAAAATCAAAAAAACCGCATTTTAAACTAAACAAAAAAAGAACCTTGTCAGTGATTCGCTGTCAGCCGGCTCTCAGCCGAAAAAGACATTCTGATTGGCTGGAAAGAACAAAGAAACCGCCTGATCAAAGAAAATAAAGAAAAACGCTGAGATTTTCATTTCGAATGCAATTTAAGTATTAAAAAAATATAATTTGAGAAATTAAACTAGTTTTTTTAAAAATATACCAAAAAAACAAAATTATTTTCGAAAAATATTGAAGATTTTAGTAAAAATATTTAAGATTTAGCAAAAAGAAATCTTTACTTTTCGATAACGTAAAATTGAAAAAAAGCGTTTGCGTCAGCACTTTTTTGTTTAGACATTCGCTTTATATTTGCCGAAATTGAATATATTTTATAATATATAAATAGCAATTTATTTTTGAAAGAACTTTTGTTCTCTTTCATAACCTGAAAAATTGGTAGTATACTTTTTTATAAACGTATCTGAGTTGAATTTAATATTATAGACGAATATGTTTTAACAATAGGCTATGTCTTCAGTTTGTGAGTTGGCCAATTAAAAGATTTGATTTTTACCTCATACAACCAATAATATAATTAGCGGTTTAAGGGTTAATGCACATTTTTTTTGCTCTAACATAATTAAACTAAATTATTGTGAAACTTGTGTCTCACGTCAATTTTTTTTTTAAAATTCAATATGGCGCCTAACGAATCAACCAGATATATGTGATAGGTCTATAAATAAATTTAAAGGTGAATCTTTTTTTTATTTTAGTTTATCTAAATTATTTTAATTTAAAAATAAATAATTCCTTTGAAAGAATTTAGATTTAATGAATATTATTATTATTATTATTAGTAACCATTATACAAATTTATAGTGGGTTAATACAATTTCATAGATATTAGGATAACCATTTAGCTAGTATTATTTTAGATAGAATAATTCAACAGGAAATATATATTTTAAATTAGTCAATCTTGAATTATAATTCAGATGTTATTTGGAATTGAGATAGATTAAGTGATTTAATATAGTTAGAGGTTTGACCATTGATCATAAGATCTTTATTGATATTTTAATAGTCATTTACAATATTTATTTTATACAAAATTATATTTGAGGTAGTCTAATGAATTTTAGGGCATAAATATTTTCGTACATTCGAAGAAAATATGGGTTATTATAATTATGTTATTTTATAATTTTAAATTATCATTTGTCAGATATCTATTATTACAATTTGTTATTTAACTGAGAAGAGAATAGTTTTATGTTGTTATATAATTTTTATTTGTGCACATTATGAATGATATTTGATCATATTAAATATTGATTTACTTCATTCAAAGTTGAGAGTTGTTAACAGGGTACATGTTTAATTAGAGAATTAAGCTTCTGATATTCACATTTGCTTAAAAGTAGATCTTTGATAATACAATGTATATTATAGTCAGCTACAATTTGATGTCCAATGTTTAAGCTTTGTTGAGTAAAATATAGTCTGTTATAATATATAATAAAAATTTATGGACAAACTGCATATATTAGTAAATTGTAAACAAATATCTATATACACATATAGCTTTGACTATGTATTACTCAAAAATGCTTTCAAATTTATTATAAGCTTTTAATATTGATTTTATTATATATATATATATCAAGGCTCCTGTTTTAATTGAGGCCCTCAACATTTATCCCGGTGTTGTACATTGATTTCAGTATTCAGCATCTTATTACAGGCAATATTTTCAGGCAAGTCAAATCTGAATTTACAATTTACTTATTCAATGACAATTATTTTCTTAGGCATTTGGAAATTTAATTAGATAACGTTATTTCAAACTGAGTATAAAATTACATAGATGGGGGGGGGGAGAGCGGACAGTCGAAAAAGAGAAAGCTCTTAGCGGTATCATTTTGATAGTTTTATCCATAAATTTATAGAATAACATGATTGGAAATAGGAATAAATTATAATGATGCCAAAATTCTGCAATTTTATTATGATGACAAGTCAAATAATTTGCATAATCAGATTCACCAATAATTTAGTCTATATTCCTACCAATGTTATTTAATAAACATATTACCATTTAACTTAATTTGATAATTACTTGATTTTTAAAACTGATTTGTGTAAACATATCAGTTTTCGCTTTTAATTAGTTTTTCCATTTAAATCTATAACACAAAACTTATATAAATTTGAATATTTTATAAGTTTCTACAGTATTCAAGGTCAAGCAAGAGAGATGCACATGTAAGTTGTATAATAATAAGAGTACAATAATAAATGTAGAATAAAACTAATAACTTTTAATGTATAATGAATATCTAAAATAATAATAATAATTGTATTATAATAAGAGTATGTAAAATAAGAATAATAATTGTATAATAATAAGAGTACAATAATGTAGAATAAAACTAATAATTGTAATGTATAATGAATATGTAAGATAATAATAATTGTATAATAAAAAGAATATGTGAAATAAGAATAATAATTGTATAATAATAAGAGTACAATAATAAATGTAGAATAAAAGTAATAACTGTAATATATAATGAATATGTAAAATAAGAATAGCAGTATAGTAATTATGTATAATGATTGTGTAAAATTGCAATGTTGTTAAGTCATAGAAAGCCCAGCTGACCTTATAGGATTAGAAAACTATATAAAATACCATATATGATGAGAAATATAAAAATACTGCGTGTATGTGGAAACACCATATATGGTTAGGTATGTAAAAGACTTCAGAAGTCTTGAGAGATATATAAACCCCCATAACCTGTTATAATTGTTCTGAGTATTAATTATAAGTCAGACACTCCTGCCTCTGTAAGTCCAAAAGCAGGACTAGGGTTATTATATGCAGGTCACCACGACCTTTTATTATTTTATTATGCCTTATAATAGGCAATGTATATAGTTAAAATTATTTGTATTAAACTATAATCTTACCATCTCAATTCTGCCTTTGTACATTTATTTACTAGCTAGTCATAAGACACACCAAATTGATGCAGTTGACACAGGAATCGAATCTGAAAGAAAGTGGCAGTCAATACCGGAAAGGAACTACAGAAAAAATTTGCTCAGTCATCATAGGATCAAATCTGGAAATAATTACCTAAACAGCAAGCTGAGACAAATTGTAAGTGGATTTGAATCAACAAAGAAATGGCAAGCATATCGCAAGTTGGTATATGCATGTTTAATGTAGAAAATCTGAGTGATTGGCCACTATATGTTCAGAGGATCAAAAACTACTTTACACTAAATAGTATTACCGAGAATACTGTAAAAGTAGCCCCATTACTTTGCTTCACAGGCCAGAGGGTAATTGAAATAGCTAACAAACTGTGTGGAAATTCGCCGGAGACACAGAAATACGATGAGCTCATAACACAGCTAAATAAATATTTCAATCCCCAGCCATCCAAGTTTATTGCTCGATTGCACTTTAGAGGCAGAAGGCAAAGAAAAAATTAGAAAATAAAAGAATATGACATTGGTTTAAGAGACATGGCAAAACCATGCCTTTACAGTAAATATTTAGAGGAAGCTCTCCTTGAGCAGCTATTATATGGATGACCAGTTCAGGCAGATCTTATTAGCAATAAAAGACCTAACTTACGAGGAAGCTATCAGACATGGAACAGCTTATGAACTGCTGCTTGACCAAGTGAGAGTTCAGAAGTTTCACGAAACCAGAACCACTTCAAGCTACAATTTTTAAAATGTCTGGAGTTAAATCCAAAACAGATAAACAAATTAAATGTTTCCGATGTGGAAAATCGGCCACAAAGGCCGTGATCGCAATTTTCCAGAAAGTGAAAGTTATCGGAAAATAACCAAGTATCCTGAAAGAGGGCACCACCATACAAAGCCGAGCAGAGAATTTCCATGCAGAGTGATGGAAAGTAGCTACATAAAAAGTGCTACTATAGACAAATCTGATCAAATTACAATAAATGTAAAGCTAATTGGCAAGCCAATAACTATGAAAATTGATAGCAGAGCAGGGGTATCGCTGATAAAGAGTAGAGATTGGGAAAGACTAATTCAGAATCTAAAATTCCCTCCAAGGGTAAAGAAAACGCAACTCAAGGCCTGGAATGCTAATAAAAATCCCATAAGAATATTAGGGGTTGCAAAAGTAAAGGTAGAAACAATGAAAACTAAAGAAATACTACCAATATATATAGTGAATGGAGTTATTAACCCAATCATAGGCCGTGAGTGGTTTGTGCCCCTAGGCATAAAAATATGCCTTATAAAAAAATCGACACAGAATTGCAGAGTGAAAACATATCGCATGTAGCCGCATCAACTACATGCTCAGATAAAGCTGATGTGCCTAGGACAAAAGTCTTCATAAATTGCAATGTTCAGCTAGGACCAAATAGTATTAATAATCGAGTAATAGCAGAATGGACTAATGCAGACTCCGGCTAGAGAGTTCTTAAAAATTGAATAGGAACTAAATGGCCTGCTAGATGTCCTTCCTACCTAGATAAAGGATTGTGGAAAGTACACAAAAGGCTATCTGTAAACAAAGGTTGTATATTGATGAACAACAAAGTGCTTATACCTAACGATGGTCACATAAAAATACTTAGATTACTACATCAGACTCACCCATGGATAGTTAAAGCTAAAAACCTGGCATGCAACTGTGTATGGTGGCCAGGAATAAATAGAGACCTCGAACTATACATTAAGAATTGCGATAAATGTCAAATCCCAGATGAACTTCTGTTTCAAAAGAAAATATGAAATAAATTATCAATCTTGGTGCCTCCCAGACAAAAAAGTAACGAGAGAGTAATGGGAGGGAAAGAATTTGAAATAGGTGACAATGTTTGGTCACTGAACAAAAAATAAAAAGGCTTGGGAAAAAGCAACCGTGACAAGTAAAATTGCAAATCAATTAGCTGAAATTGAAACTGACGATGGTGTAAACCTGTGGAAACATAAAAATCAGTTGAGAAGATGATATCTGCCAATAGTAAATAATGAAAACGAGGAAGTACCAAATGGCAACAACATGGAAGCTTTAACCAGTCCGGAGATCAACAATCCTGAAGTCGAAGAATTGCCAACAGATAAAAACTCTTCCGAAGCTGAGATAGCCACATCGAAACCACTATCAACAGACAGCAAAAACCACCAGCAACTGGCAAGGACTAAAAATCCCCCATCTCATCTCAAAGACTATGTTAGGTGAAAAAACATACTTCTGGAGTGGGGGAGGAGTGCAGTATTCAAGGTCAAGCAAGAGAGATACATATGTAAGTTGTATAATAATAAGAGTACAATAATAAATGTAGAATAAAACTAATAACTTTTAATGTATAATGTATTGGAGGGGGATAATAATAATTTGTATAATAATAAAATATGTAAAATAATAATAATAATTGTATAATAATAAGAGTACAATAATGTAGAATAAAACTAATAACTGGAATGTATAATGAATATGTAAAATAAGAATAATAATTGTATAATAAAAAGAGTATATGAAATAATAATAATAATTGTATAATAATAAGAGTACAATAATAAATGTAAAATAAAAGTAATAACTGTAATATATAATGAATATGTAAAATAAGAATAACTGTATAGTAATTATATATAACGATTGTGTGAAATTGCAATGTTGTTAAATCATAGAAAACCCAGTTGATCTTATAGGGTCAGAAAACTGTATAAAATATCATATATGGTGAGAAATGTAAAAATACTGCGAGCATGTGAAAACGTATGTGATAACACCATATATGGTTAGGTATGTAAAAGACTCCAGAAGTCTTGAGGGATATATAAACCCCCATAACTTGATCTAATTGTTCTGAGTATTAATTATAAGTCAGAGACTCCTGCCTCTGTAAGTCCAAAAGCAGGATTAGGGTTATTATATTATATGCAGGTCACCACGACCTTTTATTATTTTATTACGCCTTATAATAGGCAATGGGTGTATCTAGTTAAAATTATTCGTATTAAACTATAATCTTACCATCTCAATTCTGCCTTTGTCCATTTATTTACTTGCTGGTCATAAGACACAGCAGTTTCTTAAATTTAATTTTAAAACAATTTTAATTTCTATTCACATGAATCAAATTTATTTATATCACAGATTAATATAAAGCACTGAAAACATTGAAATTATTCAAACGAGGGTGCGCGTAGATTTGTATTTAAAAAATAGCGCATTATCAGAGATTGACTTCCGTTTGAATAATTTTATATCACAGATTGTAAAATCTAAAATTAAAAAAAAAAAAACAATTTCTCTTTTATTTTTTCCTTTGTCTGTAACCATCTTCCTTCCCTCTTCCACACAAGAATAATATTTCATTCTTTAATTCTATATAATTATTTTAATCCTTTCTCTAAATAACTACTTAACAAATAGATATAGGGAGAAACTATTCTTTTATACGTATACATGTTGCAAATATTGTTAGCATACACATATTTTATGATTTATATTTTCAATGACATCTAGATTATAATTACTTATACAAATTTTAGTCTTTAAAATATTTTTAACTCTTTTTTGCTCAAAATTCAATTATATCATCAATGTATACATCTATAAAATTAAATATTGGGTTTAAATACTAGCCTGATTTAAAATATGCTATTAAAATATTATCCTGGAGATAGTTTTGTTTCTCTCTATATATATTTAGTAATACATAATCAATTATTTAGTTTAGAAAAGTGAAACAGTTTTTTATTTTATTTTATGAGTTGGAAGAAAGAAGAAGGTAAATTTAAAAAAACCTGAACTTCCAATATAATATACTATATGAATTCTTGGTATATTTAAAAACTTGTAAAATGAAAAACTGATTTCATTGTTTTACTTGAAGATCTAAGATGTATAAAACATCAATTTTTTTAAAATTATTTTAGTAAAGTTTAATATAAAAAATAAATAAATAAAACAATTCTTTTATCACATCAATTTTGTTATCTATACTTCTTAGAAATAATATTACATTTGCTATTAATCTTTTTACACTTAATACTTACTCTGATTTCCTGTAGACATGGAGTAAAATCCATCTCCACCACTTGGTGGCCTTGGTGTTTTCTCAACAGATTTAGACTGTGTAAGCACTTGCTGGTATGCATTAGCAGACTCTATCTGCTGAGCAACTGTTCGGCGATAATCTAAAAGTTTTCTGAAAAAAAAAAAAAAAAAAAATTAAAATAAATATATATTATCTTAAACTTTGTATTTTTTCTTAATACCAAAGTCCAGAACTAAAATCTGTAAATGAAACTTATCAAAACATTAATTTTATATTAAATATTTGAATTATATGTGTTTATGTGTATAATTGTATAACTTCATCTTTGTATGCATCAAATGATTGTTATTTCTAAAATAAAAAACAATTTGAATGACTTTTGCTAGCCTAATCAATGCAGGTATAACTCATATTATTTGCCAATATAATGCAGATATTAAACAATAAAAAGCAACACATAAATAAGCCTGAACATTTTTTATTCACAGACAGAAATATTTAATGTATATATTGTAATGAACAAAAAAATCTCTGCAGGTATGGCCAACATGCATCACCAAAGAACACCACTAGATTTATTATCTAGAATTTCTTTCATCAAAACATCCACCTTCATCAGGGGTTTAACCACAGATCTTTAAGTAGGAAGATTAACATTTACTGATAATGGCATATAACCATAAACTCCTACAAAGCCCTTAACCACTACTAGTAATTTATTTTATATCCATTAGGTCATGGAAATCTTGAACCTCCTTACAATATTTAGGGGGCACAGTATAAGATGGTAAGATAATAGTAGTAAATAAAAGAGACTTACTAATAAAAAAATAAAACACTAAAATGATTATGAATTGTTATATTCTGTAGCTAACCTGGATAATTTTAAATGTTGTTTAATCTGCTTTTTAATTGCCTCAATGGATATTAACTTTAAACTTTAAGGTATATATGTACTTGTATAGTATTTTAAATATTTTCTAAATACCATCATGGATCAAGTTTCAATAGTGAATCAATAATTTCAATTTTTTACTTAATAAATCTATAGGTTATCATGTTAAAGTTAAGTTTGATATGTTTAAATATACATAGTGCTTTGAATAAATGACAATAGCACAGATTCCAATCAAACATCATATTATAGCCACATGTATGAATATTACAATTTTAAATACTCTTAAAAATATGTACTTAATACGACACCAAATGATCAACGTAAAAATTAATAATAGAACCACATACACATTCATAAATACTTGGACTACATACAAAAAATATAATAATCAGATAACCCTACTTAAATCTTTACTTCAAAATCTAAGGATATGCACATTAATCATGGACATGCACCAAATGCATCTATAAAATAAAGTGAATAAAATCTATAGACAATACTTTATTAAATACAACTACATCAATATCTTCTTTATTATATATATGCATACGTGCATATATGTATCATAAATAAATCAAAATCTGTTAGAACTATTATTAACAAGTCAAGCCTACCTTAACTATCTGATAAATAAAGATACATTTCAATATCACCTTTAACAGACATACAATAAATTTCTTGACATTATTTGCTCCCTTTTCTTTTTTAAACAAAATATTTAAATACTGATCCCCATTTTAAAATTTAATAATATTCAGAAATATTAATTTTGAAATAATAATCTACAGCGATATACCTGTTCTGATTTATATATATGGTTTACATAATTATTAGAAGGATTTGCTAGAGTTAAGCTATTAATTCGATTAAATATTTTAAAATAATTAGTTATAGAGTTCAGCCCTCATATACCACTCGCTTTTAAAACTCTTAAACTAACATTATAATAATATAATATGATTCAAATCTTAAAGTATAATTGATATAATATTTGTTAGTTAAAAAGTAATACAAAAATATTAACTAAAAGATTAATGATGAAATAAATATTACTATATGTCTTTAGGTAAAAGAAAATTTATTTACAATTTAAATCAAGTTCAAAAAATGTCTATAAATTTAAATGACATTCATTTAATTTACCTCAAATAAATCTTTATATAGCAGTCAGAAAAGTTCATCAGAAATAATAAAATATTTATTTTATGTACTATGTTTTTCCCTTTTTAATTTTAAGAGTCTTGTATGAAAATTTGAAATTGAAGTTGGTGTTATAGGAATTTGCATTTTTTGTAGTTGATTTTTTAAAAAAAAACATTCAATCATGATCAGGTTTCCACATATTTTTAAACTGTTTATTGGTCATAATCAGTTTTCCACATATTTGTAAGGCACATTGTCAATAGTTGTAGGTTTTATAAAGTTAGTATGTGGTTGATGTAATTTAGCTACATCAAGGCCTATAAGCACTCCAATAAGCTTGTTCTATATACCTAGGAAGGAGTTCCTATGTGTAAACTAACAATGCATAAAGGTTTTATGGTGCCTAGGAAAGATTCTTGTTAGTTACATACAGCATTTCCTTAAAAATAAGACCTAACCAGAAAATAAACCCTAGCATGATTTTTCAAGATGCTTGTAATATAAAGCTCAATGCAATTGTAAGCAGTAGTTGAGATCACCAGCCAGATAGATGGACTTCTTTTCATTTGTTGAAACACATGGTGTAAGTATTGAATTATAAAGTAATGAATGTATAAATAATATTTTTGACATTAATGCTTTAAATAAATGATAATATAAATTATAATGATACTGATGTATTTTTCCCATTGAACATTTTCAACAAACATGATTTTACCAGCATAGGAAAACAATTTCCTCTTAGCTTAATCTTGGACTTAAAACAACAAATTTACTGACTTTATGAAAATTAACAAATTTTTAAAGTTTGACCTACCACAAGCTATTGTATCAGACAATTTATTTCATTTATGTAGTTTTAAATACTTATTTATATTTAATACTTAGATTTAGAATGCTTGACTTAGTTTTGGAGTTTGATCATGATAGCTTTTAAATATTCAAGATAAAAAAAAATCAGTTTTGTTTCTTAAATATTTTTTTTCTCCTAAAAGTTTAAATATGAAAAATGATTTTAATAATTAAAGTTTAGTTTAAGTTAATCAAAAACATTAAAAAAAAGAATATCCCAGCAGGGCTATTATGAATAATTTGGAAAGTGTTTACAATGTGCACTCTTGATAATAGATGTATATGATTGTGTTTTATATAAATCATCATAATTCAATATGCTGTGTAGTACAGAAATGTTTTCTGAATTTTTGTACATGCATTTTTTTATCAGTTTTGTATGGATAATCATTCTTAACTGTAATCATTTTGTTGTCACTCCTATCATATAAGTCTTTTATTAACATTTAATTTAATGGTAGATTTAAATGGAATATTTTGATATCAAACAAATTTTTGTACGAAATAAAAATAAATATCTCATTGCCTATTGCTAGTTGAAAATTCAAATATTTACAGTGGGCATTACTGAAAAAAATATGTTAGGCTGTCTGATTTGAGATTTAGAATAAATGCATATTTTTGTTCATGAATAAATTTAAATATCTCATTGCCTATTGCTAGTTGAAAATTCAAATATTCACAGAGGGCATTGCTGAAAAAAATATGTTTGGCTATCTGATTTGAGATTTTGAATAAATGTCTACTTTTTGTTCATGAATAAATGTAGATTTTCATACATAAAAAAGACGTATTTTGGAGCAAAAATTAATATAACATTTAGTTGTATTTTTGGAGGAACATGATATTGATTAGTCCTCTATTGAGAATCAAAACAGCAATGCAGGAATCACATAAGAGAAAGAGAAGAATGCAAGAAAAAACAAAGTGATTTAATTGATACTCCAGGTTTTTTTTCTAAAGAATTTTTAATCCTGAAATTAAAAACAGGCTTATTATAAAAACACTTCTATTTTTTATAGTATTTACACACTAAATAAATAATTAAATTTAAATAATGGCAAAATACTCTAGAAGTATAAGTTAACAAAAAATAAACAAATGAATTAATTGTATAATTAAAAAAAAAACTAAAGTAAAAGGATTTAGGAAATTGATTGACATCATGTGTGGAATGACAAATATTAAAAACCTAGAATAGTTTCATAATTAAAAATTTTTGTTACAGACTTATTGAAAAGTATGGAAGAGCAAGATGGAGAACTGATTAGAGAAAAGATAACACAACCTAAAATAGAATACCCGGAAAATGATACTAATTAAATTCAAGGCAAAGGAACTTAATCAAGTAGAAGAATCAGATAAGCTATGTAAACTCAGATATTGCAAGAATTAAGGTCTTTTTATATCTCAGCTGTTTTGAATTTAGTATCTAGTACCTGGTCCTTCCTGTAGTAAGTCATCATATACCACCAAGGGAGAAAACCCAGAAACTTGCATCTGAAGATACAAAAACCTGACTAGTTTTAAAACAGATTGTCCTGATCTTTTTATTCTTTTGTAAGTCTAAAGGGCTATCAGGGCTTGACATTGGGAATCCTGTTAAAATATTTAGTGGAGATTGAAAGAACTATGCCAGAATGAAGGACTATAATTTTGTGAAGTGAATTTAAGAGTGATTATTAAATTATACAGAACTTTGGAAGTACATGTGATATATTTGAAAATGTCAATAAATATCATCTTTCTAAACTAGTCTTGTATATTTTTTGAGTGTGTTTCTTAGTTGAATATTCGGCAAATACACCACAATAAAATGGCATAGGCAGAAATTCAAACTGAGTGATTGAGACAGTATTAAAGTGAAAAAGTAAAAATACAATCAAGTTGTGATTTTGTAAGCAATTGTAATGATTGATAGGGCAATCAAAGGTTAAAATGTTTATAGGTTAAGTGAATATCTTAGAATTTGATATAGGCAATTCAAGGGAATGGCCTTAATACATAACACAGCTTGAAAATCACACTTAATAGCATAAGCAATAACAATAGGAAGGTAGCTGCTTTGTTGGGTTTAGCAGTGGAGAAAGTAATAGAAATGATTAACAAGTTGTTTTATGGACCTATATCTGAAGCAGTAATATATGAGGAGGTAGTAAAAAAGCAGAACATTTTAGCCTTGATCATCTAAACATATAATCAAGTTGGCATTATTATTTAGAAGACAGGTATAAGTAAAGAAAATTAAGGATTTTGACATAGCATGCTACCAGCATCAAAAAATTGTTAATAAGGTGAATTTGGTGAACAGGTATTGTTGGATCAATTATTATGGGGAATGGCAGATGAAAGATTAAAATCACACTTAATAGCATAAGCAATAACAATAGAAAGGTAGTTGCTTTGTTGGGTTTAGCAGTGGAGAAAGTAATAGAAATGATTAACAAGTTGTTTTATGGACCTATATCTGAAGCAGTAATATATGAGGAGGTAGTAAAAAAGCAGAACATTTTAGCCTTGATCATCTAAACATATAATCAAGTTGGCATTATGATTTAGAAGACAGGCATAAGTAAAGAAAATTAAGGATTTTGACATAGCATGCTACCAGCATCAAAAAATTGTTAATAAGGTGAATTTGGTGAACAGGTATTGTTGGATCATTTATTATGGGGAATGGCAGATGAAAGATTAAAACAAAGTTTGTTGACTGAAACAGAGGTGTCATATAAATCATGACCAAAAAAGGGATTGCATTTAGAAGTAAATCAGAAGAAGAGTGCAGAACATCAGTTTATAAAATAAATAAAAGTATGCTGTCATGAAATTATAAATCAAATAGTAAAACAAGCTAGGTAAATGTTTTTGTTGTGGAAAAACAGGACATTTGGTGAAGAATTGTAAATGGTCATGAGAAAGCTGAACTATGGAAAGATCATTTGGCAACAGTTTGCAACAAAGCCAAGATCAAGGAGAAGCAATATAAAAGAACCACAACCAAACAGACTAGGTAAGCAAGAGGAGGGGAATATAAAAAAATATGACATTGCACAGGAAAAGCAATATATGCTAACAGTAAAAATATTTATTACAAGAACATGAAATGAGGATTGATAACAGTTTGGGTATTTTGCTGATATCTGAAAGACAATGGGACAAAATAGAAGGTTATAAAGAGGTTAAAATAAAAAAGACCAATATCAAAGTTAAAGATGTAAGCAATAACTTGCTAATTGTAGTTGCAATAGTAAATTATCCAATTGCATACAGAGGCAAAGTACACCATTTGCCAATTTATATTGTGAAAAGACAAATAAGTCCCATAATTGATAAAGATTGGTTTCAGGGGTTAAGGATTAAGGTTTCCATTGTTAAAAACATTTCCATCAAGCAGGAAATTTTAAACGTGTTCCTAGAGTTATTCACAGAAGAGTTAGGATTAATAAAAACAAACTCAGAAGAAGTATAATTAAGTGAAAATGCACAGCTAATTGTAAGCTGTGAAAAATTCCATTTACTAAAAGGAATATGGTTGAAGAAAAATTAAATACATTGGTGTCTAGATGTGTTTTAACCCCAGTAGAAAATGCAGAATGGGCCACACCCATAATGGTGATAAATAAACCTAATGATCAAATTAGAATTAGCAGGTAATGTTAGAGAGGTTTTAGTGTGTTTGTCTACTGCAAAGTATTTTAATAATTTGATCTTGACTCTGTCTATCATCAAATTAAAGTAACAGAAATCATCAAAAGTCTTAACATTAAATCACATAGTTTCATCTGTCCAGATATAACCACCTACTGAATCTTAACCTTAAATCACACAGTTTAATCTGTCCATATGTAACCACTTACTATTCTGTATTACTATAGTGCCAATCAGTTAAACTTATTGTTACAAGTGTTTAAAGAAGTAACACCCTAATATGATGATATTTTGTTAACAGCAACAACAGCAGATTTGTTAAGATCAAACATTTTGAAAGTTTGCGAGAATTTAAGTAGAGCAAGAGTTAAGCTAAACCTTAAAAAATGTATATGGGAAACTAAGAAATAAAATTTCTGGGGCACAGCATTTCAGATAAAGGAAAATATCCTTTACACAACAAAGTAAGGGCTGTGAGAAATGTTAAAAGGCTGAGGAATGTGAAGCAACTTCAGGTATTTTTAGGGCTATTAAATTTTTTTGAACCATTTTAAAAAATGTCTAATGATAGCAAAATTGATATATGCAATGGTCAAAGATGGGTATGGACAGAAACTCAACACAGCATTTCAAAAGACTAAAGGGTTTTTATAATCAGGGGCATTTTGACAGTCAGCAGGAGCTTAGGATTACTGCAGATGCATCAGAGTGGAGAATGAGGGCCCTGTTAGCTCACCCTATTGATAATAGTGAGTATCCAGTGGCACATTCATCTAGACCATTACCAAAAGCAAAGCTACAGTCAAATTGATGAGGAAGCACTGGTGATTATTTTCGCAAGAACTATAAGTTTGTTTTTGGGCTTAATTTTGTTAACCCCTGTTGGGGATTTTAGGAAATGACTGAACAGCACCTGAACATTTAAATCTGTGAATGTTATGATGGTGGAATTTCTTAGCTGCACATATGTTAAAATATAAATACAGTAAAGACATCTCACATGCAGATACATTTTCCAGATTTACAGATAATCAAAAGTCACTCAATAGGGATGTTGAGGTTAACTATATTGACAGCATAACCTCCCAAATTGTAAACAGTAATATATCCTAAAAGTGGACTAAGGAAGAAAAAGGCTATGAGGTTTTGATGAACAGAATTAAAAAGTGCTGGCCTAAAACTAGACCTAACAATATGGCAGTGGGGTTTTGGTCAAATAGAGAGCAGTTATCTATCTATAAAGGGTGCATAGTAATGGAGGATTGAGTTCTTATATTGCTTGCACAGAGGGAGATATTTTTAAAACTTTTACATTAAAGGGTGTGTATGAAAGTTTGGTGCACAACTGTCTGGTGGTCACAAATTAATGTAGATATTGAAAACTATATTATATGTTGCTCCGTATGTCAGTCAGAAAGTGCATTACTGGTGAAATATTTTGCATCCTGGCTAAAGGTAAGAAAAGCATGGGAAAGGATACATATTGATTTTGCCAGTACTGTTTATGGAAACATTTTATTGATAATAACTGATGCTTTTTCAAGATGGATTGAATGTCACATAGTAAAAAATACTACTGTGGAAGAAACAATTATGTTTGACGATTATTTGATCAATACATGGGTTTTCAGATGGGTTGGATTTGATAATGGAGCATATTTTATTGGAGATGAAATATGTCCATTTGTTAGTACCTATGGAATATATCATGTGTTAGTACCTATGGAACACATCATGTGTGCACACTGCCATATCATCCATGGATTAGCTGAGAATGCTAAACAGCAAATTAAATCTTTATAAATGAATAATGTAAAATGCAAGATGCTTTACAAACATTTATGCTATAATAACATTCAGTGCCATCTACAGCGACTGATCAATCAGTGGCAGAATTAATGTGTGAGTATAAATTAAGAATTAAATTGCAGTGTTGCATCCCAAAGTACAAATGAATACTCCAAGTAAATCATGTAAATTTGTATTTTTATATTGGACTATCTTCATCATCTAATATGTGTATTGAATGTCTTAAGAAAAATTTAACTTCATTTAAATATTCGAAACACATTCAACTGTTAGTAATAGCACATCAAACAGGTTAATATCTGTGCAACATTTTGAGAGATATTCTCCTCTAATCTTCAGGTGTTTCTGGCCTGACCAGTGGCAGTACTAGCATGGAATTCAAACCTGGATCCTTAGATACTTGAATATTTAATTTTAAAGTAATGCTTTAACCAACTGAGCCATCCTGTCAAATGTAACAGTCTGTAGAAATTTCATACACTTATCTATGACCAGAAACACAAAGCATAGAGTTATACTATCACTATGGAACAGAGTAAAGTTTTGATCAGAAACCAGTGATTTGGAAAAAGAAAAGATCTATATAGAACAAACCTTTATGAAAAATGGTTATTCATCAGCTGTTATTAAGAAAACATTAAACGGACAACAAAAAGAACCATCAAGAGAAGAGACAATTATTGGTACTGTAGTGTGTCCATGCATTCCAAAAATAGCAGATAAATTAAGGAACATCTGCAATCAGTATAACTCAGAACAGCTTTCCAGAGCCATACCACCATACAAGGAATTCTAACATCTACAAAGCCTAAACTTGAAATGCTGAAAAGCAAAAACTGCTTCTATGAAACACCATGTAAATATGAAAGAACATATATTGGTGAGACCAGTCATTCCATTGAAAAGTGCTTGCAAGAATACAAAGTGATGATAAGATGAGAGAAAACAGATGTGCCTAAGGTAGCAGACCATGTATGTGCCAATGAAGATATGTTCAATTAGGAAAATACAAAAATATTGGATAGAGAAGAAAAGATACAAAAAAGAAAATTTAAAGAAGCTGCTCACATGAGAATGGCAAAAAATCCCATAAGCCAACCTAATGTGACTATACATAATGTATGGAAACCACTAATCAATTTGCTCTTAGGAAAAAGTGGAGAAATAAGGAGGAACCTCATAGATAAGTATATGAAATTAATGCAGACTGCTGCCTTTGGCAGGATGCCTCAGTTGGTTAGAGTTACCTTAAAATTCAATATTCAAGAATCTAAGGGTCGAGGTTCAAATCCCATGCTAGTATTGTCACTGGTCAGGCCAGCAATACCCGAAAAAGAGGGGAGAATATCTCTCAAAATGTTGTGCATATACTAACCTGTTTGATGTACTATTACTAACAGTTGAATGTATTTGGAATATTCAAATAAAGTTAAATTTTTCTAAAGACATTCAATACACATATTAGATGATGAAAATAGTCCAATATAAAAATACAACTAGAACACCATCATCATAAATCTTCAGGAAAACACTAAGTATTCAGTATGGACCTGATACTATACCAAACTTTAGACATTATCAAAAATTAAGACTAAAGTTAGCCAAAGTAAAAAATCATTTAACTTTCTTATGTAAATGTAAATCTGAAGGGATAATTTCTAAGGGTTTGCAACTACAACCTTCAATTCTCTCTCAGAGAGCTAAGAAAGAGAAAGAATAAATGCTCAAAGGTTTTCTAAGTATCAATAAATGATATTCCAATAATTTCTCAAGCAGTAAGAAATTCATATTCTATATTACACCAAAAAAAAATAAAAGAATGCCAAAAGAAGAAACTTGTTAACCTACATGGGCATATCATAATGTACCAAGCAATGTGCCAACTTCATCTGTTAAAAACCTCAGTTCTAAATATCTAACATATATTGAAATTTCTGTTCTTGAAGAAAGATTAAACTTTGCCATAACCCCATCTAATATCCCTTTACAAATATAATGGCAACCACCAAGGAAGTGACACAAAATTGCCTTTAGAAGCAGCAGAATTACACTGGAGAACAATAAGAACATTTGATCAGTAACAAAAATTGGAATGAAACATATCCTATAGTGAGAGGAAAGCAATTAAATCTCTCAAAGTAGATAAACCTATAATTATTCTTCCTGCTGACAAAGGTAATGCAACAGTTGTAATGGATACAACTGATTATGACAACAAAATACAAGAATTTCTCAGCAGGTCAATATAGAAAAGTGGCAAAAAATCCAATACCGAGTATGAAAACAAAGTTACAAGCATTTTCCAGAAAGCATCTCAAGTATTTCACTGATTCAGAAAAAAGTAAAATAGCATCATATTTCAGCAAAATTTCTCACCTTTATGGTCTACCTAAAATCCATAAGGATCATGTTTCATTAAAACCTATTGTTAGTTCTAGAGATTTACCTTGCCAAAATTTAGCCAGATTTCTTCTCAAAGTTCCAAGTCCTTTGGCATATAAGACCGAGCCCTTTGTCAGGGAATCTAGCCACTTTATAGAATTATTTAAGAACATGAAAATTGCAAGAACTGACTTACTGGTAGGCTTTGGTGTGGAAAGTTTATTCATAAATGAAGAAGCATTGTCTATTGTAAGGAAAAGATTAACTGTTGATAATACTTTACAAACCAGAACAGCTCTTCCTGATGATAGTATAATGGAATTATTAACATTCTGCATAAAAACAACCTGTGGATGATACATTTTTTGTATGGCCACATGGTGAATTACTGCTACAAACTTTCTGAAAACACATCAATAATATATCACATTCAATTAAATTCACAATATAAAATCAGAACAAGAACAAAATTGGCATTCTTAGATGTTCTTGTGACAAGACTCTCTCATGGCAAAATCAAAACTAAAGTTTACTTAAAAACCTACACATACAGGAAAATACCTAGCCTATACATCCAATTACACCAGAAACACAAACCATGGAGTTATACTATCACTATAGAATAGAGCAAATGAAGTTTGTTCAGAAACCAGTGATTTGGAAAAAGATCTATATAGAACAAACTCTTATAAAAAATGGTTGTCCACCAGCTGTTACTAAGAAAATGTTAAATAGATAACAAAAGGAACCATCAAGAAAAAAGACAATTATTGGTACTGTAGTATACCGATACCTTCCAAACATAGCAGACAAATTAAGAAAAATCTGCAATCAATATAACATCAGAACAGCTTTCCAGAGCCATACAACCCTATGAGGAATTCTAACATCTACAAAACCTAAACTTGAAATGCTGAAAAAAAAAAAATCTATGAAATACCATGTGAATGTGGAAAAACATATATTGGTGAGACCAGTCATCCCATTGAAAAAACACTTGCATGAACACAAACTGATGAGTAAAAGAGAGAAAACAGATGTGTCTAAGATAGCAGACCAATTGCAAAAATACAAAAACATTGGATAGAGAAGAAAAAATACAAAGAACAAAATTTAAAGAAGTTGCTCTTATGGCAATGGCAAAAAATCCCATAAGCCAACTTAGTATGGAAACCACTAATCAATTTTGCTGTTAGGAAAGAATGGAGAAATGAAATTTCTATTGACTGTTGCCTTTGGCAGGATGGCTCCATTGGTTAGAGTTACCTTAAAATTCAATATTCAATAATCTAAGGGTCCAGGTTCAAATCCTATGCTATTACTGTCACTGGTCAGGCCAGCAACACATGAAGAAGAGGGGAGAATAAAACCTCTCAAAATATTGTTCATATACTAATCTATTTGATATGATATTACTAACAGTTGAATGCATTTGGAATATTTAAATAAAGTTAAATTTTTCTAAAGACATTCAATACAAATATTAGATAATGGAAATAGTCTTATATAAAAATACAACTAGAACTCACAAACCTTCAGTAAAACCATGTAAGATGTTTGGAATTGGAGAACCTGATGGGTGAGGGATATAATATGAAAACAATAGATCAGGAGAATAAGAGATAAAATGTCAAATCAAATATATTAGCAGGCTAAATAGTTTCAGCACAGACATCATGTCAATCATATGAGAAAAAGAAAGTAAAAGAATTGCAGATGAAAATATTACAGGAAGCAGAAACAGAGTGATAAAAGAATTACAATGAGAGAAAAAATAGAGAAAACTGTAATTGAGAAAAAAAGTGAGGAATTTTGAGAGGTAATTCAAGAGAAAGCTGAGAAATATAAATTGCCCATACCTGTGTGCATTAAACAGGCACAGGAAAGAGAGAACAATTACATGTAGAAGGAATAATAGTAACTTCTGAGTGAGGGGAGAAAGTGTAATATTTATAGAATAAGTAATTAAATTTAAATAATGGCAAAATACTCAAGAAGTATAAGTTAACAAAAAATAAACGAATGAATTGTTTAATTTTTAAAAAGACTAGCATAAAAGAATTTAGAAAATTGATCAACAACGGAGACAAGTAAAAACATTTGTGGAAAGAGAAACATTAAAAAGATGGAGTAGTTTCATAATTAGAAAGTTTTGTTACAGACTTATTGAAAAGTATAGAAGAACAAAATGAAGAACAGATTAGATAAAAGATAAGGCAACCTAAAATAGAATATCTGGAAAGTGACACTAATGAAATTCAATACAAAGAAATTTAATCAAGTAGAAGAATCAGATAAGGATAAAAACTGCAGACTATATACACTCAAATATGGCAGAAGTTAAAAGCTTTTTACTTCTTGGCTGTTGTGAATTTGATGTCTAGTATGTGGTTCTATCTGTAGCAATTTGTCACATATCAGCAAGGGAGAAAAACCAGAAACTCAGATCTGATGGTACAGAAACCTGATAGTTTTTAAAACATGGCATCCTGATCTTTTTATTGTTTTGTAAGTCTAAAGGGCTAGTAGGGTTTAGCATTGAGAAACTTGATAAAGTATTTAGCAAAGTTTGAAATAGCTGTGTCAGAATGGACTGTATTGCAGAAAGTAAATTTAAGAGTGACTATTAAATTATTTAGAATTTTGGGGAGTTTATTTTAGAAAAACGATATTTATTGACCTCTTCAAATATATCAAAATTTGATTATTTACATAATATATAGTCTAGTATATTTTTTGAGTGTGTTTCTTAGTTGAGTTGTTGGGAAATATACCACATTTTAATAAAAATTTAAGAAAAAAAAAAACTTACTTACAATTGCAAGATATCAGATCATTTTCAGAGTGATTAATTTTGATAAAGAATGATGTGATGCAGATTTTTACCTTTGATTTCAAATGATATTATGTAAAACTTAATTTAACATCTTGTAATGTTTATTTTTATATGGACTTCATTAATTAAAAAATTTGTTTAAATAAATCTTTTATCTGAATAAAGAATTAAACTTATAAAAGAAAACTTTTTATTTCCTGTCTAAAATGAAACTAAAAGCATTTTTATTTAACTTAAATAATTGTTACTTAAACCTAACATAAGATTACTTTTATTCAACACACATGAAATTTTCTATACTTAATGGGCATATGCCTATAGAATATTTATTAAGCTATATTATTTTACTAATAAGCAGACTAATGAGCTTTAATTGCTCTCCCTACAGCTAACCACATAATTAAACTTGGAAATATTTTCCTTTTAATATACATGCTTTATAATGATATTGTTTTGGTAAAGTGATTGTTGTAAATGATGGTTATGATGTACAATGATTTGACATTGTTTTTTGCTAAAAAAAAATTTGGAGACACAAAATCTGCTTTATATATATATCCATATATCATTTTCCCAGTATTTTGTATAATTTTTAGTTTATTGACTAATAAATTAACTATGCCAATGCAAATAGACATTTGCATTAGTAATCATGGATGTAATCAAGGATATCCTATCCAGCAAGTTTCTAAATATCGATGAAATATAATACATTCCAAATTTAAATACTGTCAATTTTATATATAGCTTAATTCTGGGTTGCATGATAAAGTTCATTTTTTATTTTAATGCTCATAGAAGTGAAGAATTATAAATCAAATATTTGTAATATAATTAAATACAGTATTTTTCTAACATACTATATATTTTAAGATTTCTTGACTGATTAACAAAATACTATTAAAACACTTTTAACAATTCTTTATTTACTGGAAATTACAAATAATTTTGGAAAAGCACTATATTACAAATATTTTATTTATAAGTATTCATTTATAACATCATTAAAAGGAACATGAAAAAAACTCTTCCATATAGATTTGGACTAAGCCATACATAATAGTGATTATGTTTACATCTTTCATGTATTATATTAAATTTTTGTAGCAATCTTATAATTGTGGAGGTGCTAAAAATGTTTTAGAAGGATTTTCTTGTAGTATATATAGAAGAAATTACATATCAAGTTGAATTTTGTGAGCATATTCAATAGAAGTCTTTGGCTATATTTATTGGAATCTCAAATGATTTTCCAATTATTGATGACATCAAGTTAGCTCTAGCAAAAAGTCAATTTACTTTTTTTTAATCTAACATTGTTCTATTTGACATATCAAAAAATTTCTATAGAGAATGCATGTAAATAATGTTAGTATTATTTTATATTTATGTGGTATTTAATTAATTACATATGCATAAGCTGGAAATCAAACATGTTGAATAAAAAATCCATTTAAGAAAAAAAAAATTAAAAAAATTCAAACAATAAGAACATTATCTCTAATAGATACCTGAAAACACCATGCAATTTTATAATTAAATTGTATTATAAATATATATAAAATGCAAAAAAAATTTCAGCAAAGATGTCCATCCTCCACAAAAATCAATACATAAATATATGAGTTGAATTTATTAACATGAAAATGCATTCCTTAGACCAGGGGTCCCCAACTCTATGCCCGCGGACCATTTTACGTGTGCCCACCGCTATCCAAACACAATAAAAAATTATTTATCTGATACAAATAAATTTAACTTTTAAAATTTCTTATAAATTATTGTATTATATTGTAATCAAATTGTAGGGCATACTATACTTTTACAGCATAAAAATATAAACGTTAATTATATGTTAAAATTTTATTTTTGAAATAAATATTTTTTTGTACATGTGTATTATTAACAATATCCAATTATAAATTTACAATGAAAAAATAAATGGTGCACACCACCTAGTTGAAAAAATAAATGGTACTCACCATCTGGCCTGTATTATAGAATGTGCTCTTAAGTGCAAAAAGGTTGGGGAACCCTGCCTTAGACAATATGATTATGCAGAAAATAAAATACACTAAAAAAGAAAAAAATGCTTCCAAGTTTTAAACAATATATAATTAAAATATAAGCAAAACTTACCTATATATTTTTTTAGCTTAAGTATGTGTTCATTTTATTCTCAAATATCACCAGATATCTGTATTCTAAATGATTTTTGTGTACATTGTTATATGGTTGCCCACTTTACTTTTTACAAATTTATAATGCATATATAAATAAGAGAATTACTTGCTTTATCTTTTAATTGAGCTAGTTTAGTAGTAACTCATTTATTAGTGCTCTTTTTAAATTTTGATAATCAAAAATCTATTAGATAATTTTCATTCATGCTTTGTTTCCAATTAAATCCAAGTTACATCAAATTTCTCAATTTCATTTACACTCTATCATTTTGTCATTAGAACTAATTCATCACATCAGCTGTACAAATATTGTAATACAAGTTTTGTCTCTGCTTTACTGATAGTTTTGGTTCCAATAAATTACAGATTCAAAAACAAATTATAAAAATTAATTAAATCACTCAAACATTTACCTGAAATTATATCAGTAAATGGAAAATGTTTAAAAATGAAATATATTGTAATTTAATTGTAACTTACCTGCAAATATTTCTAAAAAAAAAAACTGATTTAAAATAAATAAATTTAAATTTATTACTTATATTTAATTGATGAGTAAGAAATTATTTTATAAATAGCAAAAGTTTGCACCAATAATAAAAAAAGTTTTGCATTTGTATTCCAACACAAAACAACCCTTATGAAAATTCTTTTTCCTGTTTATATTTTTGTAGTCATTTATTTAGTAGAGAATTGCAAACTTTTTCCTTTTATATTTGATATGCAACTGAGAATAAGTAATAAAGAAACTGACAGATCTTTTTAATAATTCTCAGTTTTTAAAAATAAAGCAACTATAGTGTATACAACAATTGTTTTCCTACACCAAATTACAATTGCATAATCTTGCATGGATATTAACAATATTTTTTAATAATTTTTTGTTGCAAATAACTTTTAGCACAGAATTGCAATTTTTTAATTCTGTCATACAAATTAGTGAATGAATAGATATTTGTAGAGTTTATTCATAAATTACACTTATTCATAAAATAATTTAATTCATATTATAATACTTGACCACATAATATAATACATGAGCACATTATATTACAGCAGATGGTTGTTCTAACTTTGCATAGACATTAAAGTTGTTGTTATATTTTATCAATTTCATATAGCCTCCATATAAATTAAACTTAGTCATAAAGGAATTTCCTTATATATATATACTATTTGACTATATAATATTATATTATAAGACAGTCACAACCTTGTACAAACATTAAAATTGTTGACATAGTTAACCAATTTTGCTTAAATACTTTTAACATAGAATCAGAACTTCTTTTTTAATTTCAGCTCTTATATATAACTGAAAATCAATAGATATTCATAAACCTTACAAATAAATTAAACTTCTTCATAAGAGTGTTTTACATGTTTTTCTTTTTTTATTTACACTGACATAAATAATGTCCTGTCATTAAATAGTCACAATAATTTTTCTATTGTCTTTTATTTTGAAAGTATAATTGTAAATTTTTTGGTTTTATATATAAGACACATCTGAGAATCAATAAGTATTATAGATAATTATTTAACATACAAATAAATACATTTAAACAAAACTTTTTAATTATTCAACTTTTTCACTGATGTATGCATTAAATGAAGTGTAATCTTTATGTATATTTAGCATCACTGTGTGGGTTGATATAAAAAATTTTGAAAATAGAAAGTTTCAAATTCATACAGCTCAGAATAATGGTGGTATACCTGTATAAAGTATACACATTTCAAATATAAAATATTTCAAATATAAAATTCCATAAAGAGAATGAAGCATTATGTTTAATGGTGGATTTCAGAGGGATATTTTATTATGAAACATACCAATTTTAGTGGAGAAAATGCTACAAGAAATACTTGGGTTTGGAAAATATACAATATATTCATAATTTGATTTTGTTGGCAGAATTTGTGATGTTATGATTGACAATAATGATGTTATATGTACTTTAGACATGAGTAAAATGTACAGATCAATTGATCAAATAACATTTATTAAAATTATTTCTAATGCATTTAAATTAAAAAAATGTTAATGTGAAAATAATAAAATTTATAAATGAGACATTAAATTTTTTAATAATGATTTCTATAAAATGAATAATGGTTGAATATAATTATCATCTTGTATATAATACTTTTAAAATTTTTAATAGAAAATATACAAATATTAAGATTAATTCTACTACTAATAAAAAATTATGGATATCAATATCATATATTTCAAATGAACAAGTGAATTTTATAAGAGAAATATATAAAGATATATGTGATATTGTACTTTATGCAATGAAATAAAATAATAAATAATTCAAAAGTTAAAATCTTATTCTTAAATCAAAATTGCATCATATAAATGGAGATGCAAATGTAGCAGTGAATACATAGAGGAATCAAAATGTATATTAAAGAAAAGAACCTAAAGAGCTTGTAGTTATTAAAAAGTTCAAAAAACTAAACAAAATTATAAGGTAAATGATAATGTTTCTACATCGGTTTTTTATGATCATAATATGGTTTTAATTTCGATTATAATAATGTGAAAATATTACAAATTGAAAGAAACAAAAATAAAAAAAACTATGTTAATATATGAATGCAAGCATGACTTAATAAACAGACAGACAGAAAATATAAAAATCAACAAATTGTGGGAAGGTTAGACTTTGAACGTCTATTTGAAAGTGTTAGTTGACAAAGACTATGAAGCTAATCGAAAGTGCTCCTAGGTGAATAAAAATTTTTAAAAATGTACTTCATATATATATAAAATCAAAATTACAAGAATTTCAAAAACTCAACCAGACTAGCCAAGAAAATAAACTCTAAAATACTATTAATGGTTTCACTGCTACAACTGCTTGTAGCAGTGAAACCATACTTCCCAAGTGTAAAGAACTACAAATTAACAACATATTTAAATTAATGACATATTTAAATTAAACATTAATCATATATAAGTTTTTAAATAAGAATGTTGGAAAAAGTGAAATTATATAAAGAGAGAATGATAAAAGAAAGTTGTATATAAAGAAAAACCTATTTTGAATAGAATGAATTATGTAAATGATACACGGATATAAAAGCAAATTAAAATTATATGAAAAGATATTAGTTAAAGTAATATGTTAGGACTATAAAAAGGGCAATAAAAAATGATTGGTATTTTTATATAAAGAAATGTGCATGTAAAAGAAAAATGTTTGGTGAGTGAACAAGTAAATAAGTGTAGATTATATAATGTATATAAAAAGATGTATTCTTAGATGAAAGAGAAATGTTATTGTTTTTTATGATAAGGGTATATACAATTTTATATATTAATTAGTTTTAAATAATATTGATATAAATATGTATTTTAGAGATCCTTGAAAATGAATACAAAGAAAAAGTGGTTGAAACATTGGATATTAAATGTGACTATGTATATATGTTGAATGAAGTTTTTAAAACAAACAAAAAAAAGAAAATGTAATTTAACTGGATTAAATAAAAAGAACATTATATTTTATAAGACATATATATTTTAATAAAAAGGGTTTTATTGCAGTTGTTACAAAAAGTTTGTTTAACAGTGGTGATAATAATTTAATATATATTTTTGGTCATATTGAACTGTGTTTTTCTTCTATGGACAGCTCATTATCATATGATCAAACAATGATTATTATGAAAACATTAATCTCTCTTTCTCTTTTTTTTTTAAAAAATAAATTTATTTTGAAAACTACATGAATTATGGTACATAAATTGCTTGAAATTAAGGATTCATGGGTGTCCCACTACATGTTTTGCCCATACAAGGGGCCTGGTCCTATTCAGTCATGTGACTTTGTCTGCACCAGTCTATCACTGAATAGACACATATTTGGTGATGAATCCTACATGATTAGATAGGATAGTCATAGGCAAAAGTTTTTGAACTTGTGTAGAAATTCCACAACAATCTAAAATAATATATCTCTAAGCTTCCAAATTACTACACCATAAATCCATTTAATTGTATATGTGTGTAAATATATAATAAAATCTATCTTCTCCATAAAATTTTAAAATAAGATAGCAAGTCGATCATATATGATGATAATTCAATCAATTTATGTTAAACTTTCATAATTTATTGTTGGTTGTGTGGCTTTCACTTGGCAGAAATTAATGCGGAAACAAATATTGTACCACGGTGGGAAGTCTTCAAGTTTAATAGCATAAAACTTTATTCATCATACATTTTAATTCAAATCATCAACTTGTTCGATTTCAGCATAATGTATGACATATATGTGATATGTGGAAATGTGAAAGATTAAGGTGGAAAAAAAAAGATTAAAATGATTCAATATTAAAATTGATAATAATGCTCATTTGCAGGAGAAATTTTTGAATCAACTTACATGCAAAATATTTCCATTTTTAATTATTCTTCTATTCTTATTAAATGTTTTGACACTTACATTTTCTCTCTTTTATTCTAATCATTCTCATTTATCTTTTTTTTTTTTCAGAATAATTCTTTAAAAAAAAAATTATATCAAAAGTACTGTAATAAAAAAACCAATCTTCACATTAATGAACAATAAATAAAATGAAATCTCATTAAATATATAGCAAATCTACATAAAAGAATAAAAACCTAAATGGAATAGATGCAAAAAATAAATAATATTAATAACATTATCAAAATAATGTCCTTTACAATAAAAATCAAATTAAACATAAATAATATTAACAATATTATCAAAATAATGTCCTTTACAATAAAAATCAAATTAGTCTTTAAGTGGAATATTAAAAAAAAAAAAATTCTAAATGCCTCTTTCTAAATCATTGCTTTTTTCAAGGCATACTCACACATACATAGATATCATTTGTTTTTGTCCTATACATAAATATTAAAACAATTACATTTTAGAAAGTTGCATTTTACAAAATTGTTTCTAAATTCCCCTTTTAAATCAATAGTTTTTTCTCAATTTTTTTTTAATGTGACAGAAATAAATATATATTTTTTTATTATTCTCACTCCTATATATATATTGTTTGCGTACTTGGTGACACTTAACATACATAATAAAATAAAAAAAGATTTCAAAAAGCAATGTATGCAATTATTACATATAATAAAGTAAAAATAAAACTTAGCATTATTAATTGCAATTGATATTTAAAAATTTTAAGATAACTTTAAAAAAATCAAAATAAAGAATATGATAAATATAATTTGATGCATCAACAAGTATAAATATCGTTATGTACTGAAACTGTAAGATTCGAGTTCGAATCTTATTTCACCTGTCATATTTGTTCTATCATCTCCTACCCAACCCCCATCCCACCTAAATTTAAACCCTCAATATTGGACTGTGTGCTTATAATAGTATTAGTTATATGTATAAAAAGCTTGTTAAATACGCCTCATGCGCACACACTCCAATATGAGATTAACACACTGAAATTAATTTATTAAATTTAGAATATTTAATATTTTGCATTAATTATTATTTAGGTCAAAGTTATATAGCATTTTAATTTATAAAATCCAGAAAAGTTGTTTTTAACATTTTAAATATTTAAATGTATTAAAAATAGAAATTCCCCTACTAAGTATTCTTGTAAGTCATAATGGGTGAGGAGAGAGACAATAGAAGAGAGAGAAATGTTCTTAAAAGCTTTTAATTAGTTTTAAAAAAACATCTGCAGTATAATGAGGTCATAGGTAAAATAGTGATTGAAATGACAAATGGAACACATGCTCTTAATGCATTGTTTTACCTGAGGGTATTTTAAGCGGACCTAAAAGGTGAACAAATACCAATGTCCGATGGATCTGCAAGATAATGAGCAAAGGTATATAAAGTCTTGTTTAAAGGAAAATGGGCTGGCTGACCTATCTATCTATCTGAGTCTCCCAATGTCGAGCTAAGTTAATATCAAATGTTTAATATGCCATCTGCTTCTTTTTAAAAATAATGTTTTTCATATATAACATTGTAAAGCCCAAGTAGTAGGTGTTAGCTATTCTCCTCTGAGTGGGAGATGCACTGGATCCCCTACTTGCTTTGAAATGACTTAAGATCATTTGCTGTAATCCGTATACTGCTGCCTAATCAACTGCTACTTATAATTATGATCATTGAATGAATTATTAATGGAGAACTACTGCGCTATCCTTCCTGAATGAGAGGACCATTTGGAAACATGCACCTTCTGCTTAAATCCAAGGTAACCTGTACCCAAATCTCTTAAAAACTTTCATGCTCTTTTATTCAAACTAGAACTTATCTCTGTGATGTATAATATTTATTTATAATTTCTCCTCATGCAAATTCTTCTAAATCACTAAACTTCTTAAAATCTGCTAACCTTGTAATGTTTAATGACTCCACATTCTTTCCTTTTCTTTGGGTATTCAATTCTAAATTTTATTTATTTATTGACGTAATTAATTTCATGCCTCAATAATTTCTGACCTAGCCTCTTAATTTTATTACATGTTAGTCTTCACCAAAATGCGCAGAGTTATTAAATAATATATTTATAGTAAACTAATCTTATATTTATAGAGTGGCTAGCTCAGGAAATATATAATCTTTATATTTTATAAATTATTTTTAGAATGCATCTCATTTATATGCTTTTGTATTGTCTTATATTTTAATAAATTATCTTAACATCAGAGATGCAATATGGCTTTTATGTTTAACTATGAGTGTGGGTGGCCCATAATTTGTGCGGGTGGATATCTTAACAATAGAAATATGCTAGAATTGTTATCTTTGTCCTTTTATTATTAAGTTTGATTGGTATTCATTGAATTTGAATTTATAATTAAACCAATCTAATGTTGGTTCAGGGTTTGTAAGTTAATCACTCATAAATGTGGGCTTGGGAGTGAGTCATCATTTTTAGCAATTAAATATAAATCTCGTTTTATTATAAATGATAGGTGTTATCACTGAGTGATGCCAATGTATTTCTCTTATTTTAAGCCAGGGAAATCACCAGATAGGTATATTAAAGGTATCATTCTGCTCCATAAGGAAGGGCATAGTTCAAAATTCTCCCATGAAAAGCTAAGTCTGTCATGCAGTTGGGTAGTAATAGTGGCAGAAGTTCCCGTCCACCCAGACTTGCATTTATGACCGGTCTCATAGGGTCTCCGGTAGAAAGCCCACCCATGAGTTTATATTTCCCTCCTGGCTTACATCTCAAAGTTCACTCCGTTATATTATTATATGGCATATCTATCAATGTCACCTCTCGTCTAGTTAACTATTCTTTTACTCTCTGCTTATGATTTCACTTCCAAGCTTCCCACGTTATTTGCCCTCAAATAAAAGGCCCCCTGTAGAATTAATCATTAATATAAAACTTTATATATATATAATTTATTGCTGGGATAAGTTGATTCACAGCCGTATCTCCTGTTCAACTCTTACCTCAGACAATAGCTAATGTACTTAGTCTGGGGAATGAAATGACGATTTGCTACCATTACCCAAAGAGATAGATCGAATGCTTAATGTGTTAATAATGTAAATTCATGTCATATTAGGAGTATTGACTAAGATCAAACTCCATGTCTGTAAATACATTTATATTAATATTAAATATAGTTTAAAATTATCTCTACATGTCTATTTCCTTAATGCCTTATAGCCATAGTGTGTCGTATCAAAATCAGTCAGATATAACTAGGCCACTCATTAGATTTAGAAATAGTAGTTGTAATCGAATTAGTCTCTTGTATTTCCCTGATCCCCATGGCCTAAAAGATGTTTGCTAACGTAGTGGCAAATATTCGAACTCAGCATTGCAGTCTCTGAACCCACTTGTAGTGCTGCTCTTTGACTGTAGTGGAGGGAAGATGCAACTAGTTAACAAGATATACAAACTCTGACCATTACTGTACACATATAACATAGTTGTGTTTCATAGCTACATTTGAACTTTTGTATTAAATCAAATTGTAATGCATCTTTATCAAGATTAGCAAGAATAATTAGTTCCCCAAAATGTATCATAAATCAAAAATCTCAAATAAAAATTATAATGAGTTCTTTTGGGCAAAAAATTAATTTGCTAATTTAAATTCAAAATATACAAAAATTTGATTTAAAAAATAAAGCTTAAATTAAAAAGGAGTTAATTGACAAGTAAACATTTTATTAAGATTATTATTTTCAAAAGAACAACTAATTTGTGGATAAATATATTGTATAAATACAGTTATAATTTTTTAAAGATATGTATATTTTTCCATTAACAGTCTACCATTTTGCTATTTATCTAGCAAGAGACTATTTCCTAAATCATAATTTGTTAAATTAAAGCATGAAGAAAAAAAACTAACCATAAAATACATTCAAAGGTTGGAACCAATGAAACTTTTTCATTGTGAAAACAAGGATGGCAGAGAACATTTCAAGTCAAGTGCAAAATAGAGAGGAAAATGCAAGTCAAGAAAACAACAGTATAAATAAACAACTGATGGAAGAAGAGAATCCAGTTAACAAAGAAATCACCTCAGGTAATTTTGACTATATTTCACCCAAATTATGACAAGGGAAAGAGGAAGTGAATGTCGTAGAAGGCTTAGAAAAGTTTAAAATTGAAAATAACGTTATCTAAAAAGCGAAACCAATCAATAAGAACAAATCTATGAAATCTAAAATTGAAACTTATGAGAGAAGTAAGTCAAACAAATTATTTAATGTTAACAATCAAGAATTCAAGTATAAAGAAGCATTACAATCAAAAATTAAAATCTAAGCAAATGCAGCAAAACTGGTGAGAATAGAAGTATGTGGTAAATAACGTTATGCAAGAGGCTTATGATAACATATTGGATTTAATGGATGAGGAAGATGAACAATCAACTGTTTTATAGAAATCATTCAATGAACAACTTTTAATAAGGATTGAGAAATTTAAGGAATAAAAGTGAACAATTCTTTTATCAAGAACAATCACAGACAAATTCAATTGACATGCTGGATGCCAGACACTCCAGCTAGAAATATCTCTGTAACATTAATGGAGTTTTGCTGTAATATTTGTGGGCATGGGTCTGCACTCTTTATTTCTTTCTCAGGGGTCAATGGTGGCGGTCATTGGGAGTCTGGTTTATGGGTGCAGGCTGTTGATAATTATTGCCGCTACACGGAAAGACTACCAGAAGGGTATAGGGTCAAAGTTTCCAGCACCATTTCCACTCTCATGGGTTGCTGTGCCCCTTGATGGATTGTTTTCGAGAAGTGCAGATCTGTGCTCATCACTCGTTAAACTCTTTTATGGATATAATTGTTATCATACTGTAAAGATGTATGTTTTTGTATCTATGATAAAAACTGCCATTATCAAAAAAAAAATTACAAGTTTATTGATTTAAAATTGAGAAAGTAAAGGATTTTTTTAACCTATATTTAGTATCTTTGATCATATAAAAAATATTATTAACAGAGTAATGCACAAAATTTTTCCCCACTTTTTCCCTTTCAAAATACTTTATAATTATATTGATCATATTTTACAATTATGATTAATGTTCTTATTATTTATCAAGTGCACAGAAAGTCTGTAATTAGAAAGATAAATTTTAACCTTTTTTCACATGTGCCTTAAATGTTTTTATAATAGTAGGATGTAGTTTTTAACTACAGAGGGATCTCTCAAACCTCAACGCAAGATCGATCATATTATCTTTAATCTAAATTCTTATTTATATAAGCCAATCTGAAGCATCTTGATTTGAGAGTGTGAAGATGTTACTCTCTTCACATTTAAATCCATTATTTCCTTAACACTAATTAACTTACATGAAATCTTGTTATTTACAATGAGTTAGTATTAAAATGTTTTTAATGGAAATCTAGACACTAATGTAATGTTCTGATTATTTATAAAGTGCACAGAAAGTCTGTAATTAAAAAGAGAAAGTCTTTAATCTTTTTTTCACATGCACCTTAAACATTTTTATAATAGCAAAACAATGTAGTTTTTAACTAAAGAGGGACCTCTCAAACCTCAACACAAGATAGGGACTTTATAAAGATAAGAGGCAACCATATTATCTTTAAATCTAAATTCTTATTTATATAGGCTAATCTCAATCATCTTAATTTGAGAGCATGAAGATATTATCTCTTCACATTTAAATCCACTATTTGCTTTACACATTAACTTAGTGAAATCCTGCAATTTATAATAAGTTAATATTAAGATCTTTTTAATGGAAATATAGAAACTAATGTAACCTTCTGATTATGTGCACTTAATAAAATATCAGAAAGTTACATTAGTTTTTATATTTCCATTAAAAATGTTAATATTAATTTGCTGTAAATTGCAAGATTTCACATAAGTTAATTTGTATAAAGGAAACAGTGGATTTAAATGTGAAGAGAGTAATATCTTCATGCTCTCGAACCAAGGTGCTTCAGATTGGCCTATATAAATAAGAATTTAGGTTAAAGATAATATGGCTGATCTTATCTTTATAAAGTCCCTATCTTGTGTTGAGGTTTGAGAGCTTCCTCTACAGTCAAAAACTACATCGTTGGACTATTATACAAATGTTTAAGGCACTTGTGAAAAAAGTTAGTCTTTTTCTAATTATAGTCTTTCTGTGTTTTTGATAAATAATCAGAATGTTATATTAGTTTCTATATTTCCATTAAAAAGATCTTAATATTAACTTGTTGCAAATTGCAAGATTTCACATAAGTTAATTTGTATAAAGGAAATAGTTGGCTTAAATGGTGAAAGTAATATCTTCATGCTCTCAAATCAAGATGCTTGAGATTGACCTATATAAATAAGAATAGCCGTTCTTATCTTCTTAAAACCCTATCGGTTTGAGAGATCCTTCTACAATCAAAAACTATAGCATTTGGCTATTACACAAACATTTAAGATGCATGTGAAAAAAGGTTAAAGCCTTTCTCTTTCTAATTATGATTAATATATCTTTTACATAAGCAAAATAATTTTCACAAAAATTTTAAAACACATTTCAAAATTTAATATTAATGCACTTTATTGTTGTATTGTTCAAATTATGTTTTTGACTATTTACTGTATTAAAAGAAACAAGCATTTTTTTTTACATTAGAAGTCATTAACAATAATAATCTTCTTTACTTTGAGTATGTCATAAATGAAAGCACTAATACATGATAAGGACATTACATAAAAATCAGATAAAATACATTAAATAATTCTAAATGATATTTAATTCTCTTTTCTTTAATTAATTAAGTATTAAGAAAAGGTAATATTTAATATAAAAAACTTTTATATTGCACAAGGCATGCTTTTCACAGACTAATGCCAGAATCATAATGCTGTTTACTTTAACAGTTGAAAATTATGCCTATATGTGGATATGATGTAAATGAGACATTTAAATATTCCTTTTTTTTTTATAATGAAATGCATGAATTCTTTCTATTAATTGCATTTGAATCTTTTGCAATTTCCCAGACCTCCTTGTATTTTCCATTTTCTATATATCTTTCAGCACAAACTGTTCATATTAGTAGGACTGAAAGTGCGACCTGTACTGAGTTTGTGATCAAGAAAGATCAAACTATATTTTATATTTGCTCTGTTGTTATGTGTGCTGACTATTCACTTGCAATTTTCCATAATATATAGAATTACAAAATGGAATACTGCATGTAATTTTATAAATTATTTGAGGGGTGTGCACTAATGATATTTTGTCTTTTGAGTTATTTAATAACTTGATAAGTGATGGAGGCAATCTAAAGCTAATCTTATAAGTGTTAGCATATGTATTGCTTTGGTTTTTTTTTTTTTTTTGCTATTTTACGGGCATATGGAAGACTTATCCATGCTTTTGGTTCATTATGTGAAATTTTATATTTATTTAAATTAGTGTAAAATCTGCAATTGTTCTTCTTAGCATATTTTGATTATATTCAAGATTGGTGAAATCGTCGATATAAAAATCAATATTGTTCTTCCTATCAATCTCATACTCACATAAATTCTTGTTTCTATATAAGAAACATTTCAAACTTGCCACTTTGTGTTCTTAAGAGATTTTTGATTTGGAGTGAATCATTTCTTTTATTTGAATAGGTTTTAGATTCATTTTGAAATTGAGCTGTTGTTTTTTGGATGTATAGGTCCAAAAAATTAATACTGTGATTTTTATTGTCCCTTTCTAGAGACCATTGTAGAGATAATATATTTTCAAGATATAGGCATATATTATTAATATGTTTCAGGTGTGCACATAAAAATGTCATCTACATATGCCATGTAAATCTCATTAGAAAAGATTCTAAATGTCTGGGGATTTTGAGAGTGTGATGCAAATTATTCCACTTAGTGGAAGTCCCACAGACCATCTGCACACCATTTTATAACATGTTGCATTGGCAGATGCTACTATATCATTATCAATCCATTGTAAAATGGCTATTATAAAATTTTTTTTATTTGAATTGTAGTTAATTTGCTGCAAAATATCCAAAATTGTATTTATGAAAAAGTTTTGAGGCATTGAACCATAAAGTTCTTTTATATCTAATGATGCTACAATTTGTTTTTTTATTTCTTTAATTTTATCAATACATTCAAGGGAAGATTTTATTGCATAATTACCAAAACCAATGTCCTATATTAACCAATCTATTTTATTTGCAGCCTTATAATAGTATGTACCACTAAAATCTATCATAAATCTAAGAGATTGGCTGTCTTTGTGTAGTTTAATGTTGCAAAAATGTGGTGGTATGGATAGTGAGGGATACATTAAAAGATTCTCAGTACATTTATATGCTTTATTACAGTATCTTCTCAAAACTGTAGACACAAATTTATCTTTGGCATATTTTATGTTGTAAGTATTTATATTTTCAAATTTTAAGTTAGTAATTTGAAAGTTCATCTTCTGAATATAATCGTTATGATTCAATAACACTAGCATATATAATGTTATTGTTTTTAAAGTATTCCATCAACACATTTATATTTTGTGACCATTCTTTATTAATTTTTGATGTGTAAAACATTTGTAATAACTTTGCCATTTTATCTATCACTTTCTCTTTTTTTTTTGGTAAATTCTCAAATTTAGCTTCAATGTTGGCAATAATTTCCATGTTTGGGCACTTCCAAAATCCTCCTATAAATCTCAAGCCAAGTTTTAATATGTTGTTGATTGGTTCAGGGGGCATAAACCTTGTTAAATTTATCTAATTATCTACCAATTTATTTTCCAGAATAATACCTTGTTTTTCACAAGGAAATTTTAATTGTCATATTCCCCCTTTACTTTTAATGCTAAAATTCTGCATTTATTTTTAATCTCAGGAGGGGTTTTATAATTTCTCTCTATCTGTTTTTTCAATGTATGTCTTATTTTATACTTCTTTTGTAATCTTAAATCATTTTGAGCAAAGATACCTCCTTTAAATTTGTTATTGCTTTCTCACAATTATATATTCCTGTGTTAATTCAGATGTACTTGGTTATAATGAGGGTATAACATTTACAATAAAATACATTAATCATATTTTAATTCTAAAATTAAAACATAATTGAGTATACTATGTAATGAATAAACTATGTATTGTACATTTGTAAGATCAATGTCCATCATTTTATTTTTGATTGACACACCTTTAATAAAATCGTTATCCTATGACATCATTAATCTTACAAAGTAGCTACAATTTGAAAAAAGTTTTTTAAGAAAAAAGTTTCAAAAATTTTTAAAAATCATTGTGAGAAATAATCTATTGTGAATCAAAATAGTGGGTACAAATTTATGATGATTATGTGGTGAATCCTCATGTAAATTCTGTCACTAACTGGACTAAAAATATATTTTAAAACTAGTGAATGAAATGAAATACTTTCTTATACTACCCATGATAAAATTTCATACAGATTATGAAGTAAAATTTGAAAGATTTTATTTAAAATAAAACTATTCTATCTTCATAATTATTATTTATAATCATTCAGATAAAAAAAAGTTTTATGAAAAGTTTTTATCATTTATAGGGTTCCAGATGTTGATTAAATGGTAACCTGATAAAGTTTGTTATAAAATATTTTCTGTATCAGCTATTTTTTTTATTTTTTCCCCCTAAATTATTATTTATATAAAAAATCTTAAAGTATAAGTATAGAAACCTTGTGTAAATATTTTCATATAAGAAAATTATTTGAATAATCTATATATTGTAATTTTTTGTGGGCTTCTTAATTTGTTCAATGCATCATGTAGTTTAACACAATGGTAAAAGGGCAGATTTTGAATTGATTGCCTATTAACCAAAAAAAAATAGTTGATCAATTAGATGGTTATGTTATGCTCATTCCACCATTTGCCAGTTCGAATATCATATGATGTCCTAGCAACCATTCATACAATTATTTATCTTTCATTCATCTAAAATCCAAAAACAAATTTCAAAATATTTTTAAGATATTCTTCTGGATTGTAGTGTAAGAATTCATTCTTAATAACAAATACATTGTTTAATTTTTGTATTTTGAAGAACAATGAATTCTAATTTTTTTATTAATAATTATTATTATGAAAACAGATTGTGATGCTCATAATATATATATATGCTTTATTTTGTATAAGTATTTATTGTACAGTAATCATTACATACAAGATTCATTAAAACTTATGATAAAATAATAATAGTTCAATAAAAATTACATTAAATTGGAAGATACTATAGATCCCAGCAAGTTATATATAAACTAATACAAATCTGTCAATAAATAAAAAAATATACATTAGACTCACCTGCACTTTAACTTGGATTATATTCATTCAATTTATTCATGTATTTCTAATAAATTTAGAATGATTTAAAGTTGTACTAAAATCATGTTAATATACAGAATTCACATTCTATGTTGTAAAAAAATGTACTCTTTCATTTATTGATGAATTTGTGTTAGTTTATATATATCTTTGTAGTAACTTTTGCTTTAATTTAATTAATAAAACTTATGATGTAACTATAAAAGTTTCTAAAATAAATTCTGTTAGAGTTGTAAATAATGGAAAACTACTAATGATGATTATACTTCTCTGCTGCTTACTGAATTTTTAACCTGCATTCAAATAGAAAATATAACAATCATAGTAGTATTGTCTTTAAACAGTAAAAAAAAAAAACTAATTAAAAAAAATCGATTGCTAATATATATATATATAGTGGGCATATCCGTTGTTAAAAAAGGTTATTACCAATAAACATGTGAAGTACACCCATATTATAAAAATATAAGAAAAACATTCTAAAAGCAGTAGCAATTTTTTTCCAAACCAATAGTGGTATCTGATGTTAGATTTAGTAATTAACAGATATGAGATTGTGCATAATAATCTCTATCCAATGTCTATCCCTCCAATGTTCCTAGACTATTTTGTAACTTATAATTTTCACCAGTGAAAAACCTTAAATCTGGGATCAATGCAACCTCCAGCATCCACCTTTACCTTTTTGGTTAACTATAAAGATATTAGCTTAAACTGAAAATGTAATAATAAAGATTCAGATGTAGGCACTGGATAGAGATTATGATGAATAACCTCCAGCATCTATTGATTACTAAAGCTTGAATATTAGATGGCACTAGTTTGTAAAAAAAATTGCTACTGTTGTAAAAATTTGTATAAGCATAAGGAAAGATGACCATGTGATGTTTTAACACTAGACCCAAATTAAATGGCCAAGCAGAATATAAAAATTTCTCAGAAAAGCATGACAAACCCCAATTGTATTCTATATTGTAAATAACATTCAGAAAATTTACTATTGTTGTAATAATTTATGTACGCATAAGAAAAAATGCTCACATGATGTTTTAAAACTAGGTCAAATTAAGGATGCATGATACATGTTTGACAAATGTCTATGAAAATTCAGTAGAGCATAACACACTCCAGATAACTTCCATATTATAAATAACTTTCAAAGAGAATAATCATTTTATTAATATTAAAAACAATTATGATAAAACACTAGATGTTGAGATGCTAGAATAAATTATGTTAACAGAGTAATGGTCACTTCTGTTTTTGAGACCACAATTTAATATATATAACTTAATATTCAAGATAAAGTGCCAAACTTCCCAGAACAAGGCAAGACTGCAAAACTTACTCATTTTAATAAAATAATTTTTAATATAAATATAATTAGTATTTAAAAAATATAGCCAATATATCTATATTCATCACAACTTTGGCATCAGACACATTTGGAAGTTGTTCCAGACTCTGCATTTTAGAGCTCCATGCTCAAAGATTTCTGTACTTTGTAAAAATTAAATTAAGTATAAACATTAAGATATTAAATTTTTGAACATTATAATATTTCATTAATTTCTGATACACTGACATTTATTAATTGCAAATTTTCATGTTTTAAAGCTGTTACATACTAGATATCTAAAAAATATTTTATATTTGCAAATAATGTTTAAATATTATTTTGTTCATTTAACAAAATTATTTAAAGAAAGTGGCCAGGTAAATTTAAATAGAAATTATATTTCTTTCCTACTTTACAGCCTTAACTTTCTTGCACTGTGATAGGTTTATTGCTCCCCGTCATAATACTTTTTCTACTCTTTCAATTTTTCATTTTAGAGTTAAACCTTTATTCTATATCAGAATTCAATAAATTCAACTTCATTTGGTAAAAATATGCATTTTCAAATGAAAAAAATTCTAAAAAATTATATCTGAATTTGAAAATAATGGGAAAAAATGAATTTATAATAACAAGGGATATTTTTATCATTGAATAATTAGCAAAAGTGGAGTAACTTCATAAAATGAACAAAAAATTTTGATTATAATTTTTAGAATATCTCAGATCCTAATATAATTTAAATAACATTGTATTAGCGATCAGTTTCATGAGGTGTGGAAATCTGAACACCATTTCTTTCTTTGTTAACATTATGCTAAAAATTATTAGCTTATCTTTTTACAAATAAAACATCTATATAAAATAAAAGTGTAATCATATATATGTTTGATTTTTAATAATTATTATACAATTATTGTGTAAAAACAATCATGACTTTTAATAAACTTCACAAATTAATTATTATATAAAGTTTTTTGAAATAATATTGAAAATGTTTATGAAATAAATTATAAAGAGCTACATCCTTCAAAAAACTGGCGTTAGGGCTAAAATACTTTGACCTTGCTACCTGTTTGATTATACTAACCTCTTTTGAGTTTTCAAAATTAAGAAAATCAATCTTTGAAAATACATGATATTATTAAAAAAATTACTAAATAGATGGCTGTACAAATGCAATTTAAAGAAACATGACTATAGTGGATTTCTCTGACTGAGGTCTTTCATGTCACCTTATTATTTAGTAAATATATAAAATCAACATTCCTCCTTTTTCTTTTTAAAACTTGTTTTATTCCAAACTATAATTTTATTTCTCTTCTATACAACATTTCAACTATATTCTGTAGTCATATCAAGTTTCCTTAATAATAATAATAATAATAATAATAATAATAATAATCGAGCAGAAGAGACAGTGGACCACTTTATTTATCAATGTGTAGCACTTAACCAAACACGACAGATGTGTAACACCTACAGAAAACCGGGTACGATCATTAATCAAATAATAGCTGCTTTTCAGGGAAGATCAATACCTAGCATTAGGGCAGCCACATTTGTTCTATATGCATACTGGTGCACCCAATGTACTTTCTTAATTGGCAATAACACCAGACAACGCCCAGCTACATTTAGCAACAAACTGCTACATATTCGAAATAGAGATAAAATAATAACCAACCCCCACTTATATGCAGCAACATGGTTATTGTTAAAACAACCATCAATGCTGTGAATGCTGCAAAGAAAACTATCATACAACTAACATTCAAAGTGACATGCGGACAAAACTAAATAAGCTCCTGATTATTTTTGCTTTTTATTTTTTATATTGTTATAGTCCATTAACCACAAAGTGTAACCACTAAATTCATTTATATGTGTTTACCCTAATATTATTCATTGTATGTTAAATTTCAAATTTTCTAGATGTAAACTTATGTAAACCATTGAGATCAATAAAGCCTTTATTGAAAAGTAGCAGCAGCAGCAGCAGTAGTAGTAGTATATAGACAAGATGGTGGACAAGCAGTAATTCTTGCTAGCATTGCTCAGTTTTATTTGCTTTTCTTATACATCTATTGTGAAAACTGTATCCTGAAAATGTTTGAATCAAGTTATAAACCTATCACTGACACACTGTGAGGCAGTGGGGTAAGTAAACCCTTGTACTATTGTAGATAATTCTTTTATTGTTTTGATGGATTACAACGATCCATCAAATACGTTACAAATGGCTGCTTCTAACGGCCAAATTGAAAAATCCTTAGTTCATAGTAACCAAATGTATTCCGTGTCAGCTAAATCAATTAATAATCGTGATCTCTTTTCCACAGAAAATTCGGATGTTAATGTTGACTCTGATGCAGAAATACGAGGGCCTATAGACAACACGCTAAACGTTTCTGCGTCAAGCAACACAACACAAAATTCTATTAGTTTGTCATTATTCATAAACTCTATACAATCAAATGCGAAAATAGGAGGGCTCATGTACAACGAGCATGAATATCCAGAGCTTGCAATAGCGAGTCAAGATCAAGTGAAAGAAAACAAGGAAAATAGTCAATCAAAATCACAGCCTATAACAACGAAACAATTTCAAGTACAAAATAACAATAGAGAAAATAATCACTTTTCACGAAACTCAATATACAGTAGAACACCTAATGAAAATAGTAATACTTACGCCAGAATCATTAGGTCCTCCCCTTCATCGCCTATCGCCGGTGGTATTACCACATCTGATTCTTTGGCAGAGGTGATGGGCCTTGACGATGAAATGGAAGTTTGCTGTTTAGATGACGAATCTACAGAAGAACAGCCTCAAAATATTACTCCTGAAGTATACGATCAAATTAATACCAAATTTAACAAAACAATACCAGCTAGTCTTCTTAACTCGTTCAAAAAATTCGAAAGCAATAAAACCGTCATTATGACGGTTACTAATTCTAAATGCGATCTTGGTCATTTTCCTTTTGATGAATTCTACCAGATGTTAACAGATAAGAATCTGTGGTCATACATATATAAAGTTCTAATGCATCCGAACAACAGATGCCTTTGTTTGGAGTTCCACAATAGGACTCAACAACAAATCTTCCGAAAACATATTAAATTTCTGGGGAAAAAAATAATTTGTTACATTGACACCAGTCGCCCCCTACATTTGTACGGGAGAATTAAAAATTGTCATGTTGATTTTAATGAAGCTGATTTACAGTTGCTAATGAAAGATTATGGCAAAGTTATAAATTTCTCATATCTTAATCACAGAAAAACAGTTATTCCCATATTTTCTAACACCGCAATATTTAGTTTAATTATGAAAAAAGATATTACTCCATACGACATTCCTACGACGCATGACACTGAGGTGTCACCACTGGTAATAACGTTTAGGGGCATTCCACCTCAATGTTTTGAATGCAAACTTAGAACGCATTTGGTTAACGACTGTCCTAATAAATATTGTAACAAATGTGGATTCAAAATCACCAAGCTACACGACTGCTCAAATAATATAAATGCAAAAAACCAACTAACCACATACCCGCAAAAAAATAATGGCAATTGTATTATATCACAAACAAATCAAATTACCACCCAAGAACCAAATACACACACACACACTCGGCAATAATTTTACATACTAATACCGGCTCTCTTACAACATATAACACAGTCCTAAAATCCACTCTTGAAACCAGATCGGAGTCTATACCTTCTTTTAACACTGATCAACAATCAAGTATGGAAAGTAGTGCTGGGTTGCTAACATCATTTAATACTGATCAGCAACCCATGAGTGAGGCCAGTCCACTAGAATCCACTAACCATTTAGAATCTTTTTGCTGACTCCATGTCAACAATGACTGAAAGTAGTAATTCTTTTCAAAATGCTAAGAAAAACAAGAGAAAAAATAAAAACAATGGAGCAATTCCAAAGGTCGATCCCAGTGAAAATTCAAACTGTGACAAGGATCAGGCTAACCAAGCCCCTAAAAATAAAAACCAAAGTGTAATTTCTGCACCAGTCAAGAAAAAAATGAAGGCAACTAACACATCCCCAGTTAACAATGACAACACTGAAAACCCTTATTGTACTAGACAATCAATGCAGGAATCTTCTGATGAAGTTAGTCAACTTGATGTCTACAAGGAAGGTGTGGACATACATAGGAGAGCTTCCAGAGGTTCAAAGGGTAACTCATCAGTGGCCGCCCAGATAACCTAGCAATTCTAAACTTTATTATCACTATGGAATCAGTTATTCTGGTAATAATCTGTTATTGGCTTGACGATTTGATTTATTTGGACTCCTTCTTCCTTTGCCTTGTTATGGAGCATAACCGGTCCATAGTTGATAATCAGGTCCTTAAAACCCTCAAAAACACTCTATTGATGGATATAACACGTGCAATAAGTAATAACTTAGAAGAAATATTCCAATTGGCATTTTCTGATGGCCCTTGTTGTACCATTCCTCTAACTTCCTAATCAACTAACATGCTTTTTTTATAGTAGCTGTTAATGTCAGAGGGTTAAACTCTCTCCAAAGAATCTATGCAATATCCAATTGGATTGAACTATACAAACCGCATCTCTTTCTATGCACTGAAACCAAATTATCGGTAAACTCAATAATCAAGCCTGACCGATACTTTCAGAGGTTTGGATTTAATAGATTTTCCAACTCTAACACCTCATCTGCAAAAGTTGGAATTTATCAATCACCATGCTTCTCCTTTTCAATCAATAAACATACTATACTTGGACTCACATATGTGCATAACAACATTATATAATCAAGCTTACACAATTAACATTATCCTAGTATACTTATACAACCAACCGAGTCTCATTTATCAGCTAATCACTAATATAAATGCAATACTAGCTACCAATCCCTTTCCCACAGTCATGATTGGGAATTTTAATATGCCATACTCTAAATTCACCTTCAAATACCTTCACCTACTAAATAAAAAACTTATGAGTGGTGAAGGATTCTTCTCATCAAACTGTATCTCATATTACACTAGGAAAAATTCCTCATTAATAGATCTTGTATTCTACTCCCCAGAATTACATTTTCTAATACAGCCATCTCTAATACCAGTTGTTTTCTCAGACCATTTGGCACTTACATTCACTATTAAAATAAATATGCTTGTATTTGAAGCTCCATTACCAACTAATACCACTAGACTGCTTCTCAAATCCAGTGCACCAGAAGCCATCCTCTCTGAGATTTACATTTATTTTAATAAAATTCATATACTTACTCTTCCACCAGAAGAAGCATGGTTCAGCTTCATAAACATCATTTCATCCACAATTAAACATTACACATGCAGAAATCCGACACCTACACATATGATGAAGAAACTGGAGTTGCTACACCAAAAAATTAGAAGCACACCAGCCAATACCTGCTCTATACCTTCAATTCTACTTCTCAAGCAAAAATACAAGCAAACACAATTAGTTTTGGCTGATTACTTAGCTACCAAAAAAGCAAAAATTTTTTTAAAAAATACGCATAACTGGTCTAGAGACTACATACGCTGGGCGCTAGGATATACTAGTAAAAAACTCACGCCCACATCAATTCTGCACAACTCAAAAATAATAACTGGGGAAGGAATGATTGCGCCTTTGCTTGACTATTTTAAAAATAAGCTCCAGTCATGCCCCTGTCCTAGCATGACAAATCTCAAGCTCAACAACTTTAAGGACAATCACAATATTACTAATGAAGAAATAATGAATAAAATTAAAAAGTACCCTAATAGTGCACATCCTGGAATACACACAATTCCAAAATTTAAATTAGAACACCTTAACTACTTCACTGTACCAATAATTCAAAAGATGCTCAGCCATCTTTCAAACCAAATACATATTATTCCGCAATTATACCCTATCTCCCTTGTTCCCTTTCTCAAAAAACCCATTCATCCTACACCACTAAGCAATATCAGGCAATTTCCATGTCTCCACTGGTTATTAAAGTAGCTGAAGCATTAGTTAAAGACAAACTCATCATCCTGCAAAAAATCTCGAAGTATCAAGTTGCAAAGAAGGGAAGCTCCATCCCTGAAGCACTCTTCCTTTTCAGAGCCATGATTGATCAAATCAGAGTTAATAAAAAGGCAGCACCAATAGTGGTCCAGCTGGATATTGAGGTGGCTTTTGA